>CM077251.1:17454277-18054277 GCA_039654775.1 Spinibarbus caldwelli
TGCGAGCCAGAGTTTTGATCCTAATTGTGAATCTTTAACTTTCAGCATGGTGCATCTGCATCAGTTTTCCTCCTATTTGAAGCACCATGAATGGGTCAGTGAAATGACTAACCTGATCTCATGACAAAAATGTACCTGTGGGAACTTTCGATGTAGATTTCGTGACATATTCGATGTGAAATGTCCACTGAGTGGTGCTAAAAGAGTGTTCAGTTTTTTTTTTCTCTGGAACAGATGAACGTACATATGGTACGTTTTATGTGACGTTGGTTTCGTAGGCGTCACTGCAGTTCTGACTTGAAATGTCCTTTGAGTCTAATGCTTTGTGACATTTTAAAATAACGTACCATCTGCACTACACCTAAACCTATCCAATAGTATGAACAAAAGCGAATGTGACTTAAAAACGCAATCACAAGCATGCCATTTTAGCTTGTTTTTCGATCTCTCATCTTTCAGCTCTTTCATCGTGAGTCATGTTTTTCACAGGATTCATACCCAAGGATTCCGCATCCTAAGTCCAATTTCATGCTGGCTGAGCTACCGCGCAAGCTTGTTAAAGCTCAATGTTTTACTGCCTCTAGTGTTCATTTCTGTTGGAAACTGCAGTGATATGTACTTATTAGTACGTATTTCGCATCTTGCGAAAAAGTTCCCAGAGGTGCGTTTTCCTCATGAGACCAGGTAGAAAATGACACCCAGTTTTTGTGAGGATCTATTAATTTGTTCAAAAATACATTCATTTATATAGTAATTTATACATACAATTACTTGAATATACTTCCCATATAATAAGCATGTTTTTAATTTCTAAATTCAAATTCAGTCAAAGTTTTTTTTTTTTTTTGAGATATTTTAGGGGCCTTAAGGCTGTCAAAAATGACAAAACTCTCCTGACATTTTAATGAAGGACAAAGGATTAAAAGACTGAAATTCTTTTAAAAATCAAATAGTAAAATAGTTTGGCATAATCTTTTAGTATTATTTCTTAGGGAAAATATTTTAAAGCTTCTAAACTTCTAAAACTATATTTAACTTTAGTCTGCCCCACAAAAATGTGGTAGGACCAAAATGCAAAAACGTAGGAAAAAAAAAGAAAACGGCATCATAGAGAGGACCTCTGCAGACCCTTATGACTGTGTGTCAAGGTCAGTAAGTCACTAAAATATCAGATAATTTGGGGCTAGATCAGGTTGTAAAACGAAGTGTAATGAAATGTACAAAATAAATAAATATTACTTAATACTTGAAATATTATATTTTACTTGATAGTTACACTACATGACATTTCTTGAAAATGGTACACAAACGTTTTTTAAAACCATATGAAACCACAATAAATACCAAAAAATAAATAAATAAATAAATAAACATTATTCTCTTTTTGTAAAACACAATTCTTTCATTTATTTTATTTTATTTTATTTATGTACACAAAGTATAAGTCAATAGAAATATTAGAGGTGTGAAATTTGTCATTTTTTAACATTATTCCAATTCAGTCTTTTATGTTTGATGGTACATACTTTAAAAACACTATAATGTAATAGACAATATGCTTTATTTGTGCTATAATCAAGTAAATCTTATTAATTTAGCTTATTATTCAACATTATTATTATTTTTTATGGATTCATATTTAATTTGAATACTCTTTTTATGCATTCATATTTACTACGAATACTCTTACTGATACATTTTTATCATGCACAAAAGATGTACAGCACCTAAGCCAACACACTGTCATGGCAATTTGTAACTATATTTTATGGATTGGGGAACTGGTAGTGAATTTCATGAATATCATACATACTAGTATTTGCAGAATCATTTAAAAAAAAAAAAAAAAAAAAAAAAAAAACATTCATATGAATGTTTTAATGTTTTTGATGAAGATTTTTTTTTAAGTAGCTTGCATACTTTCCATGCACTTTAAATTAGATTTTTAAAAGACTTATCAATTTCCTTATCTTGGACACTCTTATTTGTCTTTGAGACATATGTGCTTCTATCATAGCATCTGTAATAAACAGCAATCATAATATCTGTCCAGGGAAACATTAGACTAACTAGATTTATGTGGGTGCTACGTTACTGTACAAAACTTGTCATCATGATACTAGGATGGTTGCGAAGGTTTTGCTATACAATTCCAAAGATGTTTGAAAGGTACATCTGAGAAAGTAAATCTGAAAAATAATAGCACATCTCTCCTCAACAAGCTGCACGATTTGAGATATTATTCATGTTTAATCCTCAGGGTTAGGGAGTTTTGAAAACTATTAATTTGAATGTATTTCTATAATCCTGCTGCTTGTTTTGCTACTAAACACACAAAAATACAGTACCAATCTTGTTAGACCAACAAGATATTTCCAGATTATTTGACGCCCCGTTTAAAAAAACATTACTCAAGTAGAAACAAGTGTGTTACATCCTCTGTGCAAGCCGCCGCAGTGGAATCGGAGGTATCATCAGCATCGCCTGAGGCCTGGCTGTCCCAGAGGAGCACTCTCCATTCAATTACCTTCAATAACAGTACTTATCAGTGTAGTGACTCGTCCTGTGGGAGCGGAGGGGCCTGATGACCATGCTCAGCAGCCCCCCGACAGCAGCATTCATCACGGCCCGCAGCAGATGGGTACTGGTGGGGGGCTGGAGGGGTAGGCACGCGTCAGGCCCTCCCACAACGACCCTGATCAGCGTCACTCAGCTAAGAGAGGAGTGGTAAACGTCCCCAAGGAGACTGGTGTGGCACGTCACGCTTACACACACAAATACATACACACACATGCACATGATATCCTTATCTGCCTATGGTTGCCTCATGTAGCAGTTCCAGATGAAAATGTGCTGATCCACTCAAGATCAAGCCATTAAGATACTTAATATACAGTTATTCATATGTTTTAAGCTTAACATAAGTCAACGATTAATCAAAGCTTAATTTATGCTGCTGTTGATCATATTTTTCCACCCCAAACATATGCGGCTAATGCATCTAAAGGCTCGGTATCTGCATGCGCCCGAGGCGAAGGTCGAAATAAATATATAAAACAAATGTGTGGCTGATAACCTTGCCTTTGGGGTGAGCTTTCACTGCCTGATTGCATTATCCCCATTAACCAGATCAGGACTTTAATGGCCGTCGTGCCAAAGGTGCAGTAAATCTTTTTCCTCCTCCTCACCCTCCCGTCTCCTAACACTACCTCTCGTCAGCTCGTTTAAAGGCGCTGAAGAGAGAAAGAAACATGATGAAAAAGTAGCTCAGATTTACAATGCTTCCTCTGACAGCTAGGAGAAGGAAGAAAATTAAACCACACCACATTAAAGGGCGCCGCGTTAAATGCTGCTCTGAGCCGAATCATAATCGTAATTTCATATCTGTCTCCTCAGTGCAGAAGCTTTACATACCAGTACGCATATTTAAAATACCATTACCGTATTGAAATACAGAATTTAGAGATGCTGCAGTACATAATTCTGTAATATAATGAATTGATGTAAGCACAGAGTGGAGTACAGATAGCTTAAAATAATCTGCAAATGTGTATAGACCGTCTAAAAGCCTGTGACTATATTGTGAATCTGCGATTTGATAATTTAAACCTCAAAATAAACACAGTAAGATTTTAAAATATGTAATACAAAGAAACATTATGATATACACTACAGTTCAATTTTTAAATATTTTAATATTTAAGACTCTTAGGCTCAGCAAGGCTGCATTTGTTTGATTAAAATATGGTAAAAACAGTAATATTATGAAATATTACTGCAATTTAAAAGAACAGTTTTTTATTTGTATATATTTTAAAATGTAATTTATTTCTGTGATGGCAAAGCTGAATTTTCAGCAGCCATTACTCGAGTCTTCAGTGTCACATGATCCTTCAGAAATCATTCTAATAGGCTAAGTTTTGCTGCCTAATGTTTTTTTTGGAAACCATTCCAAAAAGATAAATAAAAAATATAATTATTTAAAAATTGTAAATATCTTTACTGTCACATTTTCAATAAATTTAATTCATCCTTGCTGAATAGAAACATTTAATTTCTTTAAAAAAAAAAAAAAAAACGTACTAAATGCAAACTTTTGAATAGGTAAAATGAATACGACATTTTTCTCTCTAGGTTCCTAATCTAACTACATTGATCATGTGATCACCAACCAATGGTCAGATGTTTTATTTTACAATAAAACACAAGATGCTCTTTGGATCATTCTCAAATAATGCTTGAGAACACAATCATTTGGTTTTACGCAAAACTTGTAGAGCTCATGGAGTTTACTATTTCTAACTATTATTTCGCTCAATGGCATAGAGCTGTGACAAATTATGTTTGGCATAATCTTGGTTGAACAAGCCTACTTTAATCATGCGCCCTTAATGGAGATTTTACAAATCAGCAGTGAACTCACAAGGCGACCTCTCATCACTTCACCAGTATATTTTCCACATTACAGCACCAAGTCTGACCAGAGACTAAGGTAACCAGTGGGTGGGTATAGCCAAAGATATATAAGAAACACATGTGAAATCAAACTCACACTAAATCACAGTTTTGTGGTGCACAGGTTATATATTAGATGGAGAGGACCTGCTTTCAGCATTGGAAATTAATTTTCTTTCTCCTGTTAAAATGAATAAATGTCTTGGAGCATGTTGCATTCCTACATCATGAACAAGCAGAGGACAAAATAACAGGAGGGTGGAGACATCTAGGTTGACTTATTACACTGCTAGAAAGCCTACTGAGTGCAAAGTCAAAGATGGTAAATGCAGGCAGAACAGACTCAGTCCTTTCTGTTTGTAAAAAAATGGCATTTTTACATAGCAAAAGCAGCATGGAAGCTGTACCTAAAAGTGGCACATTTACCCCAGAGAGCTGGCATTTACACAGAAATTCAGATGTTTTAAATATTAAATGGTGAATAAAGAAACATGAAATGTCATGTTAAAAATATCAATTAAAAAAAAATCTTTACTCAAATGTAACAGAATAATGTATTAAAGAATATTTCAGGTCATTAAGACATTTAATTTATACATGTTCAAAATAAATAAAGTTGTATAAAATAATATGGTAAATTCAAGCAAACATATGGTTTTGAGTGTGAGATTTTACCCGAATTCACCCTATGTTTCTCACTGAAAGCTTGAGGGATGATTTTGAACATGCCACAAAAAGGTCAAAATGTCAGAGAAATGTAATATATTTGAAACCAGTGTTCAGACATGATCTGCATTACTCTCTTTACAAATTGCACAATATTTGTACATATGATGCCCATTTTCATCTAGAAAGTCATATAAACACTTATCTCTTCTGTAATCCTGCCAGAACGGATTAATACTACATCTAATAATTCTGTGATATAACATTTCAGAGCTACTGGGCAAAAAGCCAGTTCTGTTTAAATATAGAGTGGGGATTTATTTAAGACTTACCAACTAAAATAAATGAATAAAAAATAATGAAGTCATTTTTCTGGTACTTTTCAGATGGATTTAGATGCTATATTATTTATAATAATTGATATATTTTAAAGAACCTATATCATAAAGCTAACAGCAAGAAACAAATGTGTAACAGCAGCTCTTGCGTTCATAAACGTTTTTCTTCTTTGCTAATATCGCCATCTAGTGGAGACTTTACAAAGTCTACAAGCCACTTCTTAGTGCACAGATGGACTGAAGAAACTAAGATTACTTACATTCCTCCAAACCCAACTGATAAGCCAGATTCTGCAGTCCCTTCACCTTCTCCATCAGATTTGCTGTGGTCAAACTTCCTAATTCTAATTAAAAACAACAACAGCAACAAACAAAAGAAGATTAATATTTCCAGTGCCAATGCCAAAAATAAAAAAATGACCTTATCATACAAAAAATACCAGATTTTCTAAATTCACATTGCAATTTATCTAACCATATTAATCTCTTCAGTTGAACAAAACACCTGTCAGATAGGTCCATAACATATAAAAATGCTCAAATTATGCATCGAGAAGCTTAATATAATTTGTTTTGGTTTTATGAAAAAGGCAACAGACCTTTCAACATTTCAATATCCTCTGACTCCAGTTCAGCCATCCACTTGGGTGGAGAATTTGTGATAGGCTGGAACAACAAACAAAAGTCTCACCTGCATGTCTAAATGCAAACAAAATAATTTATTTTAATTTATAATTTGATTCTTTGCTCACATTTTTGAAGGACGCAGCAAATTCAGAGACACCCGGTACTGTTAAAATGTTAAAGAAGTACATGGGAAAAATATCACAGGTCAAAATAAAAGTGTTCAAAAATGTTTGTTTTTCAACCAACGTTTGGGTCATATTTGGAAACATCTGTGAATGTTACATTTAATAAAATACTATTTTAGTTCAAATCAATAATATAAGACATATTAATATCAAACTTACACTGCTCCGGCCACAGGTCAGGTGAAGCTCGGTCAAGTTTTTCAAAACTTAGCAGAGAGGATTCAAAGTCCTCACCTAAATATATTAAAAACAAATACATAAATAAATGACACATACCCTTTATTTTCAACACTGGTTCGGATAAATTAAAAAAAAAAATCATTAAGCATTAATTACAATTAGACCACAAATTTAAGTGCAATTAAAATATGGTTAAGTTCAAATGATGTAACTTTCGAAGAAATAATCCTCATGTTATGCAGGATATAATACTGAGTATAAAAATAATGTTATGACAAATCACATCAGAGGGGGAGGTGATGTTATGTTATCTCAGCTGTTTGTACTGTTGTGATCCACCTGAGCTAGCTGCACTGCATAGCAATGCTTGTTAAAAACAAACACAAATACATATTTAAAAATAAAAGCAAGATACAAAAAGTAATATTTTCCCGCATAACCGCTGAATCAAACATTCTTATAATATTTAACATAGTAACCGATGTCGCTCGACACATAGCTTGCTAATGACTGACTCCAAACAATTTTACGACGCTATTCCGAGGGAAAAGCCTTTTCTGAAACTGAATTCGTCTTTAAGAGGATATGTTGACCTGCACAACAGTTTGTAAGGTGTAATCGGTCAGTTGCACTAGTACAATAACAACTAATGTGTTTCCAGGGAAAAGAGGAATTAAAATTTACCTCCATTCGGAGAAGCCATCTTGACAACACACGTGATTCGAAGCAGCCAATGGCTGAAGGGCGTGGAGACCTGTAGCCCCGCCCTCTTGCGTCGTATGAGACGTCGCAACATTAACACAACTTTCAGCTCGAGAAGTAATGTTATTTTTAACGGGGTGTTAATTTAATAAAACTAATTAGTTTTTAAATAGTCTGCGTTGAATATGTTATATTTAATTACAACAATATAACTTAAGGATATTAGCTTAAAATTAATACAGTGACGGAATTATTACAAACAGACCATTTATGCATTATCAGCATTTCAGTAAAAAATGATATGTAGCATTACTTAAATATGACAGATTTACCAGACATAGGAAACCAGACATAGGAAAGCTGGTTGAGATATCAACACAGATAAAGTTGCTTTAAAGACAGTGGCTAGAACAAAACCATTTTATTAATAAGTGAAGATTATAGAAACCCTGTGAGTATAGATTAGTTTTGCAAGAAAACATTAAGCTTCAGTAATCGGCTACTAAATTTGGGTACAAATAAAACTTGCGTTATCTTTACAGTAAAAAATGTGTTGCTCTTAAATTTTGTATTCATTTCAGTCAGTCATCGATCTGACATTTAAGTCAATTCCAGTAAGACAATTACAAAAGGACACAGCTATATTTTGCAAATCCAATATCCAAACATGAATCCAAATGAAATTCTGTGGTATGACCCAGAAATGGCAATTTAATTAGTCAACAACACTTGTGTAGCTGAGAAACACAATATTGTGAGGCATAGCCTTGTATATCAAAGATTGCTGTTTTTGAATACACAAATTCATTTTATTCTCAGAAGAAAAACTAAATATGTAACAAATGAAATGTACAAAACCCAAATGAAGGAATTAATATTTTATACATCATTAGCATTTTTAAATCTAAAAACCTGAAAGGCACTTTATTACTTCACTGTCAATTTAGTTCAGTCCAGCTACAGCAGTTAAACACCATCAAACTTTAATGTAAAATACATGACTGTAAAATACTGTAACATTAAAATACTATTTTAAAAAGTTTAATCACAGCCTAACAGCAGAGTAAAGACTGTTCTTCCACAATGAAATGAGCCAGTCAACATGTAACAATTGAAATGGTTAAAAACATTTTATGAATCCCAGACACTTCAAAATTGTCTAAAATTGTCTAAAATTCCCAGGATTCCATCCACCTGAGGCTGGACATGGAGGAGGCGGGGTCATGCGCCAGCGGCCCCCTCATACCATAGGAGAGAGGGTGGAAGAGATAAAAGCTGAAACAGGTAGAAATTCAAGTGTGAGATCAATAATAGAAATGGACTGAATTTGTGACCTAAACAAATATAATACATAGAACATTTGTACAAAATGCACAATTTTGGCATTAGATAAAATTAATATACTTTATTAATTGTTGTAAACAGTTATTAAATGTTAAAAATAATGAAAGCATAAAAGTGATGTGAGCCCAATAACAATTAAATTTAAATATTGTAGAGCCGTACCTGTAGATGAACCCTAACAGGAGTATAAATTGACCTCCTCTCACAAGATAATGGGACGTGGATGAATTAAAGAGAAAGTGTAAATTCTGGAGGAAGATGTCCAGAGTAATGCCTTAAATAAAGAAGGTCATTAAATGTTAGAATTAAATGCGTTTATTCAGATAATGCTGTGTCTAAATTTGCTAATTAATGCCGCAAAATGAAAAATTTGTAGATGAGTTTGTTTTTTTTAATCGAAACAGATTAGGAGAAATTTAGCATTAGATCACTTGCTCACCAATGGATCCTTTGTAGTGAATGGGTGCCGTAAGAATGAGAATCCAAATAACTGATAAAAACGCCACAATAATCCACAAGTAATCCACATGATTCCAGTCCATTAATTAAAGCTGTGTGTTTATAATAAACAAATTAATTAAGATGTTCCTAACTTCAAAAACCATTGCTTCCGGCTAAAATATGAGTCCTCTATTCATAACATTGCTTTTTCTACTTAAAAAAAAAATCATCTTGTCTATATCAGGAGAGAAATATGCATTGATCAAGCAAACGAAAACAATCCAAAACAGTTCTAAACAAATACTGCAATTTTTTTTATATCAGCTGTTTGGACTCTCATTCTGACGGCACCCATTCACCGGAGAGGATCCACTGGTGAGCAAATGATGTAATGTCAGTGTAAATTTCTCAGACTACATCTTGAATGGCCTGAGGGTGAAAGTTTCAGCAAATGTTCATTTTTGGGTGAACTATTTCTTTAACACTATAGTAATTATAAGGCGGCAGCTCTGACTGCAGCATAACCTATTGGACAAATGCACTGGAAAATTCATGTAATGGTGATTAAATAACTTCCAGTCCATTGAAAGACAGTTTGATAAGAATATATTTGAGTAGACGGTGACTTTGGTTATCTGTTTGTTGTTGTACCTGTGAGCATACTGCTGAACAACATGGCAGGAAAATAATGGTGGTAGTAGAGTATGCGACCCATGATGTAGAAAGGGAGGTAGTGTAAGAGCCAACCCAAAAACAGCATCCAACCACCCTCCATGAGAGTGTGACAGTGCACTGAAAGACAACATCAGCTGTTTTAGACTGCTCCTGATTGGCTCTTTTTAAGTACTGCACAATATATAGTGCTGCTTACCTTTCCTCATACCCTCCATCTTTAATCCTCTCTGTTTTGCTAAAGATGCCACTGTCAGCATTAAAACAAACAGAGCCAGACTCAAGAGATTCAGCCACCAGATGACCTGAGGATTAAATTTGATCTTCAGTAATGACAGGACAAGAGATCTTAGGAAAGAGGACATAAAGTCAGAGATACTTACAGGGTTCCCGAGGAGGTAAACACGGTACTCTGTCTCATTCACTCCAGAAAACCTCAAACCCTATTATGAGTAATGAATAATAATGAGATAATACTCCAATAGATGTGGATCTATCTAACAGTTTTGTTAGTGTTAACTAAACTTTTAATAAAGCGAATAAAAATCAATTAATAAAAACATTTTCATTAGAAATTTTCAATAGAAATAAATACTGAAATAAAATAAAAATGATCTTATTAGTTGGCAACTAACAAAAATAAAATAAGTTAAAGTACTAAAATTACTAAAAAATAAAACTGAAATAAAAATTAGATAATAAAAATAAAAACTGAAATAAAAATTGGATAATAAAAATAAAAACTAAAAATACAAAAATTTAAGCTTATTCAAACTATTAATAAATAATAATAAAATAGCACTTTCAAAATAGTGATTTCCTTTAAACTGTCTAACACTTTTTACACTATATACCTGATAGTTGATGGGCCAGTGCCAGGGCTTAGAGTTCATCTCGTTGTCTTTGGGCTTCAAACCACTGTTTCCCTAAACAAAAATACAAGTTTTAATGAACTTAAACCCATATACTTTAATTTGTGAGCCATTCTGATGCAAAAACAATGTTTTAAGGGGTAGATTTTCTTTTAGGGTAATCTTACCCTGATCATCACAATATGAGACTCCCAGAGGATCTCCAGGAAAGTTGGTTTGAGCACTGAAAGACTGATGTTGGGTACTGCAGACATAAGATGTTGCACGAACAGCTAAGTAAAACCCATCCAATGGCACATTTCTGCCTTTTATCTTATTTTATTGAAACTATACAGACATACGTTTAGGGTTGATGTGATCCTCAATGTTCCACTGTGTGTTTGGGGTCTCTTTGACATATGGGCTACACGTGACCTCCACTTGTTCCCATCCCCTGTAGAAGAGTAAAATCCAGTTTAAAATGGTTTTCTGTGTGTTATGCACTACAGACCAGATCTATGGTTTCTGCTGAATGAACGCGCTCACCACTTGGGAAGGGTCTTTCCAGAGGAGCAGAGCACGCAGCCTGTGGAACGATGGAGAAAACGCACTTTACTACGCAGCACCTTCACCGGATCTCCTTTCTTCCCTCCACACACCTCCACCTGCCACAAGTCATTCACGTCTCCGCTTCCATTCTGAAATGAAAAGCCAATATGGTTTATAATTTGTAATGATACTGTATTGGAACTTATAAAAATTATCAATGTTCATTTGGAGGTTTAAAGTTGTGCTGAAGGTTGCTGTTATTTAGAAGTACAATGTCATCTTTATGCTGGCAATGATACAATCAGAAAATAAAAACTAAATTAAAACAAAGCTGAACAGAACACAAACCCACCTAATCAACTGATAATGAAACATAGTTTCTATAATAACGCCAAAACATTATAATACATGAATGGTAACATCTAATAAAAAAATAGTACTCACAATGCCATAACCTGTGACCTGCAGGTGTTTTTTGGTTAGTGGAGCTTCATGGAAATGACTATGAAGATTTCTTGTAGTTCTGATGAAGAAAATCAGGAGTGCACTGTTTTAAACTAACAGTTCACATCATTCTTTTAAATCATTATTAGGTTACTTTTACAAAGACCTGATACGTACTCTTTGTGTTCAAGTCTAATGATATCACCATGTCGGACCAGTTCTGGTGGCCCTGTGAGATCTTAGAAGAGAACAGGAGTTATTGACTCTTGTGCAGTGTGTATCTAGAAATATAGTGCAAACATGTATAAGAACTCACCGTCAGAGTTGTCAGGTCTCTTGACCAACCACAGGTTGTTATAATCTTTGTGCAAATAGGCTGTAACCTACATGAGGTAAGATGGAAAATAGATTTAGACTGGAATATGATTTATCATTCTGTTAGAAATGCATCACCTAACAGAATAAACAATAAATTCAAGCCACATATCAAAAATACACATTTGAATGTTCATAAGTTTGGTTTCAGTAAGATTATTTGAATGCTGTGAAATAAGTCTCTAATGCTTAGCGAGGCTGCATTTATTCAAACAGTAAAATTTGTGATATTGTGAAATACTATTACAATTTAAAAGAACAGTTTTTATTATATTTTAAAATGTAATTTAATCCTGTGATAGTAAAGCTGAATTTTCAGCATTATTACTCCAGTCTTCAGTGTCACATGATTCTTCAGAAATCATTCTAATAGGCTGATTTGCTGCTCAAAAAACATTTATTATTATTATCTTAATCAATGTTGATAACAGTTGTGCTGCTTAATATTTTTATGGAAACTGTGTAGAAGACAATGTAAAAGTCTTTACTGTCACTTTTGATCAATTAAATCAAATTATTAATTTCTATTAAAAAAAAAAAAAAAAAAAAAAAAAAAAAAAACTTAATTACCCTAAACCTAATTAGACATTTTGAACCAAAATAAGAATTACAGAACAGTTTTTCATCTTGAAATCTTCCAGATTAGTGTTACTGTAATAGTGTTGTCTAACTGTCCGTTAAGAGTAAATGAGGGTGAACTGACCTGCTGCTGGTGAGCTCCAACACCTTCTGGATAAAGGTGCCAGTGAGAGTGCAGATACCCTCCTGCTATTCGCAGATTCTTCACAGTTATGACAGAGCCATATGCCAGATCTGTGTGGAGGGAAAAGTACAAGTCCAGGATATTGTCATAAAACTGAATCTTTTCATAATTCAATGATTCTTTTAAGTAAAAAAAGAAACATAAGCAGTAAAAATGGCAAATATTGGGCTCAAGTTGTTCTTACACTCCGGCATAGAGGCGTTGTGCAGATTGTTTCCAATCAAGCGAGACTGGAAAGCAGAGCTGAAGAACCCATCCCCAGGACCGCTGTGTATTGAAAAGAACAAAGCTTTAACATTTTATTTTATCGTATTAATGAGCAATGAACTGCTTTAATAATAGAACACAATATTAATATTGACTCAAACATACCTTCTGTTTAAGACAATGAAGTGGACGGCAAATATTGTAGTGTACAGGAACAATGGGAGCATTATCAACCCAAAAACCCGAGCTAATAAGTGCTTCCCAAAATCCACCTAGTGAAAAGCAAGAAAATATTTTCATCCACAACATACACTAAAGTTCAAATTTTTTTCAGCAAGGATGCTTTAAATTTATCAAGTGACAGTGAAGACTTTTACAATGTTACAAAAGATTTTTCAAATAAATGCTTTTTTTTTTTTTTAACTTATTCATCAAAGAATCCTGAAAAAAAAGCATAACAGTTTCCACAAAAAATGTTAAGCAGCACAACTGTTTTCAACATTGATAATAATAAGAAATGTTTCTTGAGCAGCAAATCAGCATATTAGGAAGATGTCTGAAGGATCATGTTACACTGGAGACTGGAGTAATGACTGCTATGCTTTGACATCACAGGAATAAATGACATTTTATAATATATCAACATAGCAAACAGTTATTTTAAATTGTAATAGTATTTCATAATATTACTGTTTGTACTGTATTTTTGATCAAATAAATGCAGCCTTGTTGAACATGAGACATCTTTAAAAAAACATGAAATACCTTACTAATCCCAAATTTTTGAACAGTGTTTATATTTGAGACTATATTCCATCTTGTAACAAGTTCTCATTTATACCAGAGACAAGCTGAGGTCCCCAAGCAGCCTCCACAGATCAAATGCTGTGTTAATTCCCACCAAGAGGATGACAAACAGCCCCACAAACTTTACTCCCAGAGAGCCAGAGAGGCAGACCCCCGTCAGAAGCAGCCAGAACCACCAGGAGAAGCTGAAAGGCCTAGAGACAAGAAAGAAAATGTATTAAATATATTAGGCACACAAACTCAAACGGTAAAACTACATAGAGAGTTGCTTCAGATTCCTCTACCTGAGCCTCTGTGTGTTGAATCTGACCATGCACAGAACAGAGCCCATGATGAAAAACATTAGAATGGGATCCAGGAGAATGTACTGAGACAGGGTGATACAGCCAGTGTCTGTTGTAAAATACATCAGTCAGTTTAGATCATCATCGTAATGCACTCACTGTATATATACAGGTCAGCTCTGTGTTGATGATCACTACCAAACTCACCAAAGATAAGCAGAGAGGCTGCGATGAGCGCTGCTGGCGTAGAGTGTGACAGCTCCAGGACAATAAAGAAGGCAAAAGGAGGAAGACAGGAACCAAGAGCTGCACAGAACTAAACACAAATTCATTACAGGAATTAATAAACCAGCAATGCAAAGAAAAGCAAACTGCAATTTCTTGGAAAGTACAATTCTTATTACTCAAAAAAATAAAATAAAATAAAAAATAAAATAAAATAATAATAATAAAAAAAATTAAAAATAAAATAGAACAGAATAAAATAAAAAGGTATCATACACATACATAATCTGAATAACTTTTGATCTCCAAGCATATTTCAAATACAACTTCCAAAAATATATATATTTGCATTTTTGATCTTTCAGCTACAAATTTGCATAGTTAAATTAAAAAAGAAATTTGCATTTTGGTGTATGATGTCCATTCATACATACATATACTCAATATATTACTAATTATACACTATCATTTAAAAGTTTAGGGTCTGTAGATTTAGTTTTTTTTTTATTTATTTTTTTTAAAATAAGTTTTAAAAAGTCTCTTATGCTGCATTTATTTAACCAAAAAATACAGTAAAACAGTCATATTTTGAAATATTATTACAATTTAAATTAACTGTTTTCTAGTTTAATACGCAAAAGCAATATGTCAATTATTATATCAAATTTGATTAAAAATTAACTGGGAAAAATACTAGAAAATTGCTTAATTATCTTAAAGATATACATCAAATAAACTGAAATTTACTGCTCTCATTCCCCAGTAGTTGTGGTGCTCATATTTGTCCCCTGGTTTTATGAAGGGAAAGGTGCCATCATAGCCTGTCAGGTATCCAGCGAGGCCAATCAGCATCTGAGTGAGGAGGGTAGAAGCATTCTTTTGAATAACACACTACAAACTACACAAAAACTGACTAAATAATGCACATTACATCACAACTAGCAGCGGTCTAGATGCACTGAAACCCATACCTTTCCAAGGGGTGGATGGACATCAAAGAAGAAGGTGCGATTAATGTAATAGCTTCCCATTTTCCCAAAATGAGTCTCATCCCAACTGCAAATGGACCATAATGTTTACTGCTCGTGCATTGATAGTAGGTTTACAATCACAATTTTACACATCTAATACTCACCATACATGTGGAGGCTCAGTGATCTTGTAAAAGCGGGTACATACAGAGAGCACAAGCACCAGGACCAGAGTATAAACTGGCACATGATCATCTCTGGGGGGAGAACTGAGCTGTCCTCCTCGTTTGGGGATCCTTTTATTCGCCCCATTAGAAGAAGTCTCATTAGAAGGCTGGGAAAGGCACTCAGCCCCCTCGTTTGTCTTACATGTTTTTCGATGTCTTACAGCTGATGTGTCTTGTCTTTGAGTGTAATGCTCCTTCTGTCTGCCGTCCATTAGCAGCTTTCTTGATGAAGACAATGAGGCATTATCAAAGTAGCTAATTCACTGTAAACAGAGTTCCTTCAGCCGCACAGTTTAATTAATAAAACATTAATCCTCACAGGATTTAAGACCTTGCAGTATGGTCGTGTTGACATGTGGCTGAATGAGAAATTATCTTGTCCATTAGTGCAAGGTTCCTATGCTTTCCAGCTCATGTTATGCTTTCCAGCTCATGTTTGTTGTGCATGCACGTCCATAATCTGCTCTGTCTTGTTGGTTTGGGAGATATTGGAAATGTCTGCACTTTACTGTCACCTGCTGCACAGGAGAGGGACATGCGGACACAGAATCCAGCGCGTGGCATTCAGATCAAATGAGAATGAACCAAACGACGCGTCGAGAAAGATTTATGAGGGTCTAATATAAAAACTGGCGTTTTTCTATGTTCAGTTTAATATAAGATTTAACTCTGATAATGGAGTAAGTAGCAGGTCTATTTTTAAAGCACAGTCTCTTTAGGTTTATGGTAATTAGCAGTGCTGGGGAAATTACTTTTAAAAGTAATGCATTTAAATATTGCGTTACTCCATAAAAGTAACTAATTACGTTACTTATTACTTTTGCGTTACTTTTTGTCAGCTGGGCTGGGCTTGCTTATTTATTTTAATAACAGAAAACCCAAAAGTTATATTTTTGGTGACTGTAAAGACCCTTTCACACCAAGAGTGAAATTAATAAGCCTCAGGCGGAAGAAAATGCATCTGCCTCTGCACTTACTCCCAATTTCTCTCAACACAGGGACAGGAAAGGTGTCAGTGAATAAATTAGAAAACAAACTTGCGTTACTTATTTGAAAAAATAACTCAGATATTTTTTGTTAATTTAAAAGTAATGCATTACTAGTTACTCGAAAAAAGTAATCTGATTACATAACTCGCGTTACTTGTAATGCATTACCCCCAACACTGGTAATTAGTGTGTGTGTGTGTGTGTAAAATGTGGGCGTTATCCTCTGCAAGCAAGAATTTATTTATTTTTTTAAACTATAATTTGCTGCATACTACCACTACTACAATTTGTGTCATTTTCTGCAGTCCAAAGAAAATTAGCCAATTTATGCAACATTATTTTCCCTTTACTGTAATGCCTTTTTATATGTAGGTAGATTGGTTAAAACTGGATTACCTTGTGATTGATATTCCACCTCTAACTGGAGATGTCCAACTACTTTTGAATAGTAGCCAAATAAACAAATATTAAGGCTGATTTATGAACTATTTTATAAGATTAGTACACTATATATAGATAGATAGATAGATAGACATGCTTAACCTAAAAACAAAAGAATCACAACACAAATTAACACGAAAACAGACATAGACCCAGACACCAGGTGTATGCATTACATATATTTTAATTAAGAGTGGAGCTATAAATGTGTATTATCAGTCTTTCCATGCTTCTGAATGATCTGTATGGTCCATGTCCTTCATCAACCCATATATTACTGATCTACAAACAAACGGAAATGGTATAATTCTTAAAACTCCATTAGATGAGTATAAGGTCCATTTGTATCCAGCTTCAGGACTTGTCTGTTCCCATACGTTCCATGTTTGACCTCTGTAACAGTGTCACTGTTCTTGCAGGCAGAGAGTTCATTTTGACAATGAGACACAAAGCTGTCGTAGAGCTTCAAGCCTTCATCTTTCCCGACGTTGCCATGATACTGCATCCCTTTTCCTTTAGCTTTTCCTCCAAGAGTAGCTTGCGGTACGATGAGAACACTGCCAGGTAGCTGAAGAACTGAGGTGTACTTTCCAGATTCTGTCTCACAAAGCTTCATGTTCAGCAGTGTGTTCACTGAGTGGGAAAACAGGTGTAAATTAAATATAGTTTATATTACATTTCAGAATTAATGCATGCATCTATGCTGTATGTATGTTATTGCAAATGTGAGACAGGAGCAATTGCATACCCATTTTGGGGATTATATCTTCAGTTGCACCTTTGAAAAAGCAGATGTAGATAACCATTCCCCTATTAATCTGAATAATCAGAATTACATTAGTTGCACAAAAACTGGAATTGTGGTTAAGATGAATTATTTAAATATTTTCCCGATACCTCAACCCATTCAGCTTCAGTCTCAGCGTCTGGAGGTTTGACCTGCAGTCGCGCGTGCACACACTGCTGGAGAATCACTCGCGCTTTCACGCCGTTGTCTGTTCTCTCGGACATCGCTACGAAATATATTGCCGATTTCAACGACAGCGCTCAATTTAATTCCGAAGTAATATAAATAATGTAAGTTTATTTTGAATGAACCTCACGAGCTCATTGGTTATGTAAATACAGGGGGGTTCCGCTTCCGCGTGAGAAGCTAAACAATATGCGTCATCAACAGTCGACAGTGCGAGGCGACTTCGCGACAGCTCATGCCATCTATATTTTTGTTAAAAAAAACACTGTATATGTGATATTATATTAAATGGTTTATTCAAAAACGTAACCGAGTACCAATAGAAACGAGTGTCACATGGAAACCATAGCGGTGTCTGGAAGCTTTATAAGATGGTTAAATTACACGAAAGCTACAAAAGGCTTTTGCAAATATATACATTTTCTTCAAATATTATAGGCACACCATTTTTGCCTAGCAGATTTGTTCCTTCAAATCAAAATAGACATGAAATCCGCTTCAAGGTAAGTAAACCTCATTAATATGTAGTGATTACTGAGGTGCCCTAACTATCAATTCGGTAGAGATTCATAAACACAACTACATTACAGTCTAGACTGTATTACTGAGACATATTCTCTCACTTTTTTCTGTTTAGACTTCAGGTGAACGAGCTCTACAGGAGAGACAGAGGCAGCACATGGCACGAGGTTTGCCAAAACAGAAGCCCATAGCTGGAGTCAAAGAGGTCATTGTTGTCGCATCGGGGAAAGGAGGGGTGGGAAAGTCCACAACAGCAGGTCTGTTGTCTTTTGCATTCATTGACCTTTGTTTTTTCATGCCACAATAATCTCCAAATCTGGTTGTTTTATTCTCTGATCATCTGCCAGTTTTTAGGTTCAAAACCTCATTTAGTTTAATGTCTTCACAGTGAATCTTGCTCTTGGACTTATGGCTAATGATCAGGTGATATTCAGATAACCCTACTTTAGACATTGTATTGAAACCACAAAATTATTTGACTTTTTATTAGACAATTTGCCTTCAGTCATATCTTTTTTGTACCACTGTTGCATGTAGAGTAAATCGGTGGGTCTTCTAGATGCTGATGTCTATGGCCCCTCCATTCCAAAGTTAATGAACCTAAAAGGAAACCCTGAATTAACAGACAGTGAGTTTTGTGGCCAGATTTGCTTTGTAAACAAAGTATCTTGTTTTATAAGAAAATTAGTTTTTCAATCATGTCTGATCCATTTTTCTATATTTTCAGAGAACTTAATGAGACCACTTGTGAATTTTGGAATTCCTTGGTAAGTACATGACTGAGTAATAGTTAAAGTGCAAGAGTGTTATTTTATATAGACTGCTGATCAAAAGAGTTTCAAAATGTATTTAAAGATGTCTTTTATGCTCACCAAGGCTGTGTTTCTTTAATTAAAAATACAGTAAAAATGTAATTTATTCCTGTGATGTCAAAGCTGAATTTTCAGCAGCCATTACTCCAGTCTTCATTGTCACATGATCCTTCAGAAATCATGCTGATTTGGTTATGTTGAAAACAGTTGTTGCTTTTGAAATAATTTTTTTATTTTTTTATTCAGGATTCTTTGATGAATTCAAAGTTCAAAAGATGAAAAAGAGTTATTTATTTGAAACAGATTTTTTTTTTGTAACATAAATGTGTTTACTGTTTGATAAATGCAGTGCATTCTTGCTAAATAGAAGTATTAATTTATTTTAAAAAAATCTCACTGACCTCAAAATTTTGAATGTTAGTTTTGTTTTTTTCTTTTATACAATTTAATGTTTAAATGTTTTAAGCTCTTACTTTTTGCTTTCCCATCCTCTACAGTATGTCAATGGGCTTTCTGGTTGAAGAGGTTGCACCTATTGTGTGGAGGGGTCTGATGGTGATGTCAGCTATTGAGAAACTCATTAGACAGGTGTGTAATTTGTATTTAGAAACTGCTGTTGATAATAGGATTTGTCAAATATCAATATTTTTTCTCAGTTGTCCTCACCTAGCACAAATAGATGTGATTTCTTCAATAGAGTTCAATTTCCATCCTTTGGCACATTTTGAATGATTGCGCATGAATTATTGTCTACCCTGGTTCCATGTAAAACTGTGTCATTTTCTGCCGTCTAGGAAAATAATCCAATTTACTCAGCATTGTTGTTCCTTTCACTACTATAATGACTTTTTCCATGCAGGTAGATTGGGGGAATCTGGATTACCTTGTGATCGATATGCCACCTGGAACTGGAGATGTCCAACTGTCTATTACTCAGAATATTCCTATAGCAGGTTAATAAACAAATGTTACAGCTGATTTATGGTCTGTCTGCCTCTTTTTGGCATCTATTATAATCTGAAAGAAGCATTCTAGCTAATGTCAGTCACAACACAGCGTCATGGAATTTTCCAATTCAGATGGTCATTTAAGATCTGATTGTCATTTCTTGTATCAGGTGGGAGAGAATTGGATGCATTAATGTTTTCTAGTATTCAGAACATTCATTATGAAATCAGTTTTACCACTCTTAAACATAATGTAAGTACTTTTTGACAGGTTTATACACCAAACATCAAGCTTAGTTGTATAATTTATTCTAAATTGATGTCCATTTTGTCTTTCAGGCGCTGTAATCGTGTCTACGCCTCAAGACATTGCCTTGCTAGATGCACGAAGAGGTGCTGAGATGTTCAGAAAGGTTAACGTTCCGGTAAAGCATTTGCTTTTGTATTTAAAGGCTCCAGCTCCAAGTTATCATTAATTTAGAGTGGAAGGCAATTGAGTTTAAGCAAGTTGGGTTCATGCTGAGAGAGACCTACATTAAAGCAATAAACATGGCATCAAAATATTAATATCAATATCTTTAATCATTGTTTTGTGTTAATTCTGTGACAGTTATTTCCGACAGAAATGACCTGATTTGGTATCAGTAATTTTAGGTTTAAGGATGTACTTTGCTCTTTCAGGTGCTGGGTCTGGTTCAAAACATGAGTGTTTTCCAGTGTCCCAAGTGCAATCATCAAACACACATTTTTGGCTCAGATGGGGCTAAAGAGCTGGCTCAGTCCCTTGGTGTTGAGATGCTTGGTAAGGCCATTCTGTATAAAGTATTACATTATCACTGACTGCTTTAGCATGTTTTTTAGTTTTAAATGTAATGCATATTATGAAGTCAAATGGTATGTAACTAGATTTGATTCAAGGGGATTAGCCAATCTGTGAGGACACAAGGTTTTTCTTTTCTCACTCCAGGGGACATTCCTCTTCATCTCAAGATTAGAGAGACATCAGACAAGGGACAGCCCATTGTTGTGTCATCCCCAGATAGTCCAGAAGTAAGTGAAACATGTTGGATTCCTGTCTTGCTTTTCATTGTTTTCCATTAGTTACTTACTGTAAGCATGTCATGATCTTTGGGTGCAAAAATTTGGTACACTGCTTTGGTAACATGCATTAATAAATTACAAAATTGAAATGAAAATATTGCATATTCACTGTATATAATATACTTATTTTTTATGTAATTATATTTCATAAACCACTTTGTAGCATGTTTTGATAAATTACAAAAATGGCAAGTTAAATATTGTGTATACAGGTGCAGCTCAAAAATTTTGAATATTGTGAAAAAGTTCATTTTTTCTGTAACTTATTTCAAAAAGTGAAACTTTCATATATTCTAGATTCATTACATGTGAAGTAAAACATTTCAATAGTTTTTTGTTTTAATTTTGATGATTAGAGCTTACAGCTCATGAAAGTCAAAAATCCAGTATCTCAAAATATTAGAATATTTCCTAAGATCAATCAAAAAAAAGGATTTGCAAAACAGAAAAGTTCAAGTTCTTTAAAGTATGTTAATTTATGCACTCAATACTTGGTCGGGGCTCCTTTAACAAATTCCAGCATCAGTGACGTGTGGCATAGAAGCGATCAGCCTGTGGCACTGCTGAGGCACTACTGAGCCTTCAGCTCGTCTGTATTGTTGGATCGACTGTTTCTCATCTTTCTCTTGAAAATATCCCATAGATTCCATAAGGGTTTCAGGTCAGGCATGTTGGCTGGCCAATCAAGCACAGTAATATCATGGTCAGCAAACCACTTGGAAGTGGTTTTGGCAGGTGCTAAAGTCCTGCTGGAAAAGGAAATCAGCATCTCCATAAAGCTTGTCAGCAGATGGAAGCATAAAGTGCTCCAAAATCTCCTGGTAGACGGCTGCATTGACTTTGGACTTGATAATACACAATGGACCAACACCAGCAGACGTCACGGCACCCCAAATCATCACTGACTTCAGAAACTTCACACTGGACTTCAAGCAGCTTGGATTCTGTGCCTCTCCAGTCTTCCTCCAGACTCCAGACCTGGATTTCCAAATGAAATGCAAAATTTACTTTTATCTGAAAAGAGGACTTTGGACCACTGAGCAACAGTCCAGTTCTTTTTCTCCTTAGCCCAGGTAAGATGCTTCTGACGTTGTTTCTGTTTCAGAAGTGGCTTGGTAGCCCTTTTCCTGAAGACGTCTGAGCGTGGTGACTCTTGATGCACTGACTCCAGCTTCAGTCCACTCCTTGTGAAGCTCTCCCTAGTGTTTGAATCGGCTTTGCTTGACAGTATTCTCAAGCTTGTGGTCATCCCTGTTGCTTGTGCACCTTTTCCTACCCAATTTCTTCCTTCCAGTCAACTTTGCATTTAATATGCTTTGATACAGCACTCTGTGAACAGCCACTCCTTTCAGTAATGACCTTCTGTGACTTACCCTCTTTGTGGAGGGTGTCAATGATTGTCTTCTGGACCATTGCCAAGTCAGTAGTCTTCCCCATTATTGTGGTATCAAAGAACAAGAGATATCGGGAATTTATACTGTAGGGATGATCATTTAATGAAACTCAAATGTAAATATTCTAATATTTTGAGATATTGGATTTTTGACTTTCATGAGCTATAAGCTCTAATCATCAAAATCAAAGCAAAACAGCTTTTGAAATGTTTTACTTGTAATGAATCTAGAATATATGAAATTTTCACTTTTTGAAATGTTACAGAAAAAAATGAACTTTTTCACGATATTCTAATTTTTTGACATGCACCTGTATATTTTTATATAATACCTTTGTTATATTATATTATTATAATATTATATAATATTAGTATTATTATATTATTTTCTAAAAACAAGAGATAAGAGTTATAAACACACAAATGGTTAAATAAATATTGTTTATTTATTGTACATAATAATATATATAATATATATAATAATATATTTTATTTTATATCAAGTACTAATTCTATTTTAAATGCTCCTTGAGACATTCTGAAATTTGTTTAATCTTAAACAGTCATGCAAAAATTAATCATTTTGAATGTAATCATAAAATGTTAAACTAATCAACTGGCAGACTTCAATCAGACAGAGTTTCAGATGTATACAAGTAACAAAAGTTTATAGAACTGATCTGAAATAAGGTTTATGAAAGCATTTTCTAACATATTCATGCGTATTTGCCTGTTTTGCAGGCCGAGGCTTACAGAAGAGTTGCAGCAGCAGTAGTACACCAACTAGCGGAGCATCCCAGATAAATGTCCACATTTAATATAGTTTTGCTGACCTGAGGAAAATATCAATATTGTATCATTGTCTCCTATTCAGCTTGTTTACTCATTTAAATTGGTAACACATACCTATTAGAATACTATAATTTATGTTCTTTATTTAAGCACTGACATACTGTTCATGTTATTTAGAGATTAAAAGAAGAAATATTAATAAATCATTTTGATTTTAAACAGTTTAAGCTTTCATTACATAGCTATTTAAGTTATAAAATAATGAAAACAAGAATTCACCGCAATTATGATCATGCTATAAGTGCCCTAATGTAACGTCCGTTTCCGTGTACAAAGCTCAGATGTAGATCTTTTCCCACTAGAATAGACCGACAAGATGTTTACCCAAAAGGAACTGGGTCAAAGGGCAGATTTATTGCAGCTTCAGTCAATGTCATTGATTTCACTTCAGCAAAGTGTCATTCCACATCCATAAAGATGTTTATTACAGGTCTTGACCACTTGATGGCAGTGCAAATGTTTTCATATTTCTGATTGTGCTTTGTTTGATTTATAGTGATGGCTAAATTAGGTCTTTCACTTAAACTGTGACAAATTTTCCTCTTTTGACAGTAACATGATTGGACTCTTTTGTTGCTTAACTACATTTAATAAAGATAAACGGTCCCGATCCAATAGGAAAAAGGGGATGAATTTTTCACGGGATGAGAAAAACAGGGTCACTTCCTGCATATTTTCACAGCTCCCTTGACTCAGCTGAAACAGCCGTATTCAGTCCACCCCTGTGTAACACAGGGCAGACAGACCAGTCTGTGATTCATCACCGCAATGAAGCTATTTTGCTTTCTTTTAGTCTCAATTGCTTAACTGTTCCCAGAAGACCGACCCCGGAGTTTCAGCTGTACAATGACCTCAGCTGAATTTGGACAGTTTCACATTTGGTGTTATTTATTTTCTCTTTGTTTTCACGATAAAGAAAGCGTTATCCCGATAACATGCCTTGACTGATGTCATTGAGCGCAGTGGTGTGACTCACACTCCCATGAGTGTGTCATTGAGGTGTAAACAGCAAATAAACATCCATTCATATAGAGATGTAGAATTCACCAAAATTCTGCCTTGGATTTTTGTCCTAGAAGGGGAATTTCACAACGAATAGAAGAAGACCATTCATAAATCTGATCCTAGGTTAGATGACTTCCACTCATGATACCTTATCTGCTTTTGAGAGAGTGCATAATATGGGCATATTTGGATTACTTAACAGGCAACATGATTGAGCATGTTTCAGGTAATTCCCAGCTGGCAAGAAACAGATTTCTAAAACAGTGTCCTTGTGGCGTTCTCAGTGGCATTATAAATGCAGACTTTGCCCCATGTGGTAAATGTGGCTTATAGCTTCCACTTCCTAAGGCTATGGAAAAAAATCAATAATTAAATGTGGTAGCTGTGCAGCCCAAGAGGACAGAGGGCAGTCTTATTTCTGTGTCATTTTTGATTCATGAGCAGATACTGTTAATAAGATAAGCTGAGGTACAAACAAAAGACATTTAAGGAGAAATCATTATCTCAAAAATGAATATTGCTCAAGAATGGTCTCTTCACTGTAAATCCTTACATTATTTAACGTAAATCAGATCCTGATCAAATTATCATCTATTTTTATTGCAAATGAAATAAATAGTTATTTAATTATATGTGGTAATCTCTGCATCCTCACATTTAATACATGAAGTCTTCATGGCTTAAGTATTGGTTTTATGCCTGTAAATTGGCTGAAGTGGTGATCTGCACATGTATAATAGAAGATATATATGTATAATTGATTAAAATTATGTAAGGTACGTGCCTTTTGGGGCAGAGATTTTTCAAAGCAGCTACAGTATACTGTTGGCATGTATAATAAATCTTCATTAATGCTATATCTTGAGACCTGATTCTGAGAAACATCAGAACACTTTCAGGAAAAAAAATGTGCAAAATTTGGACCTTTAGGGGCTTTAATTATGCCTTAATTTTGTACCTTATTTACCCTCAAAAGGTTCATAGTATACCTTAAGGGTACATATTACCAAAGTTATTATAATTCATTTAAATTGAAACTAAAATTAAAATCATAAAAAGAGCAAATAAACGACTGAAATAAAAAAAAACTGAAATAAAAATAAAAAATTATATATACACAGTTTTATAATTTTTATATATATATATATATATACACACACATACATATATATATATATATATATATATATATATATATATATATATATATATATATATATATATATATATATATATATATATATGTATGTGTGTGTATATATATATATATATATATATATATATATATATATATATATATATATAAATGTATATGTATATACACAGTTTATTTATATATAGTCATATATAGTCATATATAGTTATAGTTATATATATATATATAACAAAAACACTAAAAATGACACACTAAAATAAAACGGAAAAATAAATCAGATTCAAATATCAATAAAAACTATAATAGCCTCTAAATGCTGTAAATAACATTGCATATTTCTATGCAGTAATATGTTTTTGAAGATGCAAAAAAATAAAATAAAATATTGGAGCATGTTTTACAAAAAAAAAAAATACAATTTCAGTATTTCTACATTTAATTGAATGTTACTTGCCATTTAATTGTAATTATTTGTGAAATTTACCAGCAATTTCTCCCCCCCCCCCCCCCCCCCCCCCATGTCATATTAACTAAGGTAACAAAATATTACCCATTGAAGTTCCTTTCTATACTCTCATAGGAAGCATGCACTTGAATTCTCAAGATCTGTTAGTCTTACCCATTCAGCACTTCTTTAATTTTAAAGCCTAGCTAAAAACAGCATTTTTAAGCTCCAGACTTTAAGATCAGAGGGATATTCTAACAATATTAAGCACGTGACTAGTTATTTGCATGATATCTCTGTCCTGAAGCCTTGTCTGCAGTGACCCGGAAACCCAGCCCTTCCCACAATCCCAAGCGTGGATCCATAACCATGGCAATGTAGCAGTGCTGCTGCTCAGGGTAAATAGCAGCAGCAGCTGGTTCCAATTGCACTGCAGCGCAGAGGAACGGGAGGGGGGCGATGTATGCTTAAGGAGGCGTCTATAAGGTGCTTTAACTCTCTAGCAATGGTATTCTTTACAATAAACTTTGGGAGCATCTCTGTAAGCAATATTAGCTGTATAAAACTATATTTTAGGTATTGACTGAGAAGTTCATCAGGTATTTATTTAAAAAAAAAAAAAAAAAAAAAAAGAATATGGTATATTCTTCCTGTATCAAACATTTACCTAAGCATTTGGCTATTTTAGATTACATTAAATGTATAGAGATGACTAGCCTTGCACAATCAGGTTCCACACAAAGGGTGTGGACACCAGGGCTTCTCAGCAAGACTCCAAGCACTGCTGACAGTGAAGCTGCAGATCTGAGGGGTGTTGGAAGGAGATTTGGGGGTGGGGGGAAGGTAAATAATTCATGATGTAAAAAAGAGAGAAGGCGAGATTTAAAGGAGGCACGGACAGACACATTATGAGGCCTGATGCTCAGCGTTTGATGTCCTCATGTTTGTGTTTTGTGGGCAGTAGCTGCACTAATGAACATTAATTAAGAACATTAATTACTGCTATACTTTGCATACAGCCTGAAATTCTGTCATTATTACTATAGGTATTATTGAGAGCAATGTAAAGAAATAAATAGTAACAACCAAATTGCTACTTAAACTAAAGCTAAAACTATTAAAAAAATTTCAGTAATTGAAATAAATCTGAAATAAAATAAAAATATTGAAAAACTTAAAACAAAAATTATAAATGGTGCCTTGTCAACTCCCTGAAATAGTTTAAAACTGAAATACTACAGTTACTAAAACTGAAATAAAAATCTTTCAAATTAGAAAAAAAAAAAAATTACAAAAGCACAAAACAAAATTACAAAAACTTGAACTAAAATTAAAATGAAAGCTGAAATATAAAACGGATAATAATAAATACTATAATAGTGAATAAATAATACTGAAATAACACTGTTTTGAATCCAGAATGACACAGCCTATTTATTCCAAACAGTGTTTCAATGGATGATTTTCAAATGAACATCCTTAGAGGAAGTGATGGCTGCAAATGGCTGATGGCATTAACATTTGAATGTCAAATACAGACACAATCATGACACTGTGATGAAATTCACTTTCAGATCCACAGGCTTTTAGAGCCATTGTTCAACAAAACAGATCAGATCTGGATAAAAGAGGCATACTGTAGTCAGACTATCTGATTTATGGTCAGAACTTAAGTGCAGCCTCAGAGAATCCTGGAAAAAATGTATCATGGTTTTCACAGAAGTATTACGCACCACAACTGTTTTTAAAATTAATAATAATAAGAAATGTTTTTGAGCAGCAAATCAGCATAGGATGATTTCTAAAGGATCATACGACACTGAAAACTGGAGAAATGATGCTGAAAATTCAGCTTTGCCAGGAATCATTTGTTTTAAATATATTAAAATAGAAAAATGTTAAATTGTAATATTATTTCACAGTATTAAAGTTTTACTGCATTTTTGATTGAATAAATGCAGCCTTGATGAACATAAGAGACTTCTCTCAAAAACACTAAAAATGTTAGACATTTTTGAGCTTTTGAGTAGTATATGTGGTATGACAATATGTGAAGTATGAAACATTTAGGAAAAATAAACATGATCCTTTTTTTCTGTCTTGACCAATCATACAACATGTACTTTGAGCACTTTGACAATAATATCAAGTAAAATTTCATTAATCAGCAGTGCCAAATTTACTTACAGTGACAAGTTTAATTCCACTGGATGTAAAGTTAAATAGATGAAAACAAAGATGTTGTTAACCACGTGACAATGACAATATTTTATAGACAAAACAATGATTTCAGACTCTTAAGTGGTCGGACTGACCATTTGCATTTACAAAAGAAGAAACTTGACATTTGTGTTGCGTCCCGGGACAGGGAGTGGCTGGCCACTGACCACAGATAGGCGTTGCCTTGGGAACAGATGCTCTCTAGACAATAGATTTGGTGAACAGAGAATTATTTTATGAAACACAAACACATCAAACACAAGAGAATCAGCAGCAGCGTGGGTGCACCTCAGTGTGTGTGTGACCCACCTTCATTCTTTAATCAGACCAACCCATGTCTAGTTCTGCTGGTTAGTAGGGGATCCTTCTGCCTGCCACAAGTATATCATTTATAAATCTTTTAATAAAAATCCTGCAGGAGTATGTGTTCAAAAGGAATCATGAAAAATAAAGGAATCATAAATGTATAATAGTAAAGCAAAGTGTGTGTCTGTTAAGAATAAAACTAGTTTATCTAAATTTAAATAAACTAAGCTTCTAAGCGCAAGAGAGGCTGTGCAGATTTAAAAGGTATGGGTCAGTTAATTTCAGTGCTGTTAACTCAATGTACTATAAACATTGTCCTTGGTTCTCTGGGTCCAAAAAAACAAACTGAATGTACTGCTAATTTCATTGTAGCATACAATCCCTGGCTAAATGAACACCCAAGACTACCTCTGACATGTTTTATTGATGAAGTAAAGGTATGATGAACTAGTTTATGATAATAGCTCTTCATACAAACAAAGACAATGGAGCTTTTACTTCCAGCTTTAAACACTGGTTTTAAGTAAAGTAAAATAGAACATATTTCACAATTCATATACAAATTATTTATTAAAAATATCACTTATTTAAAAATAAAGACAGTTACTTAAATTGAAGCTAAAGTAATAAAAATGACAAATGCACAAAACAAAATTACTAAAACTTTCAAATTAAGATGTAAACTGAAATACAAAATGAATATTGATATATATTATATAGTAAATAAATAATACTAAAATAACACAGTTTTAAATCCAGAATGACACAAAACAGACAGGCCTATTTATTGCAAACAGTGCTTCAGTGGATGATTTTCAAATGAACATCCTTACAAGACAATGGAACTTCTGGTTTTAAATAAAGTAAAATAGAAAATATTTCACAATTCATATACAAATTATTTATTAAAAATATCACTTATTTAAAAATACAGTTATTTAAATTAAAGCTATAGAAATATCTAAAAAGTAATAAAAATGACAAATGCACAAACCTTCAAATTAAAATGTAAACTGAAATATAAAATAGATATTATTAAATACTATAATAGTAAATGAAAATATTAAAATAAACACTGTTTTGAATCCAGAATGACACAAAAACAGACAGGCCTATTTATTTCAAACAGTGTTTCAATGGATTTATTTCAAATGAACAATAGAGCTTTTACTTCCAGCTTTAAACACTGGTTTTAAATGAAGTAAAATAGAACATATTTCACAATTCATAAACAAATTATTTATAAAAAATATAACTTATTTAAAAATAAAGACAGTGACTTATTTTAAAACATAAATAATCTGTAAATGGTACTATTTGAGAATAAAAAAATATATTAATACAAAACATTAATGCAATTTCCATCAGTAAATCTCAATCCATAAGGCTACTAATATGTAAATAAAGTCTAATAACAGATAGATAAATATTTAGATAGATAGATAGATATTTTTACTAGTGGGCGTAGGACACTATAGTTCATGTAAGTGAGGATAGCAAAATAAACTAAACTGTGACATATTATACCCAAAAAACTCTTAATACATTGGATCACCAGTAAAACTGATCAAAATTTGGGACCAAAAATTTGATTTGACACTTTGACCTGACCATGTTTTGTTACATACCTTTCTATCAAAGTTATCTGACATTATCAAGATGAATTTGTTCTGAAACAGTTTAACTCTTGAGTTCTTGTCATATTGTGACCCTGGACCACAAAACCAGTCTTATGTTGCACGGGTATATTTGTAGCACTAGCCAAAAATACACTGTATGGGTCAAAATTATCAATTAATTTCAATTTCTTTTATGACAAAAATCATTAGGATATTAAGTAAAGATCATGTTCCATGAAGATATTTAGTAAATTTCCTACCATAAATATATCAAAGCTTAATTTTTGATTAGTAATACGCATTGCTAAGAACATCATTTGGACAACTTTAAAGGTGATTTTCTCAATATTCTGATTTTTTTGCACCCTCATATTCCAGATTTTAAAATAGTTGTATCTCGGCCAAATATCGTCCTATCCTAATTATTCAGCTTTCACATGATGTATAAATCTCAATTTCAAAAAATTGACACTTATGACTGATTTTGTGGTCCAGGGTCACATTTTATTACCATTTTCTAAACTATAGCAAATAAACTGTGATAATGTGAGAAATTTTGAAGGTGTCCGAATAAATTTTGGTTTGACTCTAATTCATTTGTGATGATCAAGATGAATCTGTTCTGACACAGTTTAACTCTGAGTTCTTGTAATATTTTATTACTGTTTTCTAAACTAGGACTATAGCGAATAAACTAATGTGAGAAATGTTGAAGGTGTCTGAATAAATTTTTGCTTTGACTGTATAGGCCTAGTGTTAATACAAATCCTTTTTAATAGTTTATTCCTTTATTTTTCTTACTTGCCGTAGCACAGATTAAACGAAGATACCAAAAATCATAAAGTATTAACCTACATGATCCTGAGAGGCAATCGTGGCCCCGCGGTGAGCGGAATGGAAAAGTTAGAGTGAAGAGTGAGAGAGAGAGAGAGTGAGAGAGAGAGAGAGAGAGAGTGAGAGAGTGAGAGCCGATCTCTCCGTCGCCATTACTGCCTGGATCGAGAGGAGAGGGGAGGGGATGCCTCTCCGATTACACGCATACCACTCTTACTGCTAGAAAACACTGAAAACAACCACTTTGGCGAAATTTCGCCGAATATCCCACCCGCTCACGAGAAACACGACCAAACCGGGATTTGTGTCTGTATCCCATCCGCAGGAATTAAAGGAAAGAGTTGGAATGGTTCCCCCTGTCTGTGGAGTCTGGAGCTGGGAGCGACCATGTTAGGTAGGGGAATGTACACGGAGTATCTGACTTTACAGCATGCTTTTTCTCGTTTGCTTTACTGAATTTGGTTTAACGTGTCGTTTATTTCCACGTCTAGGCGATAGTTGTGTAGCTTTATGTAAATGTACAGATTTGTCGGTGTCACACTTAACTAGCCCTGGCTAACTGGGAAGCTAGCAAGCAAAGGAAGCATCTAATGCCTTGATAGAGGCAAGGCCCCTGTCCATGCGAATACAAATAAGCATATTAACACGAATCTAAATCGCCGTGTTATTTAATACAACAAGAGCGTGTGCGGTGATAAAACTATTCTGATGTGAAATTCAATTCCTGGGGTTCAAATGCAGTGGACGCTTGCGGGTTGAGGTGTTTCCAAGTAAATGAGACACACATTCTTTGCAATTTGGAAACAACATTTAGCAATCATTGCGAGTAATTCTCTCGACTGGTTGTGGGAATCGTCTCTTGCACATCTGATCGCAGTGAGGCTCGTAACAATAGCGCTTCTCACCTTCAGCAGATGCTCAACATCCTCGCTTAGAAATACAGCCCACCGTCGTTAAGAAACGCGTCTCGACATTGATGTCCTAACTCTTTAATGTCCCATAAATGCGTTCGTTATTTATGACATTCTCAACACAAAGGGATAGTTCGGTCAAAATGTCATTTCTGTCATCATTTACTCTATATGGAAGAACTAAATATCTGAGACCGAGAATGTTAAAAAGTATTTTCCATACCCGAAAATATTAAAATCCATAAAATTCCATTTTAAAGTGAATATGCATTATTTTATTTGTTAAAATTTGTGATGTTTTATCAAATAGGCTAGGTATTGGTTTTAGTGATTCGATTTGTCAGCTGGTTGTTCTTTTGAATCGGTTCTTTTCAATGAATCAATCAAAATGGTTCACAAATGGTTTGAATAAATTATTAGCAAATCGATGTGAATCTAAATGTCCCTTAAAAGTCCTTATTCGATAATGATAGATGACTAAAAACGACCTGGGAATGTATTGATCAAAAAGATGTATGCCTTTATTTCTTATGTGGAGCAAAGAATGGCAACTTCAGTTACTAGTTACTTTCATTATGTGGAAAACAGATGCAATAAAAAAGTGACTCAGGCTGTCGTTCTGGCTAAGATCTCCTTTTGTGTTCCACTGAGAAAGAAAGTCATACAGGTTTGGAATGACACAAGGATGAGTAAACGATGACACAATTTTCACAAATGTGAATCTTTTAGAGTATGAGACACATCAGGCTTTACACTGCCAAATTTTGAGTATCGTATAGACCAATTCAAAAGCGGTTCTACTAGTTATGCTTTCAGTGCCAACACTGAATTGCGTTTATAAATATTTTATTGCAGTTGTTTTGTGTTTATTGTGAACGGAATGCTCTTGAGCGTAAATTAGTCCATTTGCTGCCTTATTTCTACTGACTTTTGCATTTATTTGTTAGTACAAAGCTTGTCACTGCAGATGACCAGCATAGCTTGCTTATTTTCTAAAAACACTGGAGTACATGCAGTAAACATATATTACAGTGAATGAGCATGTGCCACAGTGTCAGTACTCTACTTATGAAGATATGTGTCAGATGTGGATCGTTTTGAAATTTTGGAATAGTTTTGTACCCTGAGCAGTTGTGGTAGTGTTTGCAGACTTTAAATCTAAAAAAGGGTATTCAGAATGCAAATACATTGGCAGTAATATTTTCATTATGAACATTACTGTCAAACTGAATTTTTTAGATATCAGTAATGATGCATACTGTTATGTTGCGTATTGTGAGTCATCATTTTTTATTATACTTTGTATTGTGATTATGCCTGTGTTGTCATCTGACTTATTAAATACAGTATGACAAATGATAAGCGTTTGGATATTGAAAACAAAACTTTACACTTTGTCTTACTGTTGACTAATTTAATATTTTTTATTGCAGGAAGGTGATAGGAGAGGAAATAGCAATCGTCTGGGACAGATGATCGAGATTAAAGCTACGTCGGCTCATGCAAAGTGAGAAATGGAAATGCGTCTGCACTAGCAAATGGAAGTACGTGCTTGCCTGGCGGCATACTTTGCTTAGTGTAACAAGCAATGAGAGGGGCAATATAATGGCCAAGAATAAGGAGCCCCGTCCGACATACGCTATCAGTGTCGTCGGACTCTCAGGCACTGAGAAAGAGAAGGGCAACTGCGGCGTAGGTAAATCCTGCCTATGCAACAGATATGTGCGCCCCATTGCGGACTGCTACTACTTGGAGCACACTTCTGTTTTGAGCACAATTGACTTTGGAGGGCGCGTGTGTGAATAACGATCATTTCTTATACTGGGTGAAGTGTTACATCGAGGGGACGATGGCCTCGAGTGTCGAATCCAGGTCATTGAGCAGACTGAGTTCATTGATGACCAAACATTCTTGCCTCATCGGAGCACAAACCTGCAGCCTTACACGAAACGGGCTGCAAACACGAAGCTTCAGTCTGCTGAGAAGCTGATGTACATTTGCACAGACCAGCTTGGGTTGGAACAGGATTTTGATCAGAAGCAGATGCCTGATGGCAAGCTCAACATCGATGGCTTTGTGTTGTGTTTAGATGTAAGCAAAGGATGCAATAGGAAATTCGACGACAGATGAAATTTGTCCACAGCCTTTATTCTCAAATTTCCAAGGCGAAAAAACCCATAATCATTGCTGCGACAAAATGTGACGAGTGTGTTGAGCAATACCTGAGGGAGGTGCAGACGTTTGTTACAGGTAAAAAGAATCTCATGTTGGTGGAAACATCAGCTCGAGCGTCTGTGAACGTGGAGCTCTGTTTCAATGCTCTGATACAGCAGATGGACAAAACCCGAGGAAAACCAAAATCATCTCTTATTTGGACGCGTACAAATCCCAGAGACAATTAGTAGCTTCAGTTTCAGACAAGTTTGAAAAGCTCATTGTTCAAACTGTCCGAGATTATCACACAAGCTGGAAAATTGTGAGCAATAAGTTGAAAAGCACCCAGACTATGAAGAGTACATCAACCTAGAAGCACCAAAAAGGCTAGAAACACCTTTTCGAAGCACATAGAACAGCTGAGACAAGAGCATATCAAGAGGCGGCGTGAGGATTATCTGACGAGTCTGCCAAAAATTCTTAATAAGTTGCTGAACAACCTGGAGGAAATTGAGACGCTGAGTTGGACTGAGGCTCAGAGCCTTATGAAGAACAGGCCTGAGTTTCAATACTATTTCATTGAGTTAGAACAAACGCCGTGGTATGAGACAGACCACCTCGATAAAACCGACGACAGAAGAGTGCCCTTCGATATCCTCAAAACACTGGAAGGAGAGAGGATTTATCAAAACCACGTACAGGCATTTGATATCAGAGAAGAGGCGTTTGGAGATGAAGGAGAAATTCAAGAAGACACTGGAGCGAGTGCATTTCATTAGCCCTGGCCAGCCGTGGGAAGAGGTCATGTGCTTTGTCATGGAGGACGAGGCATACAAGTACATCACCGAATCAGATCGCCGGGATGTTTACAGTCGGCATCAGCAGGAAATAGTTGAAAGGGCCAAAGAGGAGTTTCAGGAAATGCTTTTTGAGCATGCAGAGCTGTTCTATGACCTTGATTTGAACGCGACCCCGAGCTGTGACAAAATGAGTGAGATTCATGCCGTGCTTAATGAGGAACCTAGATACAGAGCTCTCCAGAAACTCGCCACTGACAGGGAGTCACTCTTACTGAAACACATCGGGTTTGTCTATCACCCCACGAAGGAAACGTGCCTCAGCGGCACGGCCTGCATCGATCTCAAAGTTGAGCAAGTCCTCGCCAACCGGCTGGTTCAGCTGGATCACGGCCGCTCGAATATCTACTACAACAGTGCCAACATTGATAAGGTTAACTTGTGTCTCGTGGGCAGAGAAGGATTGGCACAGGAGCTCACAAATGAAATCCGAGCTCAGTCCACTGATGATGAATACACCCTTGATGGGAAAATCTATGAATTAGACCTTTTGCCTGTGGATGTCAATTCCAGCATGCTTTTGAACCATTCCTGGATATCGACTTTCAAGCCCATGGGTTCTTTTTTGTCTTCAGCTCTGTAGAGTCGCTTAATTACATCGGCGACCGCGTAAGCCGGATCCGAGCTGAGATTGCCCAGAGCAGAAGGGATAGGTATAGCCAGCCAGTGCCATTCATTCTCATCCTAGCAAATCAGCGCGACAGTGTTTGCAAAAACATGCCTATTTTGAGGCATCAAGGCCAACAGCTTGCAAATAAGCTACAGTGTACTTTTGTAGATATACCCTCCGGCACTTTTCCCAGAAAGTTTAATGAGTCTCAGATAAAACAGGCCCTCAGAGCAGTGTTGGAGGGATTGAAGCACAATTTCGACATGATGAGCCCCATGCCTCCATTAAGGATCTCTCGGAGACAGATTTACGGATAGTCATGTGTGCCATGTGTGGAGATCCGTTCAGCGTGGATCTCATTCTCTCACCATTCTTAGACTCACATTCCTGCAGCGCCGGACAGCCGGGGCAGTGCAACACGTTGATCCTTGACAAAATCATCGGCGACAGCCGCAGACGCATACAGGTCACTGTGCTCTCCTACCACTCCTCCATTGGAATCAGAAAGGACGAATTGGTGCATGGATACATTCTTGTTTACTCAGCAAAACGAAAGTCTTCCTTGGCTATGCTGAGGGCATTTCTGGCCGAAGTCCAGGATGTCATTCCAGTTCAACTGGTGGCCATTACAGACAGCCAAGCGGACTTCTTCGAGAACGAGGCGATAAAAGAGCTGATGACTGAAGGCGAGCACATTGCCACAGAAATTACAGCCAAGTTTACCGCTCTCTACTCCTTGTCCCAGTATCACAGGCAGACAGAAGTTTTCACGCCATTTTTCAATGAAGTCCTTGAGAAGAAGAGCAACATTGAAAGCTCCTTCATGTTCGACAACAGCAGGGACGGAACAGGCACCGGTGAAGACGTCTTCCCGCAGTCACCTCATAGCCATTCGCCTGCCTACCAATACTACCCTGACTCTGAGGACGACGGGGAGGGGCCGCCACCTTACAGCCCGATAGGCGACGATGTGCAGCTGCTGCCCAATCCTAGCGAACGGAAGTACAGAATTGACCTGGAAGGAAACGAGTACCCAGTTCACAGCACACCTGTTGGTGATCACGAGCGTAACCACAAAGTGCCTCCCCCGGTAAAACCCAAGCCCAATGTGCTGCCCAAACCCAATGTTAAAAAGCTGGACCCCAACCTTCTGAGGACAATTGAAGCTGGAATGAGGACCTCCAGGTGGACACGAGGTCCAATGATGGGTCACGGCGATGACCTTGAAGCATCCGATAACTATGCAGAGCCGGCCGACACGCTTCTCAAATCAAAAGGCTTCAGTGATGACATCTATGCCATACCGGAAGACGCACACAGCAGATCTGGCAGGATCCGCAATTCGTTCGGCGGACTCGCTTTGCACGGGGATGAGGAGAATGGCTTTGACTCCATGTCTAAGTCTCAGGGTGGCAGAAGGCCTTCTAAGTACAAACATCGTTCCAAGATCCTCTTCAGCAAGACAAAAGCTTATCATAGACGGGTGCATTCAGATGTCAGTGATGATGAATCGGGGCCTGCAACGCAGAAGAAGAAGAAAGGAAGGGGCAACCGAGGAAGTGAAGAAGATCCACTTCTCTCACCAGTGGATCCTTGGAAAGGAGGGATAGACAATCCAGCCATCACATCGGACCCGGAGCAGGATGATAAGAAAATGAAGAAAAAGAAACCACCAAAGACCAAGGAACCCAAAAAGGTAAGCTACTACTTTTCAATGACCTACGAAAATCTAAGTTAGTTTAGTACTTTAATACCACAGTTAAATCGTTAGCAAATCTCAAAATTAATATTCATTTTTCATACTCTACATTATTTTGTGATGCCTAAATTCAGTTTCAAATGACACTTTTTATTTTATTTTGAATTTTAGTCAAAATAGTATAGAATTTGAATATCATTGTTGGCCAGAATTTTAGTATTTGTGCATCCTTTAAAAGGATGTCCAAAAGAAGAAGATGATTATTGCAGCAGACTGAATGAAATGTGATTATGTCATCAGCATGCATTGTAGTGATCATAGTATGTAATTGTCATTTTTTTCTTAACAGACAAAGTCAACAAAGACCACAAAGCCATTGTATCCACCAACTCGTAGAAATTGGGAAAGCAACTATTTTGGGGTGCCTCTTCAGAACTTGGTCACACCTGATAGGCCCATACCATTGTTCATTGAGAAGTGTGTTGACTACATTGAGCGCACGGGTGAGTTTCCTGTTTTTTCTAAAGCTGATCAACTAAATAGCATCTGAAAATGTGGAAATGCTTCTTTCAGTTCTCTGGTTAAAGGCTGTTTGAAAATTGAATCTTTCTTGTGTGAGTTTGCTAGCATAAAGTGATTTATGTTCGTCATTTTTGCCCTTAGCATTTTTCATTTATTAGGTTGCAGTTTTAGGAACATTTGGTAACAATTTGTCTTTCCTGGTATTGAGATACTTTACTGAAAATTGTACATTTGTGCGTATCGCATTGCTCATTTTGTGAGCCTGATACAGTCAGTATTTTAAGGCACAGGAAATTCTGCATGCAGTTCAAATACCATCAATGAGTAGATGAATGAAATCCATTACTCTGAGGTAATAAATTCTGACACAACAGGAAGTTGACGGGCAGGGGAGGAGGGAAGTCCGTCTGGTAAATGATTGAATGGATTTTTATGGCACGTGTTATGATGAGCTAATTTTTCCCAGAGCACTTTGTTCAGTTAGATTGTGGTTTGCATTTTCATGGACTCTGCAAGTGCTGTGTAAACACTGAGGCCCATCACATATCGTAGCCACGGGGTGGGTTACCATCATTTCAGGACATGCTGACCATATTTGGGCTCGAACAAAGTCCGCTTCATATGCTTAAAGCAGTGATAGAGGCCCTTTAACTGTGCCTGTTTGTTTGGTTACAACATGCCCTTCAGTAGCTTGTTCTGTAACTGTGTTCAATAGAAACTCTGACTAACACGGCTGTCAATAAGCCCATAATATAGCTTGAGGTTTCATTAGCGAGTAGGTGACACCCACATACCACCGTTCAGGTTGGTTGTGGCTATAGATCAGTGAAACTCATGCATGGATGACATGCACTGATGTGGTTTCTTAAGGAAATTATTAAACTGCAGTTTGTGGTTTTTATGGTGTGTAGTGGAAGTGGGCAAAGTGTCTGTGGTGAGCGTAATACTAGGTCAATTTGCTGGTTGAACTGGTTTCGCTTTGTGTATGTGTGGCCGTACACACATGAAGCCTATATGTGATGATCCGAAACACTTTTTTGCTGATCTCATGTTTAGATATCAGTGCTGTGTCCACAGTTAATGTGCAGGACCATTGATTTTGTTGGTAAGTGGCTTGATTCTGTTTGTGACATGCAGGTTTGTAGATCATAGGGAATCATTTAGCTTTATAAATTAGGTGTAATTTATGGGGAGACATTCTAAAATTCTATTTTCATGTTGGTGATGATGAAAATGAAATTCTACATAATTTTGTCTAAAAAAAATAAAACTAAAATCATTTATTTTAAAGGCTACAGGTAAATTTAGGCATCACAACATGTACAACATTAAAATTATTTAATTATTTATTTAATTCATATTAATTTAGCTAAAGATTGCCTTTAGGGGTGCACAATATTAAAATTCTACAGATAATTTGAATTCGTTATTCTCATGTTAACAGAACAATAACAGATAAATGGACAATATTAAAATTTTATGCAGTTTTGTTTAAAAAAAAGTCTGAAAACTAAAATCAGGCTGTAAGTTAATTTAACATTAAATGTACAATACAAAAAAAAAATGTTTAATAAAGCCTAAATTGAAGTGTTATAATTAATTTTTTAAGATTACCTTTAAGTGATTGTTAGATGTTGAAAGGTAAATGTAAAAATAGGGGCAATGAGCATTAATAATTAACTATCCAATAACATCAGATAAAGGTCTAATGTTGACCAGTACCGCTGCATTAAAAAATATAACAAATATACAGTAAATATTTAATATTAGCATTTATTATATTTGAACTATCTCTTTAAAATGAAGCCATTGTATTGACCGAGGCTGAATCTGGGCCTTTTTTGGTTCGTGTGGAATAGGATGAGATGGCACAATGTGCCTATGGCTGTGTCTGAGCATCGCGGGGCTCTGTTTAAGAGCTTTTTGAAAGCATCTTGCCTCAAAGAGCTGTGCAGATGAAAAGGTTCATCAAACACCCTGCCCCCCAAGCCAAATGCTCACTCCCTCCCATTTATGCCCCTCTATCTCGCTCTGTACTGCATTGTGAAACGCAGAGGAAATGATAATACTTGACTCTCTTTTTTCTGTGGTCAAGAACAAGTAGTCCAACAATCCACTCCTCCAAACATGGTGAATGCACACACACAGTCCTTTATTTCTCGCAGCCCATCCATTCTGAAAACCAAGACCCTGTGGCGTTAAAAACTGTACAGAGAAAATGGACTTTATGGATGTTTCCTAATTGACTTTCATGGCTCATTTAGGCCTGGATGCTTCATTTATCCATCAGAAGAGTACCCCCATTGTCATTTCCTCCTTGCAGGGCTTTGCAGTAATAACCCCTTCTGTGTGAAACATTATGGATGTTTAGATATTTTTATGAGATACTAACTATGAATTAAACCGTGAACTTAACAGGCACTGAGTAAGTATGATCAGAAAAAAGTCATTGCATGGACTTACCAGAAAATATTTCCAAACCTTGAATAGGACTATCACATTCATTAGGCCTACATGAGTGATTAAATGAGCTGACCACAATGCACAATCTTGTATTTTTTTTTTTTATTTTTTTTTTTTACTGTGACGTGCTTCTTCTATCCAAATGAAGGAATCTTGTGCCAATTTTGGAAATGTTGCAACAAATAGGACGCAAATTAGGTGCGTTTTAGTTGACTTGATGTGTTCCTTACGGGTGCAGCGGTGCGTTAAACAGCTCTGTGGAAAGGAGGTAATTTACAGACAGTCCTTACTTGCTTAATTTTGCATGTTTGAATTGTTTAAAACGGTCGTGCAATACAGTTGGAACATTAGCTAATTATTCATACAACAAAGCATTTCCTGGAAATATTCAATGTTAATGTTACAACATTTCCAGTAAATACTTTGGCATGTAAATATTCCCAATACAGTTAGTTGTTTAGTAATATTCCAATTAGTTAATATTCCAACTAATTAGTTATACAACAAAGCATTTGCTAGGAAAATATGAATATTTAACTAATTGGAATCAGAATCTTAATATCCAACTAATACATTTGGAATGTTTATTATTTATTTAAACAGCAACGCATTCCTGTAAATATTTGAATGTTAATTATTAGAATTATACTGTTTAAATTGAACTAACTGGAATATTATTGAACAAAGCATTTGCAAGAAATATTTTAATATTAACTAATTGGAATTGGAGTATTAATATCTATCTAATTGGAGTTGGAATCTTAAATTACTTAAAGCATTTCCTGAAAGAATATTGGGATATTAATTAATTGGAATTAGAATGCTAATATCCAACTAACTGGAGTTGCAATAATAACTAATTATTTATATAACAAACTATTTACTTATTTGCTACTCATAGGTCTGCAAAATAGTTTTCGCTGTGCTACTTTATTTTGTATGAAACATCACAACCCGTGTTTCAGTTCAATTGACATTGCTTTGCCAACATCATTTGATCAGCTGTCATTGAAATCCAAAACATGGATTCAAGGCTGGTTGAAAAGCCAAACACAAAGACTTCCCTGTGGGCACATTTTGGTCTTAACTCAAATGCAAAATGAAAGTCCAATAACTCAGATGGGCCGCCTCTGCAGTAAAGCGGTGGCAGTTAAAGGCACCAAGACCATAAAATGGCAGTTGCAGTTGCTACCCAGCAGTAGGCTATTGCAGAGGCTTCTGGCCCAAGTTTGAATGTGATATGAATGCTGCAAAAGCTTGACAAGCAATATGAAATGCCAGGAAAATCTCAGAAATTGCAGTTCCCAGCCTATGTGGCCAAATGAAAGATGTCAAGGATTAAAGAAACTGACTTGGCCAATACACACACGTGATCAAGCGCAGATGTTGCCCCATACGCGAGCTTAACAATACATTACCTCACCAATGACTGGATGCTACCAAGTGTGAAATAAGATATGTACCAGAGAAGCTCATAGCTGAATGGCTTCAGTATGCTTTGGCAGACTGGGTATTAGATTAGCAGAAAATGTCCTGCATAAGCACGGATAGCCAACAGTTCTCAGCCGGACGTGCGGAACTGTTTTGATGGATGAAGAGAAAGGCGTAGTGTTAAGCGAGAGTATTTGTACAACAATTAATCAGCTGACTAATATTTCATGATCGCGACAGCGCTAGGCTGAAAGGGTCATAAGTGTGTTTACAGACAATCTCTAAACCATCATTCTGCAACATTGAACTGTTTTCCAAGAACGCATGATGGATTGTGACAGGGAATGGGACAGCACTGTTTACAGCTTGTTGATGTTTCCTCTCAAGGTCTATGTTTTAGTTTATTTACTCATTGTGATACTATGTACTGCACTCTTTTTACTGTATAATAAATTTTGTGAATACTGTGGTTTGAATAGCAGCCTAAAAAGGCCTTTCACACATGCATCACCTTGTATTTCGGGAGTCAGAAATGCCTAGTAGATTGCAGCCTGCATGTGTCTATGGCTGTGTTTCAAAACCAGTGAGCTGCCTAGTTAGACAACAAACATGCAGCTATAGGATTTAGGCTAGGTCTTTGGGTGCAATCTTTGTACATCTCACCTTTTCAGGGCATCCGCATTGGCGACCAGGTCAAAAAAGCAAGGATGCTGTTGCAATGATGCACTTTTTAAAGTGACTCTTTTGCGGGAAAAAAGCAGGAGTCAGCCTTTTCACAAGTCTTTAGCCCTTTAGCCCTGCTTTTCAATATGGTGCAGCTTCCTCTAAGCCATAAGGATTACTTAACTCAGTAGGGAATAATTGTCATGGCATATTTCTGCGGTTTGAGACCTATTGCTGCAGAGTATCAGATCTCAACATGATGCATTGTATTTTAAACGAGGAAATAGATTTAGCTACCATGGTACTGTAGTATAATTATTTGTTATTGTTGCTGAAAAATCACAATAGATTTAATTTAATTTGTGATTTAATGTAATTTAAATTATTTATTATTTTTATTCATTTGAAACCATGAGAAACTTAAAAAAAAAAGAAAAGATTATTTTGGTTACTGTTATTATTATTTTGGTGCTGTTATTTTGGTTAGTTTCTTGTTTTGATTACAGTGGTGGCTAATAATATCTTTGTAGTATTTTGGTGGAAACTGTGATTACTATGGTATATTTTTTTGTAAGTTTATTATAATCATTAGGCTAAAATCATGATTTTTTTGTGCTTGGAAATTTTTTGACTGTTATTTCAGACTGTGCAGGGTTTAAGGTCTATTTTTTTTTAATTGAACAATATTTGAACCTTTAGATAAAATGAATAAATTTTGTACACATTTATTTGTTTTGTTTGTTTACTATCATATTTGAAACATCAGGCTTTTATGGACCATATAATGTGAGATAGTGAGAATATGGAGCTTATGCTCAAGGAGGAAAAAACACCTCAATTTTGTTCAGAGGCAAATAACTGAGCAAAAATATATATTTGGTGCAGTTGCTGATATTTCTGTGGCCAAAACTAAGGTGAAATTATGTTTGAAATGTAAATCATTGACATTCTTATTACTGTATAGCAGACTACATAAAATGCATATAAATATCAGTTGTCACTCTATAGCCATATCTCCCAATAATCTCCAAATAATGTCTTCGTAAGGTGATATTTAAATACTTATTTATGAACAAAGCCCTGTTGTTTTTATTGTGGGAGGAAAAACATAATGCAGTGCAATACACTGAAGATTGAGAGACGTTCAAATAAACTTTATGCTTCAGTCCAGGAAGTGTTTATCTTGAAATATAAAGGTTATTCTTATGTTTACTTTATGAAAATCAGTACAAAAAGACATGTGTACCGTTACCTGAAAGGGACATTTTTTTGCATTATACTAAAAGGCCTTTTGCTTGCTAGAAAAAAAAAGTATAAACTATTAATCAGATTACAGTAGATGTGTAGAAGATTGTGTACAACAGGTTTTTCAGCAAAGTTTTGATCATGTTGATAAAGCCTGAAATTTCCGTTTCAAATATGAAACAGTAGGCTTTATAGGTTTCGGTGTTAATTAAGTGCAGTTGCAGGAAATGTGGGATTTTCAGGTGGTTTGCCCCATTTCATTGTAATGTAGGTTGCTTGATCCATTGCATTGTGTTTAGGTTAATCTGCAGATACAAATGTTAATGTACTAAGGTGCGGTTTTTATTGCGTACCTTGACTTACCTCCTTGCTCTGTTTTTACATGCAAAATCTATCAGACTGCTGATTCCAGATGTAATTGTTGTATGTCCCCTGAACCTAATGATTTTATATGGGTCCTGAGATTGCTTTCATTTTAATCAGTGGATCTATCTACACTAGAAGTGCTGCAGAACTACTCTGTTTTAATGTTTGCTGATTAATCTATCGTTCCCATTACTATTAGTTTATTAGGGTGCATGTATTAATAAATATAGCTACTGAATAGGGGTGGGCGATATGACCAGAATCTTATATCGCGATATGAGCAATTTTATTTCACTGTAACAATATCACAATATAGTTATTTTTGCTTTAAATAAGGTCTTTATGATCAACATTTTTGATACCATAGAAGTTTCATAGTTTTTGTCACCAGTGTCAAAATCACAAAAAACGAATACTAGCCTAAATTAAAAATAAAAAAAAATTCACTGAAGACAAGTAAGCAGTCAGCGATTAAATAAGAATAAGAAACTAATTACAAGCAATAGGACAATAATCTACAGTAGAACAAATAAATAAGAAATGCTACATACATTGTATAAAGTAATCAAATGTATAAAAACACTGCATATTCTTCACTGTGTAAATTAAAAGTATATTTCTTATTAAAGTTACAAAAGTGACTTAGTCAAGAGCAGTGAGACAACAGGACTATTAGACTGCTGTCACTTTAAGAGCTTCCCGGATATAATATACTGTTACGCATGTGTCTACTTTCTCAGCTGTTTGCTTTCACTTAAGACATAAATTACTGTGTTTTTAACATTTCAATCATACTGTCATGTGTTTGTCTCATCTTTTCTTGACTTTAATCCATCTTGTAGATGAAGGTTCACTTAAAGTGGGAACTAAAGGTCTTTTTCAACTTGAAATATACGGTCACAAAGAATTTTTCATTGCACAGAATCTGTACCAATATCATGGACCATAAGCATCACTTGGCCACTGAGTGTAGTTTTGGCTCCTCCTCAATGCATCCTATAAATGTTGTCATATGTCTTTCACACATTCAGTCTGTTTTTCTTCATTAGTAAAATCCAATTTTATAGGAGGAGTTGAATCATGTAGACAACAGGTTAAGTAAAAGTATTAATATGCAATAGTGCATAAATATAGCAAAATGCTCTTCTTTATAGTTATTTTTCTAGCTGAGCTTATGGACACCGAATGGTTATTTTGAGGAAAATGTATTATTATTTGCAATGTTTACAAGTTTTACATGTAAGTTGTATTGAGTATCTCTTATAAAATAGCCTACTTTTTGATGTTAATTCATGTTAATTGTGTACTATAGTAGTAAAGGGAAAGATGTAATGGGTTCACTTGCCATTTAACCATTTAAGGCCTATAAAGCAGCAAAAATAACTCAATACTCCTGCACTCTTCACATGCGAGCGCCTCTCTGGCAGTGCATATATATTAAATCGCAATGCTTAAAAATGCATGCAGATGATAACTTTTCGTGACCACGTAGCACAGCAACGTCATGTGAGTGTGTAACCGCGATAGAGATGATAGTCCAAAATCTCTACCAGTTGGCAAATTTTTACCGGTTAATCGTGTCTACCGGTATTTCACCCACCCCTACTACTGAGTGTTTTTTAACCTTTTACAGACAGAAACTAGATCCATGTGAAGGGATGAGTCTTAATTTGTGTGTCTCCAGTCTCCACTTCCCACACTTCCCTTTATATGATCTGGCTGAATTAAGCATATAAAGGACACATTTAATCTACCAGGCAGCTCAGCAAGTGGAGTTTCCCTCCTGATGACTGTTGCGTTGCCCACTCTAGACATGCACCTTGCTGGAGGCTTGCAGAAAGTTTTGATGACTCTGGCTTTTTCCTCCTTTGACACATCAAGGTCTGGCGAATGCTTAGCAATAAGTGTCCAACAAGGCAAAGTCCTGTTATTCCCCTTGGCCTGCTACTGGTTGTCGTGCTTGAGGGGAGAGGATGTCAGAAGCGCTTGGCTTTGACAGGCTGTCGCCACACATCAGCCAGTGCATCTAGACTCAGGAAGTGGCTTAGAAAATGTAATGAACGGGAAGGCGATGATGCCATAAGCTCTGGGAGTTTGTCAGAAAGCAAGAATGAAGCTTATGTACTTGAAGAATTTGCAAGCAGAACTTTGCTAACTTTTTAAGCTCCCAGTGTGCCCGATGGTTGTCGTTTGGGGCTACTGTCCATGCTCACTTCACCATGCTGGTTTAAAACATCTAATTGGAAACTGCTAAAAGATGAATTATGTTCAGAATAGCGTTTTTATTTTTGTAGTTGATATTCTGTGCAAAGTTTGCACATTTTCTGAATGCATAGAATACCCTGATGACCTTCTACTCTGGGTGGGAATCTTTTTAATGAGTCAGTCTAAAGATCAGTCAGGACTTGGAATTGGAAGCAAAAAAGAAAAAAATATTGCAATCTGTGTACTAAATTTGACAAAATGTGCAGTATACATTGAAAGGACTACTGTACAAAACACAGTATCCCACAATTCAGTGCACTTTTCTTCACCTTTTGTTTCCATTGTGCCTTTTTTTTCTTCAAAATATTTTATCAGATTTGCAAGAGTAGACTCATGATTTATTTTTAGTTTTGTTTTGGTTTGGTTTTGTTTTTTGTTAATTTTTTTTTGAGTTTTTGCTTTGCTTTGCTTTGCTTTGCTTTGTTTGATTTGATTTTTTTTTTTTTCCAAAATATTTATTTTATCAGATTTGCAAGAGTAAACCCATGATTTTTTTTTGTTTAGTTTTGATTTGGTTTTGTTTAGTTTAGTTTTGTTTGGCTTTGTTCTGTTTTATTTTGTTTTGGTTTCACATAATTGAATTAAACACGAAATAACTTGTAACAGAGATCATGTGACTATTATACTATGCTACTGTTTAAAAAGTTTATTAGTTACGTAATGTGTACTGTTTTACATGCTGAATTTAAAACATAGTAAGCAGTATACAGTGTAGTAGGCTATATTTTGCCAATTGATTCTTTGTCAAATGTTAACAAACATGCATAGAAAAACACAATTTCTGGTTCAGATTTTAAAGAAAGAATGTAGTGGTAATGCAACTTACAGTAAACACATTTAAAAGAACCATCATTTTGGTTTTTTGGGAAACACACCTACTCCCAAAAGGACATGCTATTCGGCGCTGATTACGCAACTGCAGTAGTTTGCGGATTAAAAAAATGTCTATTTTAAGCATATCCCATCTGTTTGTGATGAATTAGAGATGAGCTGGAGCGAATGATGCCGTCACTGTTTGCTGAAGGACAGATGTCCTGGGTCTGCCGGTCAGTCCATGGTCGAGCTGACCACAGCTCATCTGCCGACACATTACACATGCATTACTGCTTTAAGTACAGACTCCAAACTGTGTCGCTGCAGTGGCCTCACAATGAGCCCTTGATGATAATTCGCGCTGAATAATTGAACGTGTGGTTTGTTGTTTGTCTTTTCTGATGGTTTTGTTTTTAGCCTGGCTTCTTGCATTTGTTCCACAAACAGCTAGCTTATTTTCATCATATCAGAATTTAAGTCCATCAGCCCGCTGCACACCTGTGCCACTTGCCTCTTCGCTGTGAGCAGATATTCTGCATTAAATCAATGCCCCATAGTTCTTAGGACTATGCGAGGGGATGCCGTTTAGCTGCAGGCAGTAGATTAGGCCACTCGGCTCTGCTAAATCCTCTTGACTGCCATGAATTTCTCATGGGGCTAAACACACGCAAACCCACCCCTCTTTGATAACAGCCAACTTGCTGTTCTCACAACTTAGATTGGACTCGTTTTATTTTAAAAGCACTTACGCCACTCATGCAGCTGTCAACTCAGCATGACTAAATATGTTAGGGCTTAATTTTTAACCACTTTCAGACAGTTATTTGACTCCGGAATCTAGACATCTAAGTGTTTATGTAAAAAGCATAGGCTTAGGACCTTACATGCCACTGCTTGACCTAAAAGAATAGCAGAGCTTATAGGGATTTCTTTTGACATCATTTTTCCATCCCTGTTTTGCATTTTCTGCAGTTTGTGTCTGCAATTACTTTAAAGAAGTTCACCCAAAAACAAAATGTCTATTATCATTTACTTGCTTTCATGTCATTCCAAATCTATATTACTTTACTTTCTTCAGTGTTATACAAAAGTAGAAATTTTGAAGAATGTGCGGATCATTTTGTTATACTTTTTTATGATGAATGATGAAGACTGGAGCGTTCAAGCTTTAAAATGTGACCCGTGCTAGCAAAATGAGTCGAAATGTGCAAATGTTCAAAAATATTATAATAATAATAAAAAGTTGGAATCGGACAAAAAATGACTGCGCTACAGCTGTTTGAAGGCAATAGAGGCAGCAGATCTGATTTCGAGAAAAATCAAGTTAAAGATTCCAAAGCAAAATCACCAAGCAACGTTGCATATTTTCCTCCAATTCTTTTCTTAATAATAATTACTATATTATTAATCACAATATAGCTATTTTTATTTTATCTTTGTTATTAAAAAATAAGAACAAAGATGCAAATAAACAGTATTTAATCAAGAGCAGGAAGTTATTTCGTCTTTTCTTTTAAATGTGTGATTAACATTGAGACAGATCTAGTTTAAGACCTACTGTAAAGCATGGATCAAATATAATGTTACACATCAGATTTTCCCCCAACCATTAACTAAACGTTCACATAAGACATAACAGATTATGATTGTGTGAATCTCGCCGATACATATTTCACAATAATGTATAAGGGAGATCACGCGCTCGAGGAAAGGCGCGTCTTATCCACGCAGTTTGCAAATGTCAGTCAGCACGATCGTTTTGTTTTCATCAGCATGAGTTTCACTGGTTTGGACTCATGTCATCGAGAATTCGATATGAGTATTCACAAAGCTGGAATGCTGAGATTTGCAACAATAGACCTGCAACTTGTGGTGAGAAGCAGCAGCAGTCTCGTCAGAAGTGAGCAGAGAAAAGGTACTCTTCTCAGAAAACGTACAAATAAAGATCATTTTAGATGTTTAATTACTATTTGGAGCACTGGGATCACTAGAAGAGGGCTTAATGAACTCATTTTTGTGAAAACCTCAAATTCGACCAAAACTGACATTTTTCACTTCTTTTGCCTGTAGCTCAAAATTAGTCCGTGCGCATTCCGACTCATTTTGCCAGCACGGGTCACAAATGGTCACAAAGTACCATAAAAGAATCATCTGTAAAAGAAGAATAGAATTAAAGAAGAGTTCTAAAGCTATACATTAGCATTGTGTGACGAACAGGTGAAATTTTAGTTATTTCCTGATATCTTCTCTTGCAGAGAACTGTCAACTTTTGCAATCGGATCGAGTTAGTAAGTTGAGCTCAAACTTGGATCAGTTCGTGAATGAAACATTTAGACTTTTTGTGAGCAGGATCAACTGATTCATTAAATCGATCTGATTCAGTAAAATGATTCATTCATGAGTCAGACATCAAAACTTACGAAAAGAACCAAGGAAAGCTGTAACAAATATTAATGTTTTCAGTGGATAATGACTATTTTCAGTCTACCACAGTTAACTTCTATACCATGGTACTATTGTACTCTCGTGAATGTGGGTCGAAGACTGACATGGAAGAGAAGAAATTGTTGAATAAAGTCATTGTTTTTGTTTTCTTTGTGCACAAAAAGTATTCTCGTAGCTTCATAACATTACGGTTGAACCACTGATGTCACATGGACTATTTTGACAATGTCCTTACTACCTTTCTGCCTTGAACGTGTCAGTTGCGTTGCTGTCTACGCAGGGTTAGAAAGCTCTCAGATTGCTGAAAACGAAGGTCTTACGGGTTTGGAACTAAATGAGGGTGAGTTTATTAATGATAGAATTTTCATTTTCAGGTGAACTATCCCTTTAACAAAAGAGCCATTGTCAACACGTTTTTTTCTTGCATGGATTTTGAAATCAATAAAAAGAGAGCTGATACGCTTTGATATTTTCTTTCACATCTGCTGCTTTGATTTATAGGCGCCAAGAGCTGCAGGGAAGGCCAATTATTATCACAGTAGTGTGGAAATTGATGACTCGACTCAGATTCTGCCCCCCTCTACATTCTGCAAGGTTCGATTTCCAGACCACTTTTGTTTGTGGAGTGACTAAGTGACACTAATGTTGGCATTTGAGGCTTCACGTCTCTTGTCGCAGGACTAACCCTGACCTGAGTTTATTTCTTAAACCTCGTTAAGTATATTGAAACCCTGTGAGGAATAAGGTTAATAAGGGTTGGTATATTTTTAAACCGATTTCCTGTGGAATGAGCATGTGAGTCGACGCTTTGCCTCTGCTGATTTATTATGATGTGTTAGTGGAATGCTGAGGCAATAGCCTCAACTCACGTTTGCCCCCCGCTAACACAATCATACTGTATCTCATGGAGCATTTCTTCACCAGGCGTCTGCGCTGATGGATGGAGGTTGGTTTAGAAAAGCACTTTCCCTCCATGTCTGTGTGGACCCTGATATTTGGTCTTGAACTTCACCATGGGGGGTGGGTGTTATGGCAGAATAATTAAGCAAATGGTGTCAAGTGATTTTGTGTAATGGTTTAGCACCAGATGCACACGATCTTCCATGTAATCATTTCTCTTGATTTGAATGGTTAGGGGTTATGGTTGCTCTCTCATACTGGAAAGATGGATCGGAAATTACTCTCAATTCCTTGCCAGCACAGTAGCTCTGTTCCTTAATAAGCCGCTTAGCTCCCTACTGCCTATATAGGCAGCATCCTAAGTGGCATTGAACCTCATAAGTGACTGATTGAGAACGCTCTACAAATGGTGCTTCTGACATAGTGTACACTTGATTCTAGGGGTGACGCCGAATAGTCGACAGTTCGATGCTTCGATAGGAGGAGCCTGATTTGAATACCAATCTCACAGTCGAATATTCGCAGAAGTGTTATGATCATGCCATTTTGGCTATATGGGGGTGCTCAAATGTCTGATTTCACATAGAACTACTGGTTTTCTCTCAATAAGTTAATATACAGCCTATTCAGATAATGCTGTAAATAAGAATCTGAAAAGAAAGAAGCTTTAAATAAATATTTTAACGTGCGTGAATAAATCCAACCACCCCTATAGATTTAATTTTCACTTTCCATAATCTGTGACCGACAGAGAAGCATTTTGGCAGCTGGGATTTAAAACTTTAACAAGATTCAAATTGACACAGGCAGAGTGAAAGACTGCATTTTTTCAATCAGGTAGGGTACAAGTGATTTCAAAACATTTCAGCCGGTGTATATATAGGCTATATCGTGTATATATTATTTATCTCGTATAAGATGCATTTGGTTGAGTTGTGCTGCAGTAAAGCGCTTCATTGTAGTAATGGTGATTAGCCTATCTCTTCAGGGCACAGCGCGAGCAGTACAAACAACAATGTAGGATATTAATAACTATGACTGGGAATGTCATATACATAACATTATAATGCGAACACTATTATAATAAAACTCTGTGAATTTTTAGAGTTTAGTTGCCTGTTTCTGCACGTTGTTGCGTGAAAAACGTGTCCACTAAAGGAGTTCATTCAGAGCATGCAGATAGCCTATAAGTCGTAATATAACATTGTTGTACAAATAATGAAGTGTATTCTATATGAGATAAATGAGTTAAATTCCATTGATTTAAAAACCTGCTATCAAATGCTTCAGCGCGAGCAGCTCAAAACAGAAATGCAGAACATTAATAACTTCTGTCATATACATAACGTTATAATGAGAGCACTATTGTAAAAAATGTTGTGAATCCTTAGGATTTCGCTGACGTTTAATGCTATCTTTTAATCAAAACATAAAACATTATTTTTGTATCTGCGAGGTGTCCGTAACATATTTTCCCTGTGTGTTAAAGTCAGTAATTGTGACTGTCGAATGTCTGACTTGACTCTTGGTAATGTATTTTGCCTCTGCCCCCAAACGTATAATTCGACTATCAGTTGACTATCAGTAAGATTCAAAAATTCCGATTCGACTATGAAAATCCTTAGTCGGGGACACCCCTACTTGATTCCATTAGAATCTTAATTTATGTGGCTAAGCAAATGGCCCAATAATTAATATTATTATTTGTATTATTATTGTGTAATTTAGGGTGTTTTTTTAAAAACTTTTTTTTTAATGTATTGATATTATTGAATTTATTGAATTAAATATTATTTATAATCAACATTTCTCCATACTTTTCCGCCATGATGTTTTTTATTTTATTTTATTTTTTTATCCATGATTTTTTTTTCCCCTTGTTGCAGTGCATTTTGGGATTGCTTTCTCCAAGAGGATATATGCAGTGCTGCCTTAGATTTTGGCCAGAAGAATATATCGTAAAAGGGATAATTATGCATCCAACCTTTTGAAACCATCTTCACGCTATGTTTTGGAACGGTTCTAATGTGTTTTAACACTGTTTGAAATTTCTTTATTTTTGTAAAATCATTTTTCACACAAGCTGTGCTAGTCTGGGCACTGCAGTGCAGGTGCAGTCTGGTTACCTAGAAGGAAGACACATAAAACATTTGATTTTACAACAGATAGTTCTTTTAATCTCCTCAAACGTTTCTGAATAAGAAGATAAGATACATAAGATACAATACACAAGAATAGGTGTAGCGTGTAAAATGGATCAAAGCAGCGTACTGGGAATACGCTTTGTTGGGTTTAGACAGGCATCTGTGGAGGTATGAATCTTTTGATAGCAGCCCATCCCTGGTGCGTTCCTGTGCAGGCACGCCCTTTTCAGAAAGGATTTGATGGCAACATTATAAAGGAAGCTCAGTGAAAAGGTTGCAGTCCCGGTGTGACGTTCGTCCCAGCTCTGAAGCAAGAACATTGATTTTGCACAGACATGCGCTGTAGCATTTACAGAAGCTGTAACCCTGCACTTTGCCCTTTTATTTTGTACGACCCCTTCAAGACATTGTGGTAACATGGGAATACGATGCATGACATTTGCCATTATGCTCTAGATTCCAGCTTGAAGCATTTACTTGACTGTGATTTTATCACTGGAGGTCACCAGGTCACTCTGCTGTTGCTGACTGTGATCACAAATGAGATGTATTGCCAGTAGATATAAGTTGTCATTGTGTATTGAAAAGAAATCGGTTTTCTTGCTGCTGAAAATGAACGTTATGCAGGGGAGGGTATATAAATTGCATTAGTGAATCATATCATGAACAAGATGAATGATGATCAACTCATTTAGGCGGTGATTTCTGACATGGTTTTCCATGCATAATGTTTTTATTATATCTCTGTGTGGTTAGAGACAAATCATAACGAACTGTGGAATTACTCACAGTAGCATATTAACTTTCCATCTTTCCCACACTCAACTACAGTATCTCACAACAGATGGATGATGTGGGCTCCATTGTCTTCACTCCTATAGAGAGCAACAGTTGGGTTCTGGAATTAAATATCGCGTTCACTTTCTCCATGGAGAAATTTTCAAATAACCACAAATGATATTTTTATATATTTATTTATTTATTTATTTATTTATTTATTTATTAGGGGTGTCAACGTTAACGCATGCGATTAATCTAAAAATTTTAACGCATTAATATTTTTTTAACGCAAATTAATCATGTGATAGGGTTTGACCTCAACTTCTTCCTGTCATCGCAGCGCGGAAGGTTATCTATCATTGTGTGATGAGGGTACAGTGAACCAGTGTTGCCAGGGTAGCGGCACAAGTGGGCTATTTTGAAAATACAGTCGTGGGAAAAATTACAGAGCCGTGGGTTGCGTTTTTTTGGGCTACTTTTATAATGTACCGCGGCCGCCCAAAGTGTATATAGACAAATAAAAATTAAAATAGATCCTTTTACTAATGTGTATTATACTTGGAATGTATACCTGGCAACTTAAGAACGGAGAGGCGGCTGTAAACATCACAAACAACGTGAGTTTCAGCCAGAGCATACATGTTAAGGCTTTTACACAGCAGAAATAAACATGACAACAGCCACTATAGATTATATAAGATAATAAACACACGATTACGATAGGATATGATTTGTATGTGATTTTCTTGAGATGAATGTGTACATCTATGCTAATTTGTGCAGCGATTATAAAAGGCTATAAATAGCATATTTTAACAACAGTAAACGACCAAGTTCCACATGTGATCGCAAAATGAAGTTATTACAAACACTCGATGGTAGTTTGAAGTGAGTTCTGAGTAAAAGTGTACTATAAATCTAATAAATTGGCTTATGAAGCGTGATGCTAATATGCACCTGCAGAACAGGTCCAATTCTTCTTCTTAATGCATTTTGTCATAATACTTCACGTAAGGTCACAATAAAATGTTTTGTATTTATTTAGAAATACTTTTGATAATAGTTGGGTAAATACTGGGATTGAAGCAGTGTGGCTTGCTAAACGTTTAATTGCCAGTTTAAAGGCTGATAATGGCTGAATAATGATAAAAAGAATGATAAGGATTATGTCTCACCTGGCAGAGGTGTGAAAGGTTCTGTTTCCTTAAACTAGTTTGTCATTTACATTACATTTACAGGTAAATCCTAGTATTTTAAATTTGTGATTAATCATGATTAATCATAGTCCATGACTCTGATTAACGCGATTAAATTTTTTAATCGATTGACAGCACTAATATATATATGTATGTGCATCTCAATAAATTAGAATGTCGTGGAAAAGTTCATTTATTTCAGTAATTCAACGAGTACATATACAGTAAATGAACATACTTAACAGAAGGCCAACAATTCACTAAAAATGTTTTTTTTTTTATTGGTCTTATGAAGTATTCTAATTTGTTGAGATAGTGAATTGGTGGGTTTTTGTTAAATGTGAGCCAAAATCATCACAATTAAAAGAACCAAAGACTTAAACTACCTCAGTCTGTGCATTGAATTTATTTAATACATGAGTTTCACAATTTGAGTTGAATTACTGAAATAATGAACTTTTCCACGACATTCTAATTTGAGATGCACCTTTGTGTATGTGTGTGTGTGTGTGTGTGTATATATATATATATAATGCGTGATGTAATTGCTGTTTCTCTACAGTCTCAACCGACATGCACTAAAAGTTGAGGGTCAGTAAGAAGAAATTAATCTTTTTTTTTTTTTTTGAGCAAGGATACATTAATTGATCGAAAGTTGCAATAAAGTTCAAAAAAAAGTTCAAAAGAACAGCATTCATTTGAAAGTCAAATTTATGACTGCAAAAATGCAGTCATAAATTTGACTTTCAAATGAATGCTGTTCTTTTGAACTTTTTTTCACAGCTGAATTTCACAGTACCATGTTTTCTACACACATTAAGCAGTTTTCAACATTTATGATAAATGTTTCTTGAGCACCAAATCAGCATATTAGAATGATTTCTGAAGGATCATGTGACACTGAAGACTAATGTCTGCTGATAATTCAGCTTTGTCGCAAAATGAAAAATCTTGTAGACCCCTACAGTAAAGTTTATTTTTAACCATTTTGTGATTAAACTTCAATATTGTATTTTATACTTAGAATAAAAATGTACAGTGTAAAACTACTGTATGCATTTATAGACATTTAGGGCCCTATGATTTCTGCAATGTGGAAAACGCGAACGGAAATGTGGAATCTATTCGTAAAAAAGAATTTACTGTATAACGTGTAATGTCACAGAATTTGCCAAATTTCGGATGGATATATCAAGAGTAGGTCAGTACACTTAAATCAAAATGTGATATTGTGACAATTAATTAGACAATTAATTATAAATTAATTCAATTAATTAGATAATTAAATTTTAATTTAACCATTGAAACAGAGTCTGGAAAAATTAAAACGGAAAAAACTGAATTTGGAAAAAAAATAAAATGAATTTCATAGGGCCCTAGAAATGTATTTATTAAATGATGTGGAATGTATCATGGTCTTATGCCTTTGTAACTTTGTTTTGGTTCAAGGCTTAGAACTTGTCATTGTTGACTTGTTTAAAAAATTCTGGCAGGGAAATTGAATAGGAAAAACACTTCTGCAACCAAGACTTCCACAGTCGTTACTGTTGCACTCTAGTGGTAGTTGTTGCATTGTGAAATTGCTTATTTGCATAAAGTTTAAACTTGTCTTATCCTTGTTGAGTCTCTGGATATGTTTGGTTGTGTTGCTAATGGTCACTGTTGCTAATGTCCCTTTGAAATCACCAAAACTCGACAATGAATGACTTCCTTCTGCTGTTATTATGAACGGGCATTAATGCTCGTTGTGAAAACAAATACTCATGAAGAACGTGACATTTTAGTTCCTCTAATGAAGCATCTGACATGCAGAGTCTGTGTGCAGTGCACTTTCTGTGTGATATTGTCCACTTCCTGCTGTGTAAACACTTCATCAAGAGCTAAAACAGCAGTGCTCATAATGGCAGGTTTTCATTACTATGCTGACCTTTTGTGTACGTCGCCTGGCATCACTTCAAACCACATTTGAAATTGCCTCTGCTAAAAGAGAACTAAAGCTTAACTGATAAATGTGTTATATTGTGATTTCTGGGTTTTATATGAGTGCCTGATTTGATTTATGGTCTGTTTTTGCATATGGGCTCTATTTTGACATTTCCTGTGTTACGGTAATGCCTGTGATTTCCTGTATCATGGTGGCCTTTTGTTGCCTCTGAGGTTGAGTGTGATGGTAATCTGCTGATGAGGAGGTGCAGATAAAGTCCAGCGCTGAATAGGAAGGGTTTAGAGGGGACAATAGACGTGCATCCAAATTAAGATCACTTCCTTTAGTATGGCTTCCTGTTACTGTTTTTACGACACTTTTGACATTGACCTTCCTCACAGCATTTGACTAAAGATCATCACGTCTGAAATTACTGACACGCCACTCAGGATCTGTGCACTGACCGATTTTACTGACTGATTTTACTTTTATGGCTGCCAGCTGTTGGACACCATGATTATTGGTGACTTAGAGTCCTCTTGGGAAGTTTGTATTTATGTGTTGTGAAGTCATAATTACTATGTCATGTGCATTTAAATCACTTCGGTTAAAGCAAGATGGTGATGCACCTTTTCTACATAAAATTCAGCACTATTTTTAACTCTACATCTACAAAATGATGAATACAGAATGTGCATTGGTTGTGCTGCATTGTGATTTTTGAAGGTGCTGTGAATTGAATCACTATATTTTCTAGCGTAATTGTACGTTTAATTTTTAAAAATTTAAAAATAAATACACAAACTGCATCCATTGTCCAACATATTTTCTCTTTAATATAACATATAACTTAGCATAACATAACTTAGCATAGCGTAGAGTAACATAACATTTATTTATTTACATAGCACTTTTCACACAAAATGCAACTTAAGGGACTTCGCAAGCAAAAAAAAAAAAAAAAATTAAAAATCAGGGCTCTAGACTCATTCTTCCCACTGGTCGCTCTTTTGCGACTAACTTTCTCAGTTGGTCGCATGAGCACAAAATTATTATTATTTTTTTTTTTTGCTACAACATTTGATTAATCAATGCATGCTGATGAACTTTTATCATAGTTTATAGTTATATGGTAACGAATGTTCAACATTCAACCCGTTCTTTTTCATCTGTATTATTTGTGATTTAAATTTTGTGAACAGGAATTCCTTTTTTCGTGCGCTTTCACTTTCACTTTCAAATTCGCGATCTTTTACAAGATCCCGTTTTACAAGAAAAGATAATTGTCTGTTTTGCTTATATCTATACACATTTCACTTTTTAAGACTAAAACAACAGATGGATTCATTGTTATTCTTAATTAAAAAGCACAACAACAATAAAACAGTAGGCTACAATGACAAACTAGCTTACATAACCTTTATTAACAAACGAATAAGACGAGGCATGGCAGAGGATACATCACATGCTGTATTTCATACCGACTAATAAATTACAGAATGTTTAGCAAACACTGAGGAATCAAATAAATAATAATAATAAAAAAAAGCTTTTCAAAACGAAAACAAAAAGAAAAGTAAAACTAAACTGGCTGTTGCTGACAGGACTTGCATTTTTTTTCCCACAAGAATACCAACATGTTCATCTTCTCTGGTTTAAGAAGCGGTCTTTTACTTTAGTTTGTAAACCAAATCCTCCATTGCGCTCCATCCGCGGCGCGCACCTTCGCGCTCTTGCTGACACAGCGAGTATAAACCAGCCTCTATATCTGAAGCGCTCGCGCTGAAAGCGCCTCTCTTCACGTGGTCAGTGAAATCTTACTCCTGCTACAATGTGCCACGGCTCTGCAGCACGCGCTGTATGAAGCAGATGCTTTGGAGCAGCGCAGACCATGCACTCGCACAAATGCGACCACGTCAAATTTTAACTTGCACATTCTCAAAAAATGGTCGCAAATGCAGTCTAGAGCCCTGATTAAAAATACAATATCAATATAAAATAATCAAAGCACAAAATGATTCATTGACCCCCTAACTCAGAAATTTTAAAGAATGTTGGGAAACAAACAATTGCCGGTAGCCACTGACTTGTATAATACGGAAAAAAAATATGGAAGTCAATGGCTGCTGGCAATTGTTTGGTTACCAACATTCTTCAAAATATCTTTTTTGTGTTCAACAGAAGAAAAGTAACTGATGACAGAATTTTAATTTTTGGGTGAACTAGCTCTTTAAAGAAAATCCTGAGTTTCCCATTCATAATTACAACTTGGTGAAATTCATGTGCGTTCAACTCGTAATTACTATCTTTCTGATTTAACTTGAGCGCACCATATGCTTGAAATATGTTCGTACTGAATGATGAGTAACATTTTACGTTATTTGTACCGTTTGAAGTGTGTTTATACCATCCATCAAGTGATAAACCTGAGTGGCTAAATCTCAAGGAAGTGCAAATGTCTGCTTGTGTGTACTGCTTTTTATCCGCTATCTGAAATAGTAAGCTGACACGTTCTTGAGCAGGCTGACAGTTCAGTACGTGTGAAATCCTTCAAGGCTTTGACTTTGATATGGTACAGTGTGGTTAGTCTCGACGTGTTCCTGCACTTGTAAGTGAGCTCACACTCTGTTCGCAGTGTCAGACTGGGCATAACACCACCAGGCCAGAGCTCACGCTCACACATGTGACAGGCCTGACAAAAAGGGTTGGATCCAAACCCACGCCGTTGCGTGGTAACCTCACCAAACCATCACTTAATCTCCATGAGTCATCAACTGGCTGCAAATGACATAACAAAGCAACAATCAAGCAGGGATGGGTCACAATGACTGCCTAAGCAATAAATGAAGTTTGCTAATTCACCTAGATTTGTTTTATCTCCTTTTTTCAGTGTTTTCTTTTCACTTATTTTATGTGCTAAACTACATACTTCTTGCACAAGCTCTTTCGACTTCTCAGGAGAATATATTTGATAATATTTAGTTGGAATTAAAAAATTAACATTGTGGTGATATTTTTATTTGGTCATAGATTCACGCTAGTATGAGAGCATCAAAACTTTAAAAATGTTTTCATAATATGTTTTTAATATGTTTTAATAGCATATTTGCTGATAGATTTATTTGATTAATTTCACTTTTAAGCTGTTGATTCAAGTGAATTAAAAAGCATTAGTTCAATGATTTATTTACTTAATCATGCAAGTCCTCATGTGCTGTTTTACAGTATGTTCATTGAAATTTTTGGTGAACAAAAGTCAGATAAAAAGATTAAATGATTTTTTTTCCTGCTCTGTGGAAAATGTACTTTTAACTAGATTACTATATTTAACTACTAACATTTTTTTCAATCTGTTTGGCAACAATGGCCAAAATTAGTTGAAATTAGAATATCAGCTATTTAGTACGTTCATTGTGTCCGAAAAAATTCACAATAACAGTGTTGTCGTTATATCTATGGAAATTCTAAAAAAGAAACCAAATGCTATCAATCAAATCAAAATGCTATCAGTCATCTTCACATTTATTTTGTTTTCTCCCTTTTTTATTGCCAGTGAATCACACTTAAATTATAAGTGCACCCTGTCCTTTGTGTGAAATCCAAAAAAAAAAAAAAACTAGTCATCAAACTCTTTCGGGTGCAAGTTAGATATGATTTGTGCAGCAGTAGCTGCTACAGACTGCGTTGTTGTCATCTTGCATCCATTTTATGACAGATGGTAACCAGCGTTAAATGGATAGTTCACCCCAAAACCAAAATTGTCCTTAATAACGCACCCTCATGTCGTTCCAAACCTGTAAGATCTTTGTTCATCTTTGGAACACAAATTAAGATATTTTGATGAAATCCGAGAGCTTTCTGATCCTGCATCGACTTTGTTGAACAAAGTCATAATTTTTGTTTTCTTTGCACACAAAGTATTCTCATAACTTCATAACATTACGGTTGAACCACTGATGTCACATGGACTATTTTAATGAAGTTCTTACTACCTTTCTGGGCCTTAAACGTGTCAGTTGTGTTGCTGTTTATGCAGGGTCATGTTTGAAACGACATGAGGGTAATTAATGACAGAATTTTCATTTTTGGGTGGACTGTCCCTTAAGGTGCAGTATGGCCACCTACTATGTTGAGGGTGTCAACCAGACACTGGATTTTTTACAGTTTAATCATAAATGTAGTATTAGCATGATGATAAATATTTCATCCCCCCCCAATATTTGTATATTACAACTACCTGGATCTCTAGATTTCAAAAATCTCATGTCTCAATTCTTCTGACCAGTTTGTGGGAAACAGGTGATTCACTCAGGCAGTAATAAACAGCCCACATTCGTCACTACACACCTGCCCTCTCCGTGAACATGGTGGCGAGTTAAGCAGGCGCCTCTGTGTAGCCTCCCACCGCTCTGGAGGAGGGACCGGCTCTGACATGTGTGAGCATCTCAAGAATGCACAGTGGTTTTGACTTGTAGCAGTTAGCAGCCCACAATGCTTTGGAAGTGACTGTGGGGGCCCTGTGTTTTGCATCAGTGCTCCGGAGCACTGCGGAGCTGTACAAGGTCATGGCTTCACAGAGCTATCTTTAGCTTGATAAACGAGCTTCAGTAGATTAGACGTAATGAAAATAAAGAGATACACGCAGCGTTATCTGTCAGGGAACGGAGAAGTGTGGGTTGAATTCTGCTGCATTATCTGCATTTCTGGCCTACTTTTTCTCTCGGTGAGATCAGCTCGTATGTCCACTCATCCATCTGGAGTGGCCCAGTTTACTGGGTTGAGTGCATGATTTTAAATATTTGAGCAAAGGTTGTAGAAAAAAGAGCTGTTCTTTGGAAACACTGTAGATCTATAGCTCTCAGTAATTGTGCTTTCTTACTGGTGACTGACAACAACAACAACATACTGTTACTTCAGAAGGTATTACGTACTTAGATTGAACAAGATACAGCTAGTCATATTAAAAAAGCCCAATTAAAGTAATTCAAAAGATCAGCTTGGCCTTGGATTTAAAAGACAAAGGATCATCTCACTGTTCATAGAGATAGATGTATTGTTTTGTTTGAAAAGCAAACTTTTCAAAAGCATAATTTTCTGTCAAAAATATGGACTTGGTGTGCCTTACCTTGTGTTTTCTTTATTCTTTACTGTTTGTTCCGCAGTGTTTTTTGTTCGTATTCAGTTCATATTTAAGAAGAAATTGTGGAAATGACACCTATCGTTCTTTTGTGCATGCTTTTATATGGCTGCTTCAAGCATTAGATGTTTTTTAGATCACTAACTGCTTTGTTCCACTGAGATTTTGTCACATAACCTTTGCGGGATTGATTTTAATGAAGTGTCGTTCTTAATTTGCAGGTCTCACCACAGAGGGCCTTTATCGAGTGAGTGGAAACAAGACGGATCAAGACAACATTCAGAAACAATTCGACCAGGGTACGTACTGATTTTAACTGGGCTCTGTGGGAAATTAGGCTTCATTTGCAGGCATTTGATGGCATGCCGCTAGGACATATGTTGGAAGATAGTTCACAAATTGGATAGAAGGCTCTGATAAACTCTAGTTTGAAGGGTTGATTTGTATATTTGATTTTCATGTCACCTTTTAGATTCATTGTGGTTCTGTTTAAGACATGCACTGTTCAGCAGCATTCACCAGAAAGCTAAACAGTCTCAGGTCTCTTGTCTGATTCAGCTGTTTGTTTCATTTTATTATGCGATACATTGATCATATTTATTTTATATAAAAAATAATATATTTTCCTTATTGTATTTTATTTAAATATATATATTTTAAAATAGATTTTTAAAATAGATTTTTTTAAAATATAAAATACAAGATTTTCTATTCATAGTACATGGATATTAATATTGATTATAGTTTAATATAATAAAATGTAATATTTAAGTCTAAATTTTCTTATAATTTCCAACTTCTAATTATCAAAACTCTTCAAAGGTGAATTCTCCATTCAGCAGCATGAATGACGAGAAACAGGCCCTGAATTACGTGATTATGATCTGTCACACTGTAAATGGACCATTCCTGTAAAAACAAGCTTGACATTTGTGGCTTCTGACTGGCGTGATGCCTGCAGGCCTCCATCAAGCTGTGATTTGCACTAGTTATTAGCTTATGCAGGACATTTTTAGCTTAAATCTCCTTGTGACACATAAAAGTAATGTTATATTCTCATTTTAAAGCTCAGAATTAAATTGTCACTACGCTGACAATATATTGAGGCAGTTACAGGCTAGCGGTGGGCGGTATGACCAAAATTTATTCCATGACACGATTTTATTTCACTTTAATGGTCTATATCACAATGCAGTTATTTTTGCTGCAAATTCATTGAAAAATGCATTTTATATATATATATATATATATATGCATTTTTCAATGAATTTGCAGCAAAAACCACTGCATTGTGATATAGACCATTAAAGTGATATATGTAAAATAACTGAGTATTTTAGAAAATGCAATGAATTCAGTCTTTTACTTCATTTGTTTGTTTTTTCTTTTTATTTGTAGCTTGATGGACAGGGACCAAATGATAAGATTATTCATAACAAATGAAGCCTGGCATCCCTACAAAAGCGGCTTTTAGCGCATTATGTAACACTTGAGTTAAAAAAACAACATCCTGAAAACAATAAAACTGACACAAAAATGCTGTGCATAACAAAACCCATAAGTTCTTCCTTATTTTGACAACTTTGCAATATATTTCCTCATTACTGTTTTACATTGCTGTTTCCTCATTGCTCTTGTGTGTAATACCATCATACTGCTTACTATTACAGAAGATATACGTTTTTATTTCGTGGCTAAAGTGGATCCACTCTTGTTTTCATATATCTTTCAAATCAAACACTAATCATCTCTAGCTGGTGAGTTGTGGAGATGAGTGGGTGGAAAATCTTCAGCCGAGTGACCAGATTATTCACTCAGTGAGCCATCGTTTACCCAAAAGAGCTACTATAGGCATTAGTCTGCCCGCTGGCCTGGAGCCATTAGTCTCTCTCTCTTTTTCTCTTCTCCGTCCTCACGATACTGTGAATTGGGTGCTTTTTCCCCCTTCTTGTGTTCATTCAGTGCCTTTGCAGAGAGATCTAGTCTGACAGCTGTCATTTCACCTTAAACCCGGCTCTTACAGCCTCTTTCTCTTTCTCATTCCTCTTTATTTTCCTTTTCTCCATAGTTTTCCTTCTGTTCTGCTCAGTCCCGTTAAATCTGTTTTAGTGGCTTTTCCAGCACTGACAAAAGGCGTTGGATGCTTATGCAAGCTCACACTATTTTCATTCTTCTCTCAGACCACAGTGTTGACCTTATAGTGATGGATGTAGCCGTGAACGCCGTGGCTGGGGCCCTGAAGGCCTTCTTTGCCGACCTCCCCGACCCCCTCATACCGTATTCTCTCCACCCAGAGCTAGTGGAAGCAGCCAGTAAGTATTGATTCATTCAGATTCTCAAATGCTTCCTCTTGGGCTGAGATTTGTGGTAACGGATTGCTTTAGAACATCTCATTTTATTAGTTACCGATTGTTTCGTTTAAGCTTGCAGTTTCTGCTAAGTGTGGCATTAAGTGGCTTTATCTAACCTTAAGTAATAGTTTTTTTTTTTTTTTTTGGTTAAAATACATACAGCTGTATGTCAGTCATTTGTGGGTTGATTGCTCTAAAACACTGTCACTGTAGCACACACTGACACACTTCAGAAAATGACACACTTCATATTTAAAATTATGATTTTCAAAAGCTTGAAGGCCTTTTCATAAAAAAAAATTGATGCAATTTACTGACAATGAATATTTTGGATAATTTTCAAACAAACTGTTTATGCGGAGTCTGATTTGTGTTTTTTCATACTGTAAAATAAGTTAGGATAGCTGAATGCAATGTTCCAAATGATTAACAAAACAGCCTACAACAAAATCATGGAGCATCACAAAGTCTGCATTTATTTGATTAAAAAATACAGTAAAAATAGTAATATTGTGAAACCATTAAAATTTAAAATAACTGTTTTCTGTAACACTTTACAATAAGGTTCATAAGTTAACATTAGTTAACTACATTAGTTAACATGACCTAAGAATGAACAATACTTCTACAGAATTTATTAATCTTAGTTAATTTCAGCATTTACTAATGTATTATTCAAATCACTAATTATTTGTTAACATTAATACACATTGAACTAACATGAACTAACAATGAACAACTGTATTTTCATTAACTAACATCAACAGATGAATAAATATTGTAATAAATGTATTGTTTATTGTTCGTTCATGTTTATTAATACATTAACTTATGTTAACAAATGACACCTTATAAAGTTTACCTTTTTCTATGCAATCTGACTGCAGTGTTTAATATTCATTTAGCCATGTCATAGAATGTAGTTACAGCAAATTATCGCGTTAATTTTTTGCATTATTTCTTTAATGCGTCCTTATAGAAGTATTCATTTATTTTTTTTTTTACTAAAAAAAGTTACTGACCCAAACTTACAAAAATATTTTAATACATATAATATATATACACACACACACACACACACACACACGTGTATATATGTGTATATGTGTGTGTGTGTGTGTATGTATGTGTGTGTGTATGTGTGTGTGTATATGTGTGTGTGTGTGTATATATATATATATATATATATATATATATATATATATATATATATATATATATATATATATATATATATGCATGCATGCATACAGGTGCATCTCAATGAATTGGAAAAGTTCATTTATTTCACTAACTCAACTCAAATTGTGAAACTTGTGTATTAAATAAATTCAATGCACACAGACTGAAGTAGTTTAAGTCTTTGGTTCTTTTAATTGTGGTGATTTTGGCTCACATTTAACAAAACCCACCAATTCACTATCTCAAAAAATTTGAATATGGTGACACGCCAATCAGCTAATCAACTCAAAACACCTGCAAAGGTTTCCTGAACCTTCAAAATGGTTACACAATAGCCTATACAATCATGGGGAAGACTGCTGATCTGACAGTTGTCCAGAAGACAATCAATGACACCCTCCACAAAGAGGGTAAGTCACAGAAGGTCATTACTGAATGGTTGGCTGTTCACGGAGTACTGTATCAAAGCATATTAAGTGAAAAGTTGACTGGAAGGAAGAAATGGGGTAGGAAAAAGGTGCACGAGCAACAGGGATGACCACAAGCTTGAGAATACTGTCAAACAAAGCCGATTCAAACACTTGGAAGAGCTTCAAAAGGAGTGGACTGAAGCTGGAGTCAGTGATCAAGAGTCACCACGCTCAGACGTCTTCAGGAAAAGGGCTACCAAGCCACTTCTGAAACAGAAACAATGTCAGAAGCATCTTACCTGGGCTAAGGAGAAAAAAACTGGACTGTTGCTCAGTGGTCTAAAGTCCTCTTTTCAGATAAAAGTAAATTTTGCATTTCATTTGGAAATCAAGGTCCCAGAGTCTGGAGGAAGACTGGAGAGCCACAGAATCCAAGCTGCTTGAAGCCCAGTGTGAAGTTTCCACAGTCAGTGATGAATTGGGCTGCCATTTCATCTGCTGGTGTTGGTCCATTGTGTTTTCTGAAGTCCACAGTCAACTCAGCCATCTACCAGGACATTTTAGAGCACTTCATGCTTCCTTCTGCTGACAAGCTTTACGGAGATGCTGATTTCATTTTCCAGCAGGATTTGGCACCTGCCCACACTGCCAAAAACACCAAAAGTTGGTTAAATGACCATGGTGTTGGTGTGCTTGACTGGCCAGCAAACTCACCAGACCTGAACCTCATAGAGAATCTATGGGGTATTGTCAAGAGGAAGATGAGAGACACCAGGCCCAACAATGCAGATGAGCTGAAGGCCACTGTCAAAGAAACCTGGGCTTCCATACCACCTCAGCAGTGCCACAAACTGATCACCTCCATGCCACAGACTGATCACCTCCATGCCACACTGAATTGAGGCAGTAATTAAAGCAAAAGGAGCCCCTACCAAGTACTGAGTACATATACAGTAAATTAACATACTTTCCAGAAGGCCAACAATTCACTAAAAATGTTTTTTTTTTTTTAGTGGTCTTATGAAGTATTCTAATTTGTTGAGATAGTGAATTGGTGGGTTTTTGTTAAATGTGAGCCAAAATCATCACAATTAAAAGAACCAAAAACTTAAACTACTTCAGTCTGTGTGTATTGAATTTATTTAATACACGAGTTTCACAATTTGAGTTGAATTACTGAAATAAACGAACTTTTCCACGACATTCTAATTCATTGAGATGCACCTGTGTATATGTGTGTGTGTGTGTATATGTGTATATATATATATATATATATATATATATATATATATGTATATGTGTGTTTTTTTTTTTAATCAGAACAATATTTGTTGTTTATATATAGTTATTTATTTACATTTAAAATTTTCACTTGTTTCTCCCATTGCAGCTGGCATGGCACTTAATTATAAACAAACAAAAATTTCACATAAGAATTGAAAAAATTGTAGCAGAATGGCTGAAATATCTGTTAGCACTATTATTTTATTGCCAGTGTTAGGTGTAAGCCATCAAACTTCAGTCTGACACTAGCTCTGACCCCAGCCTCTCATTCAAACTTCAGTCTTCACAAACAGCAGGTGGGCGGCAGTGTATCGAGGTAAATGAGGCAGGTTTAGTGACACAGCGTTCATCCGTTGCATCAGCACAGGCTGCGGCTACAAGAAAGACAGGAAGTGTGTCTGCTACAGCTATGAGAACAAGTAGCAATCTGCCTGTGTTACTTCACTGTTTCAACAGCCTATGAGTGGAGTGTTTTTTTTCTATCTGTACCCGGTTTCTTCTTTCAACTACGTTCAATATTAATCCCATCACCACACCGTCTAATCCCAGCCCAAGGTAGCTGAGAAGTCATTTAAATGCATCTGCATTTCCGTTTGATGCTTCCGAGTGCTGAATCTAATCCATGGCCCCCTGTGATGTACTCCTCATTATTTCTGATCCACACTGCTGTAGATAAATGACATTAAGTGCTGGGATGCTGTTCTTTTTGAACATACTGATATTTTGCTTTATCTCTTCCCTTGCAATTTTTTTGGCCAGGCGGTTGTAGCTTGTTGTTCTTATACAGAAATCTCTTTTTGATGATTAGTGAGACACAAATGCAAATTTCTAATTGTCTTTCTGCTGGAAAAGATAAAATATATATTTATTATGTGCTTATACATTTTAAATATTCAGTCCTTGTTGAACGTAATTATGAACTGATTACACGTCTCTCTATTTGATTCTGATTGGTCAATTTTGGCTATCTGCAGTTAAATATTTTTGACAGATAACACAATGTTAAATTCTGCACTTTTGTGTCTTGAAAATAAATGCTTAAAACTAAAATGAGTCATTCATTCTACAAGTGAATTTATGCATCGCAACCATAGACTGTAAAAAAAGATGGACGATGCGTCTCCACTTTCTTCCACTATAGGAAATTGAAGCCAATTCATCTCAGTATGGCTGTTGCCATCTTGAGAAAATGATGTCATTTGGAGCCCGAGTCTGCGCAGTAGAGATTCGTTTGGAGCCCGAGTCTGCGCAGTAGAGATTAGTTTGGAGCCAGTGTCTGCGCAGTAGTGTCGTGAGGTGGAGTCGTGGAATCAAGCTCCCGCCCATCAAATTACTAGCTAAAATCAAACTTATCACAAAATTGAGCAATTGAACACATATCAGCATAACAACTACCTTAAATGACCAAAACCATATTTCGAAAAATTGTATTGGAAGTGTAATTTATTTTTTTTATTTTAACTCAAGTCCCATTCGTTTACATGGAGAGGGCGGGGTTTATGACCTGTACTGCAGCCAGCCACCAGGGGGCGATCAAAGAGCCCGCAGCTTCACTTTTCAGGACATGTGAGGCACACCCGATCGCAACATTCTAATGTACAGTAAAAATGGACATGAATTTTTTTTAGGTCACTAAATATTACATTTACCAGAGTTATTAAACTAGTGTGTATAAAGATCAACTTTAAGTGAGCGTTAGATGACACAAGGTAAATGTAAATAAACATAAAAATAGGGCAAATTATGTATTGCTAGTTTAAAGTCTTTTGCATCACTCTTTCTCATATAATAAACTCAAATCATGTCCATTTTATTTTATTTAGTAGTTTGGTAATGAGCAGAATAATGTATAAATAGCCAGTTATTGTCACAAAATAAATCATAACAGGTATTAATCAAGAGGTATAAATATATCAAAGTCTAAATATTTCCTCACTTCTCTGTCTGAGTTTGTTAAATGTGTTTTTCTCCAGAAATTGTAGATCATTATGAGAGACTACAAGTACTGAAGGAAATAGTGAGAAAATTTCCTCCTGTGAACTACGAAGTTTTCAAATATGTCATCACTCACCTTAACAGGTAAAGCTTCAGCTTCCCGTTTATATTTGTCTTTATCTTTATAAAATGGTTTATCATTGTTAAAGATCTGTTAATAGTAGTTTATCCTTGTCATCTTTGTTTATAGAAGTTGATTCCCAGATTTTTTGTTTTGGTTTTTCTTTTTGCAAATATTTTGCAAATATTATGTAATAAATGTGATGATATAATTATATTTTGGGGAAAAAAAAAAAAAAAAAAAAAAAAAAATATATATATATATATATATATACACACACACACACACACACACACACATGTATGTATGTATGTATATATGTATATGTGTGTGTATGTATATATATATATATATATATATATATATATATATATATATATATATATATATATATGTATATATGTATATATGTATATGTGTGTGTGTATATATATATATATATATGTATGTATGTGTGTGTGTGTGTATATATATGTATGTGTATATATGTGACCCTGGACCACAAAACCAGTCTTAAGTCGCTGGAGTATATTTGTAGCAATAGCCAAAAATACTTTGTATGGGTCAGAATTATCAATTTTTCTTATGTCAAAAATCATTAAGGTATTAAGTAAAGATCATGTTCCATGAAGATATTTTGTAAATTTCTTACCGTAAATGTATCAACTTCATTTTTGATTAGTAATATGCATTGCGAAGAACTTCATTTGGACAACTTAAAGGCAATTTTCTGAATATTTAGATTTTTTTGCACCCTCAGATTCCAGATTTTCAAATAGTTATATCTCGGCCAAATATTGTCCGATCCTAACAAACCATACATCAATGGAAAGCTTATTTATTCAGCTTTCAGATGATGTATACATCTCAATTTTGAAAAATTGACACTTAAGACTGGTTTTGTGGTCCACGGTCACACATATGTACAGTGGGTACGGAAAGTATTCAGACCCTCTTAAATTTTTCACTCTTTGTTATATTGCAGCCATTTGCTAAAATCATTTGTTCATTTTTTTTCCTCATTAATGTACACACAGCACCCCATATTGACAGAAAAACACAGAATTGTTGACATTTTTGCAGATTTATTAAAAAAGAAAAACTGAAATATCACATGGTCCTAAGTATTCAGACCCTTTGCTGTGACACTCATATATTTAACTCAGGTGCTGTCCATTTCTTCTGATCATCCTTGAGATGGTTCTACACCTTCATTTGAGTCCAGCTGTGTTTGATTATACTGATTGGACTTGATTAGGAAAGCCACACACCTGTCTATATAAGACCTTACAGCTCACAGTGCATGTCAGAGCAAATGAGAATCATGAGGTCAAAGGAACTGCCTGAAGAGCTCAGAGACAGAATTGTGGCAAGGCATAGATCTGTCCAAGGTTACAAAAAAAATTTCTGCTGCACTTTTAAGGTTCCTAAGAGCACAGTGGCCTCCATAATCCTTAAATGGAAGACGTTTGGGACGACCAGAACCCTTCCTAGAGCTGGCCGTCCGGCCAAACTGAGCTATCGGGGGAGAAGAGCCTTGGTGAGAGAGGTAAAGAAGAACCCAAAGATCACTGTGGCTGAGCTCCAGAGATGCAGTCGGGAGATGGTAGAAAGTTGTAGAAAGTCAACCATCACTGCAGCCCTCCACCAGTCGGGGCTTTATGGCAGAGTGGCCCGACGGAAGCCTCTCCTCAGCGCAAGACACATGAAAGCCCGCATGAAGGACTCCAAGATGGTGAGAAATAAGATTCTCTGGTCTGATGAGACCAAGATAGAACTTTTTGGCCTTAATTCTAAGCGGTATGTGTGGAGAAAACCAGGCACTGCTCATCACCTGTCCAATACAGTCCCAACAGTGAAGCATGGTGGTGGCAGCATCATGCTGTGGGGGTGTTTTTCAGCTGCAGGGACAGGACGACTGGTTGCAATCGAGGGAAAGATGAATGCGGCCAAGTACAGGGATATCCTGGACGAAAACCTTCTCCAGAGTGCTCAGGACCTCAGACTGGGCCGAAGGTTTACCTTCCAACAAGACAGTGACCCTAAGCACACAGCTAAAATAATGAAGGAGTGGCTTCACAACAACTCCGTGACTGTTCTTGAATGGCCCAGCCAGAGCCCTGACTTAAACCCAATTGAGCATCTCTGGAGAGACCTAAAAATGGCTGTCCACCAACGTTTACCATCCAACCTGACAGAACTGGAGAGGATCTGCAAGGAGGAATGGCAGAGGATCCCCAAATCCAGCTGTGAAAAACTTGTTGCATCTTTCCGAAAAAGACTCATGGCTGTATTAGATCAAAAGGGTGCTTCTACTAAATACTGAACAAAGGGTCTGAATACTTAGGACCATGTGATATTTCAGTTTTTCTTTTTTAATAAATCTGCAAAAATGTCAACAATTCTGTGTTTTTCTGTCAATATGGGGTGCTTTGTGTACATTGAGGAAAAAAAATGAACTTAAATGATTTTAGCAAATGGCTGCAATATAACAAAGAGTGAAAAATTTAAGGGGGTCTGAATACTTTCCATACCCACTGTATATGTATGTATATGTGTGTGTGTGTATGTGTATGTATATATATATATATATATATATATATATATATATATATATATACATGCATGCATGCATGCATATATACATGCATATATATGTACATATGGTGGTGTGAAAAATTGTTGGCTCCCTTCCTGATTTTTTATTTTTTTGCATGTTTGTCACACTTTAATGTTTCTGATCATCAAACTAATTTAAATATTAATCAAAGATAAGACAAGTAAACACAAGATGCAGTTTTTAAATGAAGTTTTTTATTATGAAGGGAAAACAAAACCAAACCCACATGGGCCTGTGTGAAAAAGTGCTTGCCCCCTAAACCTAATAACTGGTTGGGCCACCCTTAGCAGCAACAGCTGCAATCAAGTGTTTGTGATAACTTGCAATGAGTCTGTTACAGCTCTGTGGAGGAATTTTGGCCCACTCATCTTTGCAGAATTGTTGTAATTCAGCCACATTGGAGGGTTTTCGAGCATGAACCGCCTTTTTAAGGTCATGCCACAGCATCTCAATAGGATTCAAACACTTTTTCACACAGGGCCATGTGGTTTTGGATTTTGTTTTTTAAAAAAAAAAAAAAACTTATTTTAGCCTTATTGTAACCTATTTAAAAAAACCTTCATTTAAAAACTGCATGTTGTATTTACTTGTGTTATATTTGATTGATATTTAAATTAGTTTGATCTGAAACATTAAAGTGTGACAAACATGCAAAAAAAAAAAAAAAAAAAAAACAAAATCAGGAAGGGGGCAAACAATTTTTCACACCACTGTATACACACACACACACACACGTGTATATAATTTTATTATATGTATATACAGTGCCACTTGAAAGTTTGTGACCCCCTTGCAGAATCTGTGAAAATGTGAGTAATTCTAAAAATAAGAGAGATCATACAAAATGCATGTTATTTTTTTATTTAGTACTGTCCTGAGTAAGATATTTTACATAAAAGATGTTTACATTTAGTCCACAAGACAAAAAAAAAAAGTTGAAATTTATTAAAATAACCCCATGCAAAAGTTTGTGAACCGTTGGTTCTTAATACTGTGTGTGGTTACCTGGATGATCCACGACTGTTTTTTGTTTTGTGATGGTTGTTCATGAGTCCCTTGTTTTTTCTGAACAGTTAAACTGAGAACTAACTGTTCTTCAGAAAAATCCTCCGTGTCCTGCAGAATCTTCAGGTTTCCAGCATCTTTTGCATATTTGAACCCTTTCCAGCAGTGACTGTATGATTTTGAGATCAATCTTTTTCACACTGAGTTCAATTTAGGGACTCAAACACAACTATTAAAAAAGTTTCAAACATTCACTGATGGTCCTGAAGGAAATAGGATGCATTAAGAGCCGGGGGGTGAAAACTTTTTGAATTTGAAGGTGAAGGTAAATTGTACTTAATTTGTTTTCCGGGAAACATGCAAGTATCTTCTGTTGCTTCCAAAGGGCAGTACTAAATGGAAAAAAAATTATATTTCTACAAAATAAGAAAAAATTGGACGACATCATCCTGTTCAAAAGTTTTCACCCCCTGGCTCTTAATATATCGTGTTTCCATCTGGAGCATCAGTGAAATTACTCACATTTTCACAGATTCTGCAAGTGGTTCACAAACTTTCAAGTGGCACTGTATATATGTGTATATATACGTGTGTGTGCATATGTGTGTATGTGTATATGTATATGTGTATGTGTATATATATATATATATGTGTATATAAATTTTTATCTTCTTTCTCCACCAGGGTAAGTCAGCATAGTAAGACCACGTTGATGACGGCCGACAATCTGTCCATCTGTTTCTGGCCTACGCTCATGAGGCCAGATTTTGAGAACAAGGACACGCTGTCCACTACCAAACTCAACCAGTCCGTCATCGAGACCTTCATCCAGCAGTGCCAGTATTTCTTCTATGGTGGTGAAATCACAGAGCCCTCCAGCGCCGAGGGGACGCCTCCTCCACACGGCCACGGCTTAGAGTCCCTGCTGGCCCTGCAGCTCCCTCCTCCCCTCCAACCACAGCAGATCCAGCACTCGCTGCCCCCCGAACCCCTCATATAGACCTCCTACTCACATTCGACTTGTTCGTGTGCGGATAAGCCTCTTAAAATAAGAAGTGAAAAAAGAACCTTTTTTTTGTGCAAAGGAAGATGTGACTTGCATAAGACCTCTCCTGTCCCATTTTTTTTTCTTTTTTTTAATTTTCCCCTTTTCTGTTCCTCAATCAGTCTGAATGAGAGACTGAATAAAAACTGTAAAGAAAAATTGTAAAGAAAATGTCAGTTAATTTGACATAGTAAATGTGCACATTGACTAATTTCAAACATGGCAAACATAAGGGAGATATATTTATAAAAATTTTTGTTTTGTTTTGAAAGACAATGGAGCTATCAATCACTCACTAAAACCAACACCACATTCACGGCTTGCCATAATGGCAAAATGTGCCATTTTTCTGCTTGTGTTTGTCCCCTTTTTATTTTCCAATGGACTAAAGATATATTTTTAGGATATTTTTATCTTAAAGACAGCAGTTGTTGTTGGGGTGGTGGTGTCCCAAGGCATTTGGGATTGGACTAATATGAGTTTATTAAATCAGGGGCACCTGCCTAGGATGCACTTTGTCCTACAGACTTTGAACTGGGAGCCCCTCGTACTCTGGAAACCACAGGAAGGGAAACAGCCCACTGCAACCGTTTGGCACATCTCAGAGATCCAGGCTTCAGAAGAAGCCAGGTTATCTCCGTCTCGTTTCATGTTCGTTCGTTTTGTTTCTGCAGACCACCTTCAAAATTTCTATGGTTCTGTTGGTTCATTTCTTAAACTGAATTTGCATGTTCTTTGCCACTTGTAATAACTAAAAAAGAGAAAAAACGTAAATGCTTAAATGTTTTTATGCAAGACTTTTTTTGTTTTATTTTATTTTTTTTTTAATCTAACTTGTTTGAGGGAACATTAAACTGGGGTCAAATTGTTATATTCGTTCGTTTGTCATGCCATAGTTCGACTCATCATATTTTGGATTTAATTGTTTCCCTACAATAGGAAAATATATATATATATATATATATATATATATATATATATATATATATATATATATATATATATATATATATATATATATATAATAAATAAAATGTGTGTATGTATATGTCGCCATCGTTTGATGGCTGGCAAAACAAAAATCACGGGGTACTGGAGCTCTGTATAATCTTGTAAAACCTATAATCAGATTTTTTTTGTGGTATGATGTATTAAAATTTGGAGTTAGATCCACTGACTGTACTTAATTCCCTATATGAATACATTTTTATTATATATTTTTTTTTTTTGCAATTTTTATTAGATGGTACTGAATTTTGTTCCACTGTAACATGCTGTTTAGAAAGCTTGCAGTCTTTGTGTGGAATACAGCACAACTCAGAGGTATTTAGTTGTGATGCGGGAGCTTGTATGTGAATGGATGGGAACAAAAATGACGATTTATCTCAACTGACTCACTAAAACAGAGGAAAGGGCTCAATAGGGTAAATGTGCAGCTGCTAGGATCCCATTTAGTGTAGTTTAAAAGAAAAGAGCAACATTATGTTCATATGACTGCCTCATATGATGTACAAACTAAATATTTTAACATCATCTGCTATGTATTATAGTAAATAAATGATTTTGACAAATTATGTTTGCCTGATGTTATTTTTCGGTTGCGTGAGCCGTTACACATTATATGAAGAAACAACCTAATTAAAATATCTTCTATAATCAGGGTTGCCAGATCTGCGCAATAGAACCAGCTCAAAACTACCCAGTTTTATTTCAAATTAAAATAAAACTTAAAATATGCAACTCCCATACATAAAATACATATTTTAGTTATGCATTAAACACAGTTTTAACTTAAAAATCACAGTAGTAATCATAAACGGCATGTTTTTACAAATACAGTCGTCTTAAGACTGTCAGCTAGTATACACAGTCCTTTGTTGGGGATGCTACTTGAACTATTTGAAAATCAGCTTTTTACTGTTTGTTCTTATGCTACTATTCTTCTTGGTCCTTGTCATAATCAGTTATAAATTGAGTAGAAATATTTAAATACAAATTTTAAGTCAAATATAATTTATGCAATATGTAAAACATTTAACCCGTGGCAAAAATTTGATCCCTGGCAAGTTTAAAGTAGCCCAGTTCTTGGCAACCCTGCCTGCAATGTTGGCACTGCAGACCCGTGAATGAGGTGCGCCACCTTCAGGGTCAAGATACAAACTACACAACTCAATCAAAGTGTGCGGTATTGCGCTTTATTTGATTTGTTTACATTATTAGGCACAATTCCTACGTGTTTATGTTTTGTAGCGAATATGCTAACATAACTAGCCTCAAGGACACAAAATTGAGCTTCTATATGATCAAAAATTCGACATTTCTGGAAGAAAGTCACTTTCACCTGAGGCTGAAAGCTTTTGCCATCATAGGTGAGAGTTTAAAACGGTCACATTCAGTGAAAGGGGAACTGTTCTTGCTATCTAACCTAATACATTTGATAGCTCAGCTCACTTTGTCTTGTGTGAAGAGTAACAAATCATATAGTTATTCTTGGCTGCATGTGGAGGTCTTGTGAAATCTGAGGCCAGCAAAAACCATGTTAAAATTTGGCTTTGAGTGCCAGTTAAGATTTTGTGGACTGCAAGAAAAATGGGCCTAATAATTTAACAGATAAGGATAATGTCTGAGGGGGAAAAAGTGCCTTTCTAGCCTAATATTATAGACCCCAAAATGAAAAATCTGTCAGAATTTATTTTCTCCTGTCTTTTATGTGAATGTTCAAGCTGCTTTTCCATACAATGAAAGTTAACTTAAATTACTTAAATTTCTGTTTGTTCCTCACATTAAGCTCAGATTTGGAATATAGTGCATAGGTCCTATGGACCACTTATGATGTTTTTGCCTTTATGGAGCTTGACAGGACCTCGGACCCATCCGCATTCATTATATGGAAAAGAGATACATGAACAGATCTCTAATTATCTGGGACATGAGGGTGAGCAAATGATGACAGAATGGGCAAATTAGCCAATAAAGGATACTAATAATACAATGTGTTTGCTGAAACACTGCTACTACTTTATAATTGGGAATTTGCTTCATATTTGTAAACACGTTGACAGATTTATGACAGAAGTAGATGGAACGGTTAATGCTTGCAGTATAGTGCAACAGCCTGCACTTGTAAAACACGAGAGACTTCAGTCCAGTTCTGATGGGAACAATGTTAATCATTCACAGCTGCTCGATCGCAGGGAAACAGTCACGTCTGACCTGCAGCTGACTAAACTGACAATAAAAATGACAATCACATCAATGCAATTTCCCCATTAAAATGGCACACTGCCATATTTGGATTTATTTCATTATCAGATTTGAAAGCATCTGTAAGGAGAGGGGAATAAGGCAGCAGGATTGACACTGAATTAGTTGAGTTGTCTTTAGATATTCAGAAGTTGTTGCTGCGAATTTACTCTGATTAATCATAAATAGTAAATATTTGTTGGAGCTGTCCAAACAAGCCCATGTCAAGTTAAAATGTGGCCTCTCTCCACTTTAGTGTCATTGTTCAGTTTAACGCTTATATATTCGTGTTGAAAACCATGGGTGGCGGTGGCGGTTTTTGGCCGTACACATGAAGACAGATGCCAAAGTCAGAATATGAGGCAGAAACATTTAAAGCAGACGGTCAATGCAACATGATACAGCTGACTAAAACATCTCTGTCAGTGTACTCTCATTCACACTCATGCCAGGGAACAAACGTGATATTTTTCTGTACTACACAGAACTGGAGAAATATACTGAATGAAAAGTGAGACATTCTCGGCCTCTGACAAAATAAACATCAGCGCGTCAGATCCTGAGATAAAACTAAGAAATAAGTTTTGGATTCTTTGGGTGAAAAAGTCAGCTCATCAATCTGATTCAAGTCACTTGCCCAAATTGTTCACAATATGCACGACATGGGTGAATCTCACAAGAACGTGTTACAGGCATATTTCACTACACATTTTTCTAGTCTATATATATATATATATATATGTGTGTGTGCTTGTGTGTGTGTGTGTATTTGAAAAAAATAAATAAAATAGAGTATGTTTTTGGATCATTAAATTTTTTGTGACTTTTAAATGTCAATTTCCCCTAAATCTCTGAACTTTATTGCAAAAATTGTTTTTAAAAGTAAAATTAAATTGTCAAGTATTTATATATTATGGCAGTATGTTATACTGCCAATGCTGACACAGTAAAACATTACTGTATTATAAGAAACAAAAAAAAAAAAAATAAAAAAATAAAGTGAAACCTATAGATGGTTTCCACTTATGAGTGTGTATATATGTTATTTAATGGTAATAATAATGGTAAATTATTATTATTTAATGGTTAATAGTAAAATGACCCAGACATGTTTTTCTGAGATTCACATACACACAAACTTTTGAGGGAAAATGTCATTTTGGTTTGATCAGACATAGCAAAAAATTCACTAACAGATGACAAAATTGTGCTTCTATCTTTAAAGATCTGCTGCATATGGCTGAAATCTTTATTTCACGTTATCACAGAGCTCTAAACTGATCCACTGCTGCATTGCTTTGAGCAATCATGTCTTCTCAACTAAAGAACAAAGGCATGTGGACAAGATGATGTGAGAAAACAACAGTCCTGGTACTGTAAAAGAATCCTGAGATCGATGATGCTGCATTTTATCCCTTCCAGTTACTGATGGCTCCGTCAAACCGTACAACCGGAAAATTCAGTTAAAGCTCAATGCTGAAAGTTTGAAGTGCAGCAGAAAAAAAATGATATAATATTCGATTCATTCATTAGGACAAAAATGTGTTTGATTTAAGCCAATGAAATTAGTAGTGATCTACAATATGTCATAGAAAATACAAGCACCTCTTATCAAAGTAACTTTTATAATCATTGACCAAAAACTATCTTTTTTTTTTCATGAATAGGCCATTATATTACTCATTCAAATCAAATATAACTGATAAAACCAAAAATTAAATAAATGTTCTAGAACAAGATCTGTTAAAGTGTCAACTGTAGTCCTAAGCACTTATTATAACTGTGATTTTCTTCTGTTCATTCAGATTTATGAAGCAAGACATTAAAAATGGAATAAGCTCACACAGAGATGTTTGAAGGCCGCAAAAAAAAAGACATCATTCCCTTTGCTTTTCTATTCAAATGCAGATCAAAAGAAGGCAAAACAGTGCAAGAGGTAAATGGTGCAAGAACTGAATGACTCCAGTGAGTGATAGACGTCGAGATAAGCAGGATGCACCTCTCCACCCAAACCAAACCAGAGAGGAGAGCATGAAACGGAGAAAAGGGAGCCCGTCGATCCACATGGATGGGGATATCATTCCATTCTACTTCAGAGTTCGTCGAATCACGATGACGTCCCCTGCACAGAGCTGTTAAATGTGTACAACAGGACAGCATTGTCATAACTCACAAAAGGCAAGTGCTTGTTTGTGTTCTGAACACCACGACCTCACGATCACACCTAGTTCTGTTCATCAATATCTCCGTTGGTTTGTTTGACTACTATGAGCCTGGTGGGCTGTGGGCGTCTCCGTCAGGCCACAGGGTAGCCGGTCGTCCTAATGTAACAGTTTCTGTTAAGGAAGGTGGTTGCAATTGCTCGCTAACTAAATTTTCGTACTCGCTACTGTCCTCATCGTCGTCCTCTTGGTCTTCCTGGCCGGTGGCCTGGCGGTTCAGGGAATCCGAGCTCGAACCGTCTCCGCTGCCCAGGCCCAGACTGGGAGACGGGTGTCCGGGCGAACCTACGGCTTGGGGCCGTGGCAGCAGTATAGCGCTTGGTGAATCTGGAGGCAGTGTGGTGCTGTAGATTGGTGGAGATGACGAGTTCACAGGTCTCTCTAAACCGGGCTCCACCGAGGGACCTGAGAGCACGACTCGAGTCAGTGAAGAGTGTGAGGAGTCTGGAAGGGCAGAGTTATCGGGAAGCGTAACAGCGGCTGCTTCTTGGAGTCCTGCGAGAAAAATAGAGAAGATAATAAAATAATTTTTTTCCTTTTTTGTTAAATAAGCAATAAATGCGCAGAGTCATCAGCACGTACTTCTCTCTTCCTCAGCGCTGTTACGTTTCCTGAGAGCGATTTCCTCTTTGAGTTTGTTCACTTCTTCTTGGATTTTCTCCCTCACTCGTTCACTTTGATCCACTTCACAACACACCGCCTGCAGGATGACAGAAAATTCATTAGAGATGCATGATATTATTGGAACGTCTTAAAATGTAAACAGCAGCATCGTCAAGAAATTAAATATGCCTTGCTGATGAGATGAATAACTCACATGTGCTCAAGGTGTGCTAGCGATTTTTAGAATTTTTACAGCTCTTTTACTTTAGACCATCTACAAATGTTAAATCTACAAATAAAATGTTAAGGTTACAACTAGGGCTAGGTTTTGACACAAATTTCACAATTCGATTCTGACTCACAAGCTTTCGATTCGATTCAATTCAATATAGATTATTCTGGATATAGATCAGGTACAGTACATGCCATTCTCAAGGAAAAAAAAAATCTCTCAACTAATGCTGTAAAATACACAGTCAGTTGATACAACATTACTATAAAATTGAAGGTTAAAATTAACAACAAAGTTTTTATAATAATAAAGTTACAATTACATAATTATATTTCTACTCTAATTCATTTTTTAAAAAACATTTAAATGGTGGCTGTCAAAAAAAACTTGACAAATTTATTTAAACAAATTAAACACTGAAGAACAGTATAAAATTATAATTAATATGTTATAGGGTGCATATATTTAGCAAAATGCTCCTCTCTAGAGATAATTTTTCTAGCTGACTAACGAGTTTATGGTCATCGAATATGAGGTAAATGTGACATTATGTGACTTTGTTTACAAGCTCTTATATTTACATCTTTGTATTTGCTTTGTGTTACAGCGATCTGTCAATCCACAATAAACAGCACCAAAAAGGCATTTATTGTTTGAATACTGTAATAAAATGGAAAGAATTATAAATCTGAGACTTTGTTTCATATCAAAATTAACAAAGCACAAAGCTTATTCCGATTTATTGGATGGGAGGCGCACTACAATGTCCAGTTCATTAACTGAAAACAGGCTAGACTAATCAGTTCTTGGGATTTAAGAACCGATATAGTTTCGTAAAAATGAGAATCGATTAAAATAGAGAAATCGATATTTTTTACCAAGCCCTAGTTACAACTGCATCTGTCAAAAAACAAAACAGCAGTGATTGATTTTATTAGTTATTTTTAAAGCTTTCATAATAATGTTATTTACTTCTAACAAGTAAGCTTTTCTCAAAACTAACCAAAATTAAAAATAATTTGTTTATAATCTCTGCACAGGAGAGACTTGGTGTTGTTTCCAAAAATATGGAAATGTATATCGGTATCGGCTATTGGCCAAAATGAGTATATCATATCTGCATATCGCATACTGGCAAAAATCCAGTATCATGCATCCCTAAAATTCATATATAGCACATTCTCGGCATTATTTATTTAAAACATTTAAATGTTATTACACATAGCAAATTGTGGTGTATTTTAACCAACATCTCCTGAAGTGATCTGAAAGTTCAGAAACATTATAAGAGTGTAACTCACCTGCACTCTTTCTTGAAGGGCACTGTATACTTGAAAAATAGCTCGAATGTCTTTCATCACCCCATCCTTATCAAAGAACTCAGTCCTATAATTAAAAAAAATGAACTGGATATCACTTATTTAAACATTTACTGTAGCAGACTTTATGTTTTACATGCTGTGCAGTTTAAATTGTGACCCTGGACCACAAAATCAGTCTTGAGTAGCATGGGTATATTTGTAGCAATAGCCAAAAATACACTGTATGGGTCAGAATGATTGATTTTTCTTTTATGGCAAAAATCATTAGGATATTAAGTAAAGATCATGTTCTATGAAGATATTTTATAAATTAGCTGCCGTAAATATTGCAAAACTTAATTTTTGATTAGTAATATGCATTGCTAAAAACTTCATTTGGACAACTTTAAAGGTGATTTTCTCAGTGTTTTGATTTTTTTGCACCCTCAGATTCCAGATTTTCAAATAGTTGTATCTCGGCCACATATTGTCCTATCCTAACAAACCATACCTCAATGGAAAGCTTATTTATTCAGCTTTCAGGTGATGTATAAATCTCAATTTCAAAAAATTGACCCTTATGACTGGTTTTGTGGTCCAGGGTCACAATTAAGTAAATTAAGAAAAACTGTATCATTGTTTCTACATAAATATCAAGCAGCGCAACTGTTATCAACATTGATATTATTAAGAAATGTTTCTTGAGCATCAAATCAGCATATTAGAATGATTTCTGAAGAATCATGTGACACTGAAGACTGGTGCAATGGCTTCTGAAAATTCAGCTTTGCATCACAGGAATGAATTACATTTTAAAATATATTCAAATAGAATAGTTTTTAATTGTATTAGTATTTCACAATATTACTGTTTTTTGATCAAATAAATGCAGCTTTGGTGAACATAAATATCCCACATTTTTGAATAGTAGTGTAAGAACAAAATAATAATTTGCTTTAACTACATTTTGTGACATGGCTGAAGAGGAATATTGAATATTGCAGTCAGGTTGCCTCACCCATGTTCTTTAAAGACACTGGCGTAGTTCTTGGAGGTGTTCGGCACAGATGAGACTTTATATTCCTGTTGACTGGTGGTGCCCAGGTTTGGGATGCTTAGAGATATCCTCTGATTATACCTGCTGAGATAAAGATCAAAATTGCAACAGAAACGCTCATAAACTCGATATCATCAACATCACACCATATGCAAACATTATGCATGGCATTATGAAACAACAATATGAGAGACAAGTCTCTAAACAGTTAAACAGAATCATGATTTTATCATATTTTGAGAACTTGTACCCCACAGGATTACATATTTCCCCAAGTGTGTATTAACCAGCATATACATACTTTCTGTTGGGCCTGAAGAGCACATACTCCAAAGCATGTGTGGAACTATTGGCTGTGGAGATGAAACTGAAGAGGAGGAAAACCAGATCTGGGATGCCAAGTATATGGGTCAGCTGCTTATGTATCACCTGCTCCCTGAATGACATCTGCTGTTGAGTGTTCCTTCTAAACCGGTACCAGCCGATAACATTCTGCTCAGCAAAAAGAGACATTGTGAAGTGGGTCGGCTGAATTAAACACACAAAGTCGAACACCAAAAGACAAAGAAGCCGTCAAGGTACCTGTTAATAATTTATTAATTTTACTCTCTAAAATATTTATGCATATTTCATGATAAATGCTTACTTTTCTTCTGTCCTTGAGGATTCTGTTGAGATTTTCTTCATTGACGTTACCTGCATAGTCATAAAAGCTGCAACAAACAAAGGAATTTTTAAGTTAAAACTTACAGATATACAGTGGTGTGAAAAATTGTTTGCCCCCTTCCTGATTTTTTTTTTTTTTTTTGCATGTTTGTCACACTTTAATGTTTCAGATCATCAAAAAAATTTAAATATTAAACAAAGATAACACAAGTAAACACAACATGCAGTTTTTAAATGAAGTTTTTTATTATGAAGGGAAAACAAAATCCAAACCCACATGGCCCTGTGTGAAAAAGTGCTTGCCCCCTAAACCTAATAACTGGTTGGGCCACCCTTAGCAGCAACAACAGCAAAACATCGTCAGCAAAACAGCCCCAGACCATCACACTACCACCACCATATTTTACTCTTGGTGTGATGTTCTTTTTCTGAAATGCTGTGTTACTTTTACGCCAGATGTAATGGGACACATACCTTCCAAAAAGTTCAACTTTTGTCTCGTCAGTCCACAGAGTATTTTCTCAAAAATCTTGGGGATCATCAAGAATGTTTTCTGGCAAAACTGAGACGAGCCTTTATGTTCTTTTTGCTCAGCAGTGGTTCTCGTCTTGGAACTCTGCCATGCAGGCCATTTTTGCCCAGTCTCTTTCTTATGGTGGAGTCATGAACACTGACCTTAACTGAGGCAAGTAAGGCCTGCAGTTCTTTGGATGTTGTTCTGGGGTCTTTTGTGACCTCTTGGATGAGTCGTCGCTGCGCTCTTGGGGTAATTTTGGTCGGCCGGCCACTCCTGGGAAGGTTCACCACTGTTCCATGTTTTCGCCATTTGTGGATAATGGCTCTCACTGTGGTTCGCTGGAGTCCCAAAGCTTTAGAAATGGCTTTATAACCTTGTCCAGACTGATAGATCTCAATTACTTTCTTTCTCATTTGTTCCTGAATTTCTTTGGATCTCAACATGATGTGTAGCTTTTGAGGATCTTTTGGTCTACTTCACTTTGTCAGGCAGGTCCTATTTAAGTGATTTCTTGATTGTGAACAGGTGTGGCAGTAATCAGGCCTGGGTGTGGCTAGAGAAACTGTGGCTAGAGATTTTGTTTTCCCTTCATAAAAAAAACCCTTCATTTAAAAACTGCATGTTGTGTTTACTTGTGTCATATTTGATTAATATTTAAATTTGTTTGATGATCTGAAACATTAAAGTGTGACAAACATGCAAAAAAATAAAAAATCAGGAAGGGGGCAAACAATTTTTCACACCACTGTATACATACAGAAACAATGTAAATGTAATCCTATATATTCAAAAGTTTAGGATCAGTAAGATTTTTTTTTTTTTTTTTTTCCTGAATGAATACTTTTATTCAGCTATACACTACCATTAAAAAGTTTTGGGTTGGTAAAATTGTTTTAATATTTTTTAAATAAGTCTAGGTCAAGGCCACATGTATTTGGAGAAATAAATAAATAAATAAATAAATAAATAAATAAGTAAATAAACATACACAATAATATTTTATTATTAGATTATTAAATAATAATTTTAACCAAATAAATGGGACCTTGATGAACACAAAGTAATTTTAAAAACATTCAAAAATCTTGCCAACACAAAACATTTAAGTGGTAGTGTATATTTTTATTATAACATATAATAAACATTCAAGAATGAATCTACTAAATCCAATTGCCCATGCAGGATGTTCTTACCTAAACAGTTGTGCACAAGGTTCATGATTATGGACCTCTGAAAAACAAGTGAGAGCGAGTGAGTCAGAAGGTCTAAATTTAAATATTAATATGCATACAGACAACATTAACCTTGGAATAGACAGAGGAAAAAATATGTTAGCAGATTTGCTGTACTCTCTAAAAACTGTATCATGCGATGTGGAATCTCAGCCATCATGATCTGAAGGTTGTCTAGAGGACAACATGACCTTCATAATGACTCATCTTACTGCAAATATAAGATACTATCGGGCCCACTTTTGATGTTGAAGGCCTTTGTGAAATACTTTGTAAAGTGATCAGAGATGAAGGGGTCCTGGGAGCAGCGCCAAACTCAGAAACACGATCTCTTAATGTTGGAAAGAAGCTATTTCCAGCATTTCTGAGCCAAAAAGGTCTAAATTGATGTATGAGGCTTTATCTATCAGGCCTTAATCAGAAATGCTGGCTGACACAAACTTAAAAACACAAAATTGGGTGGTTTATCAGGTTATTGACAACCAGGACAGCTTGCGACAGTACTTTGAATGGTTGAGACTGAACAGATTACATCAGCCGTATCTTGAACTGATAAAGTCCCTCTGCTCACACAGAAAGGTTGTCACGTCCTCACTGTGAAACGTGTTATGTCTGTGATTTGAGCCTTCAAATATTTCAGTAATGGAATGCATCATGTTTTGATAATGCATGATTAAATTTCCCAAACTAAAATGGTCATTAAAAACTCTAAATTTTGTTTGTAGCTTTGGGACAGTAAAAAATAATGAACCATGGTTTTACCTATTACATTGAGGAATTCTGAGCTACCGATGTGTGAGTCACTGATGCTTAAAGTCTCCTCCTGTCTCACTTCTCCCAACAGGAAGCCCTCCTAAAAGAGGCATAAAATGGCATTTCAATGGCAAAGACAGTGTAGTTAAGATCGAATGCTATTATGACCGCAAGTTAATAGATACTTTCAACAAAAGGTACAAAGTAAGGCCTGCAACTGTTTGAAAATTAAGTAATCATTACTATTTTTATTTTTTGATGCTAGTTCTCTTACTCAAAATTTGAGATGTCTAAATACAATTTAAAATGCTTGTATGATTTAGCAATTTCTTAGCAATAAACACAAAATAGACAGAAACATGAAATATATAAATGTTAAAAACAACTAAAACAAAAGTACAAACACATGTATTTATTTATTTAAAATAGCAGCATTTCAACTTTATCATATTTTTTAGCTGTCATTTAGTCTGGGATTGATAGTCTGTGACCAAATCTTGGTTATTAGTTACTGACAAAATAACAATAATAATATTATTTAAAAATTGTTACTTTTTTTCCCATTACAATAACCGGCTAAATGCCCTTTAAAGGGGAATACAGACATTTGGCACATTCAAAACGTAATTTGTACCTTTAATGTCTACGGGATACCAAAATGTACCATAATAGGTGAATGTGCCCATAAATCATGCAATTAATGTTACAAATAATGCAAGTTTATACAAGGAGGTCTGAAAAACAGAAATTTCCCAAACACTGCTGCAATGAGAAAACAACAGAAACACTGTTCTCCAGGCACACACCACAACTTCCCTGGCTCTTTACGTGTTCATTTTGAGATCACACTGAAAATACTTATTATTTTTTCCAAATTAAAATAAAATTAGGTTACGAAAGTGGTCTAGTATCAAAAGTCCACATATAAACACCATGCAAATTGACAGTCTGTCCCATAAACAAGCTCAAATCAAAATGAGAATGGTTGTCCTTTAGACATTCAATAAGGAAAAACAGTAAAACCCGTCATATCTTTGACTGACTGAAAACAGGTTAAGCATAACACCTGACTAACTAACCAGCCCAAAACAACTATGCGAAGCCTGCAGGGTCAGATCACCTGCTTCCTAATGCCTCAACTACTACATTAGAGGGCAGGACACAAAGAGCAAAGGGGCTAGAAATGTCAAGCAGTTTGTGAACACTTCATTAAATATGTCTGTCCGACATTCAAGTTTGCATTTGACAGTTGTTGCTGACAAACAAGTTAGCCAGCCAGCTAATGACTATCCTGACACCTCGACATCGACTAGATTTAATTCACCGCACGCTTCTGGGCGGTGTATATTTATGACAGCAAGCGATCATACACTGAATAAACGGCAATGACACTTTCTGACAAGCTTGTAAAATCTTTCGGCTTGCTAGCTGTCAGCCGGCCGCGTCTCAAACCCGGTGTGCTGCCTACCTAGACCGCATTGTGTTTACCACCAGAGCCGTGTACTGAGTCAGCTCTCTTCGACTCATGATATCTAAAAATGCCATGATATAATACAAAAATCCCGATGAAACGGAATTTTCGACGCACTTTTGAATGTTACAAAGGCTGTCTAGGTAGGCGGCTCCCCAGGTTTTGACACACAGCCCCTTTGAAGCCACACCAGGAAGATGACACCGGGAAATGAATTAATTCTGATTTGATGGAATAAACTGTTTGTTGCTTCGCTATACGATCGTGCCCTTAAACATTTATCCTCAAAGTCAGATGACAGAGTACTTACATGGTCGGAATTGCTGTTGGCACTGTGATAACACACAGAACTAAAAGTGTATCCCGAAATTGACGCCGCCATGATGGAAACATACGCGCCGAGCCCACAATCCTTTGCGCGCGCGCACTGTTCACACCAGCCTGTTCATGAATAAACAAATCCTCTGCTGAGGTAAAAGATGCGCACCCTATTTTATTATATAAATAAAATGTTATAAACACTATAAATCTATCTTGTTATTTTAAAAAAAAAAAACAATTACCTTAAAACTCTTACAATGTTGTAAATAACACGTTAAAAAATAATAAATAAAACTACACCTATTTACATGCTGTATAAACCATATTTACCTTGAAACAACAGCAACAAGACACATATTACGTCATGGCTGTGGAAGATGTAAAACATAAAATAAGAGCTGTTATAATATTGTGCACCAAAAAAGTGCACCGTTTTTATTTGTTTTAATTTTTTGTATATTGCATTAATTTACATCCGAGTATTCAATTTGTATCGCTTTGCTTTCAATTCTGGATATGCAATAAAATGGTACCTTTACCTTTCTTAAAAACCTTTATTTTGAAATGTCGCGCCGCTCGTGGTGTTCTGTCTGACGTCAGCGGATGTCGGTGAGACGAGACGTCATGAGCACGCATGGGGCAGAAGTCAGTGTGGTGCAGCGCACTGAAGTACAGGAGGATTTTGCTCCTTCAAAACTCGGAACAAAAGAGTAGTAAGAGATTTTACTTGATTAGTTAGCCGTCTATTGTCGATCTCATTCAAGAGCAGCACATTGATGTTTTTGCTTCTGTAATACCTCACATGAATATTGTATATTCTACCCAGCAACTGCTGCAAGTGAAATGTAACACCTTTATTTGTTAAATAAAAATAAAGTAGGGTTGTTTTGAGTGATTACTTCCAATGCAATCAGACTTTTGACTTGAGTTTGTTGTTATTAATTCAGTGATTTTTATTTATTTTTTTTTTATGGTCATTTTACCGTTTGAAGCTGGGATGATGCTTATAAGAGAGAGTTGCAGACTTACAAGGATATTGGAGATGTGGGAGAAATATGGTAATTTTGCTGTTTTGTGTCACATACATGTTTATGAATGCCCTTTCGTGTTAATTTTCTTCAGTGTACAGTGTTTCAGTACTAGTCTGTTTTGGAAGAGTATGACTGATCTGAACCAGCACCATCTTCTGGTGTATATTAGTTGTTTTCAGCAATTTAGGACAATATGTAATTAATATTCCTCTGGTCAACCTTTAGGTTTGGTGAGGAAAGCATGGACAGAGTGATCAGATGGATGGAAGGACAAAATGTACCTGAAAATGCTGCCATACTTGACATTGGAACTGGAAACGGGATGTTCCTTGTGGAACTGGCAAGTCAAGTTCAGTCTATCTCTGCGTTTAGTTATTTACTTTATATTTAATCATTCTTTTAATTAATGTCTATTAATGAAGTGAACAACATTAAGTGAGTTTATGCTTAAAACAAGAACAAAAATCTGTAAGTTATGAGTCATTGATTTTTCAGTTTGGCTGATATTTGTTCCTGTTTTAAACATAAACATCAGTTTCTTATTAAACAAGGATTTTGATGTAAAAGACTTTTAATGGTTAGGTAAATGTGTCTTGATTTTGACTTTAGAGATTTACATTGGAAAACAGAAAAGAAAGACAAAAATTTAATGAAGATGCATTTTCAAACTTTGAAGCATTGCTTGTTCAAGACATTGACATTATTATTATTATTACCATATTGAAGTATTACGTTCCAATTTATTCAATACTCAAATTGTTGTTATTTGATCTTAAAAAGGTCTTGAAAACTTGCAGAAACCCTGATAATAATCACATGAATTATCCTTTAAGGCCAAGCATGGTTTTTCAAACCTCACTGGAATTGACTATTCCAAGGCCGCTGTAGAGCTCACCCTAAATATTCTGGAAGAGGAAGGCTTCAAAAATGTTAAAATTCAGGTAATGGAAATGATTTGTTTTTAACATTCATAAATTAAGTAGATAAATTCATTGCACATTTAAAAAAAAAACATTTTAATTTTAATTAATTTTGTATCTGTGTTTTGCATGTGGCTTCAGGTGGAGGATTTCCTGAACCCCAGCACAGAATTGAAGGGTTTTGATGTATGTATAGATAAAGGTACATTTGATGCCATTAGTTTGAGCCCAGAGGACAGAGAGGAGGCAAAAAAGTGCTACGTGAACTCTTTAAAAACTGTAATGCAACCAGGCGGCTTTTTCATCATCACCTCCTGCAACTGGACCAAAGAGCAGCTGCTCCAGATCTTCAGACCTGGTATCTTAACATATTAGCATATTTCTTAAACTAATAATGTTTCAAATACTGTAATGATCATAATATAGTTGTGTGTCTTGCAGGCTTTGAGTTGGTACGAGAGCTGCCCACCCCCCGTTTCCAGTTTGGTGGTATGACGGGTAACAGTGTGACAGCTTTGGTATTTAAACGGATTGACTGATCCTCAAGTTTTTGAAACGGTCTGTTTTTTGCAATATCTGTTATGTAATTTTATAATAAACTGTTTTGGAAAATATTGAACTTGTTTTTCTTAATATTGAGGTAATACAAAGAAATTCATTTTTGATTGATTTACCTGTTACATATGGTGGTGTACACATGAGGGCGGTATTGAGCTGCATTTAATCTTAAAGTTATGTCCATTTTTACTCGGTTCTTATGAAGTTGATGTGTTGTTAGGCACAAACGTGGAGTAGTTAATTATATACACTGTCAGGTAAAGTTATTATTATTTTTTTAGATTTTAACAGTATTTTTTCTTAGGTATTTTTAACATTTAAAGTTTTTTTTTGTCTTTACATGTAGGGTTTTGTCTGGGATTTGAGCAATATATTTTTTTTTCTTACATATTTTAAAAAAATGTATTTAAAGGTTTTTTTTTTTTTCCTTTGTAAAGTTTGTCTGAGATTTGAGCAATATCTTTTTCTTATATATTTTAACGTAAAGTTTTTTTTTTTGTCTTTGCATGTAGGTTTTTTTTTTTCTGAGATTTGAGCAGTACAATTTTTTTTTTTAATGTATTCTAAAACTCTTGAGGCCATACAATGGAATTGAATGTAATGAAAATGCCAGCTGTAGAAGTGAAGCGTGGTGGGATTTGTTAAATAACATTTACATTGCCATTTAATTGCTTGTTTTTAATGCCAAGTTTTCAGGCAGCACTGTAAAAGCCACTTTAATACCAAATTATAAAATCAATTTAACTAAATAAGCAGGATTGTCAAAAAGCCCCTTTATTTGTGCTACATAATTTGTTTATCCATTTACTAAACATCCAGTAATTGAGCTTTTTTCCTAGCAGTTTTCACGCACCAGAGCTTCACCCCGAAGCTCTCAAGCACTCTTGTGAAGTTCCTGCGCTAGTGTGAACATGCGTCTCTGTCTCCCATTGAAACGGCTGAACATTACCAAACGTCTCTCGCTTAATACTGGGTCACACTATTGACACCTCAGGAATAGCATCCATGCGGTCTCTGTTACCTCTCTCTTTCTTGGGGATATTTCTTTTTCTCTTGGTCATTTTTAAGAAAAAGTCTGACAGCTGCACCTGATAAGAAAATGATTGAGCTTCCAGGACACGACTGCTACCACGGCAACAGTGAAAGAGCAATAAAAGACTGGCTTTGGGCCATGATGCTGTGGTACTTTAAAGTGAGAGAAATCCCCCATACCTCTCTGGTTATTACCCCGTCCCCTAGCCGGAGAATGAAATGAAAAACAAAGACCTGAATTTAAATCTCTCTTGGCACCTTCCAGAGATGAAAACAGAAGTTTACATTAAACAAATGGATCGAGGGTGCGAAAACTTCTTTTTTTCATGTATCAGCATTTCTTGTCAGTAAGAATCTGAGCAGACAGAGTATCCAGACAGCTCTTATTGAAGCAGAGATGCTGAAGAGTGAATTAACAGTGTGTGAGATCGATGGCTAGCCAGTGTACATAAATGTGGAAATCAGCTGTGAAGTCCGCAGCATTGGATCAACTGTACCGTGGCCAAACATGCAGTGACCTTGAGCTGGTTAGGAGTTTGCAGGCTGTTCAGAGCACTACAAGCACTTTACAGGATATAAGAAGCTACTCTATAGTCAGCTAGTCATTGTTAGGTCATCAATTGCAAATGAACCTGAATAGTCTTATGTTTTCATGGACAAACATGTATTAGGTAAATGGATGCATGTGAAAAACAAAAATAACCATGTAAAATTTGATGTCTTTTTCAATTTTTAAAGGGGTCATGAACTGAGAAACCAAAATTCCCTTGATCTTTTGACATATAAGAGGTCATTATACTATAAAAACATCCTGTAAGTTTCAGAACTCAAAACTTTCTCGTTAGTCTCAAAACAGCTTATATTGCTTTCCTCAGAGGAAGATTAATGCCTGCTTTAGCCCTGCCCACCGATTTGCACATTTAATGTGAATAACGAGAGGTGAACTCGCAAAGATGGCTCTGAAGACAAGACGCTGTGCAGTGCCAAGAAAAACAGTCTTTGCATCGCCTTCCTTCTGATCCCAACATTATGAAAGAGTGGATGAACTTTTAATGAAGTTCCAGACTGCGTCAGTAAGAACTTGGTCCTTTGTTCACTTTATTTGACCATGGATTCTTTACAAACAAGGCATAACTGCGGGATGTGGGATTTTCTGAAAGATTTACACTAAAAAACGATGCTGTGCCGACTATATTGGAGCCGACAGTAATGTCACAACACAAGTGAGAGTAACTGTTTTCATTACATGATCACTGTTGCTTTGTTTGTTATTACAGATCGTTTGATATGTACTGAGTATTTATGCGCTTGCTATAAATGAACACCCACAAAATCGTGGACATGATTATAAAAGGCTACTGATCTTAAAAATAGTCAGACCTGTTATCTTTATAGCCCAAAATTACCACCATGGGCAGAGCATATTATTTCTGAAAATCCTCCTATAAGCAACTAGGGAATGCACATGTGGTTGCATCATGGTATTTTATATGGTATTACACATTATGGTATTACATGTGATTTTCTTTATTTCTCCAAGATGATAATGATATAATCTCCCTTCCATGCACTGGAATACCTTTGAATTATTTTTAATATCTGTGCTCTATTTTTCTCTTAAACAATATATTAATTGAAAATAATATTAATTGTATTTTTTCTACATTATAAATAAATTTATATAGAAATATATGTGTGCATAATTTAGAGGTGAATATTGTTTAGTAACATGAATTGTGTTTTATGATAAATAAAAAAATATATATATAAAAATAATTCATGATTTAATGTTGTTTTAATTAATAACAAACATCATCAGTAAACATCATGCCATTAGCTGGTGACAAGTTTCTGTCTGTATGAGTGAGTCATTGAACAAAATCGTTTAACAAATTACCTCTATGCACCATAGTTAATTCTGTTTCAAATTTGTTTGGAACTATTTCCATTAGAGGATCAAAAATACACAAGGAAACTTATTGTGTCGAAGGGAAAAGCGACTCAATTTTAACGCTTTTGTTTCTCTTTTTTTTTTTTTGAATCACAAGCTTGTTGATACTCAGAGCTCTCTTGCTCGTGATATTGTAATCTTATGATCTGATTTATTCTTTGATATCAGGAAATTCTGTTTTAAACCTTCCAGTCAAAATCAATTTCCATTGCCAGGTGATGATTGTTCAACAGGTTGCAGTAATGAATGCTGGTGTGAAAAGCCCACTCAGCCCACTTACGGTTTGGAACGACATGACCATTACCCTCTACTTGAATTTAAGGATAGGACTTCATTTGTCTCACATTTATCTGCATAATTAGAGTGTTAAGCCTTTAATTCAGCATCCAAGCACAGGCTTCTCTAATGAAGAAAAATGTATCCGTTGTGTTTAATTGAATTAATTTACTACAAGTTTGCCATCTCCCTAGTCTGCTAAATACAGGCTGGATATATTTTAAACTGAAAGTTTACTCTTCTGTCACTCTTGGGTTTTCCAAGGATCTTCAGCAGATGTAAATTCACAGTGATGGAATAAAGGAGAAAGAAGTGGGCTGGAGGCTCTTCTGTAACATCTTTAACTCAATCCTGCTCTCGTCATGCAGGAATAGGCCCCAGCAGGTTGAGCGCAGACTAATGGTTGGACTAAAATACATCACCTTTGTTCAAAGAGGAGGTGGAGAGTTCTGGGAAAAGATGGAGCGGTCGAAGACAGAGCATGCAGAGAGATGTAGCACCTGCTCAGTCTCCTCATAGCGATTGATGGGATCTCAGTGATAAAAATCTTTGAGATCAGGGCCTGTGTGGATGCTAACAGGGCCAGGTCATTGTTCATATAGATGAACTGCAGTAGAATTGGGACACTAAAACTGAGAAAAAGGGAAATAAATATTATTTGATCTTTTTAAAATAAGTAACTAATGCCCTCTGAAGCTTTCTGTTTCCTCATCCATCATCATAAAATTATATTTTATTATAGTATGGGTTAAACTACATTTAAATGGATTGATCCTGAAAAGGTGGACTGAAATGTTGACGGCTCTTAAATACAGTAGCTGCCTGGTCATTCTGCCATTAGGGGCCTACAGCAGAATCCCTCTGGGATGTAAGCAATAGCTTTTTCCCTGTAGTGAAGATTAAATATGTTTGATATCCACCGACTAGATGGAATCAGTTCAACTTTGAAACTTCAAGGCAAGTGTGTTGGAGCTGGTTGGAACTAAACTCTGCAGGATGTTGGCCCTCCAGGAGCAGGATTGGACACCCCGATCTAATTTAACCAGTGACGCGATCTCACCACTTCTGAAATCACACTTGTTGTCTCCATTACTTTTTGTTTTGTACTCAACATTCAGTGGCTGCATCCGAAAGCTTAGGCAGCTGACTTGATGCCTCACTGCCTTATCAGGCATTAACTTTCCAAGCAGCGTTTGTGCATTAAGGTACTGATTTCGGACTTCTGAGGCAGCAATGGTTTAATGATCTATTCTACACCAAAATAGAGCTTTGGTGATTACTACAATACTAATTTCTCGCTATAATGACATCAAAAGAGGAAAAAGTTGGTCTATTTAAAGGGATAGTTCACCCAAAAATGAAAATTCTGTCATTAATTTCTCACCCTAATATTGTTCCAAACCTGTAAGACCTTCGTTCATCTTTACAAAATTAAGATATTTTTGATGAAATCTGAGAGCTTTCTGACCCTACATAGACAGCACCGCAACTGAAACGTTCAAAGTCCAGAAAGGTAGTAAGGACATAGTTAAAATAGTCATCAATGGTTCAACCGTATTTTTATGAAGTTATGAGAATTTTAGCGTCCAAAGAAAACAAAAATAACAACTTTATTCAACAATTTCTTCTCTTCCATGTCAGTCTTCGATGCGGGTTCACGAGAGTACCACAATGCATGCGTGTGGTGCTGCTGACGCAGGAGCCGGCATTCTGACATAGAACGTCCATCTCTCTTAGTTCATCGTCAGTATATTCTGGTTCAAATTAGTACGGCTGGGCAAAAAAAATGGCAAGTCATCCTCACTGTCGAAATCTTCAGACATGTTTACGAAGACTTATGTACAGTGTGTGTGTTCCTCTGTCATTATTTTTGTTTTCTTTGCACACAAAATGTATTTTCATAGCTTCATAAAATTATGGTTGAACCATTGATGTCACATGGACTATTTTAACAATATCCTTACTACCTTTGTGGGCCTTGATCGTGGTAGTTGCGTTAAGCCTCGTTCAGACTGTCAGCCCTGACAGTCTGAATGAGGCTTTACTGTCTATGCAGGGTCAGAAAGCTTTCGGATTTTATCAAAACGTGTTCCAAGGATGAACAAAGGTCTTACGGTTTGGAACGACATAAGCGTGAGTAATTAATGACAGAATTTTCATTTTTGGGTGAACTATCCATTTAACAAATCTTGAATAACTTGTAAGCAAAGTGGTCTAAATCAGTTCGCGATTCAGTCTGAAATTATGTGGACAGTTGAATAGCCTACATGCACTGAATCACTTGGAACTGGAGTGGTAAAATAACGTGATATGAACACAAGCACAAAAAACGCTGGATAAATATTTACCTATAATCCATTGAAAACTAGTATGAAATAAATCCTATTTTTTTTATTTTTTAAATGAACATCACAACAGTTTCATATTTTTTTAATAAATGCTATACTGTTACATTTTTCCTGCCACTATTCTAGCATTTATCAAAATCATACGTTTTGTATCCGTATTTTCTGTCAGCAGTTTAGAAAACTAGAGATACTTAATTTGCGAATGAATTACTCTGCGTGAGTCATTTTTTCTCAAAGAATCACTAATGAATCACTCTTTTGACTTGGTTCTTTTCAATGAACTCATGGGTCACACAGGTTAGCAAAGCTGAAACGGTTAATGATTTTGAATCATTCGAACAGCCCATGCACTGAACCGTTTAGAACTGTATCTCACTCATTAAAATTGGCTACTGTCAAAAAGAGAACTGGATGAAGTAGATAATTATCTGCACTCATTTGAAACAAAGCTGAAAATACATCCTATGGTAATTGTTTGTTAGTGATGAAGAAGCGCTTAGATCAACACGTCCACCTGCAGCTTGTGAACGCCTCTGTGCTACAGGTAAAGACTCGCTCCCTTCTTTACACACAGTGACAAATGTAGGCTATATTATGTGTACATTATATTTTATAATTAATTACCTAAGATTAGTATCTATTTTTTTCTGAAGGGTGCTGTAGCTTCCAGCTTATCTAATAGGTTGCCCAACACGTGTATATGACATGGTTAATGATAACCATTTGAAGGAGGAACTGGTCTATTAAATACTTTGCAAGCCAAGATCTTGGAAGGTGCCAAATTACATGCATGTAAATGTGGAGTTGGGTAAGATTTAATGAGCACTCAAAAGAAGCACATCTGACCCCTTCTCAGTCCAAAAGAGATTTAAAAACCCAACCGTTCATTCAAATTCAACATATGGCATACAAGTGGCTCTACAGTAACCCACTGCTTCAAAATCGATAAAGCTGAAACAGAAAGCACTCGGCCAGTGCTGAAAGGTTTGAGTTATGCTGCTAGTCTTTGGCCAGATCACAATTGTGAGTTATGTGCTGTGAGTTCATAGAGCCAATTTCCATATGATAACTAGAGGCTAAAGGAGCATCTGCAGCTCGCTGTGGTCTGCATCTGGGAGTGTGCAGACGGATGTGCCATTACCGTTCTGGACAGGATAGATGCTTCAGACATGTCATAAGGTGACATCCCGCTAGTTGTCTACACTGGTCCACGTTTTTCACCGTTTGCCCTTTTGGCTGTGCCAAACTGACAAAATAAGGCAGTCACCCTTAAAGACATAGTTCACCCCAAAAAATGAAAGTTCTGTCATCATTTACTCACCCTCATGTCACTGCAAACCTGTTTGACTGTCTTTCTTTTGTGGCACACAAAAGATTTTAGAAGAATGTTGGAGTATGAAAAACACTGGAAACCTTTGATATCTGCTTACGTACCACATAAGAAAGAGATAAGAAAGAGAAAATACATTTTTGGAACAACATGTTGATGATTTATATTTTTGGGTGTGCAATCCCATAACTACACCTGCGTGAACTTACTGACTTCATACATCTACTAAAAATCACCTTGTGAATAGTTGGATGATTAGATGGACAACTGTGAAAATGACTAAGGAAAGTGAAGTTAGAGCATTGTTTTCTTGCACATGCTTAATTATTTGATATTGTATGTTTATACCTTTTTAAAGGGCACCTATGCCCCTTTTTACAAGATGTAATATTGGTCTTGGATGTCCCCAGAATGTGTCTGTGAAGTTTCAGCCCAAAATACCCAACAGATCATTTATTATAACAGCTGGAAAATGTCATTTTTGGGGTGTGTCTAAAATATATGTCCAAATATATGTTTATATGTTAATAATAATAATATTAATAATATGTTTAATTTATATAGCACCTTTCCCAGGCTCAAGGACGCTTTACCAAAGCAGTAACACAATGGACAGTCATTTCACATAGTCACAAACAGTCAGCTCAAATAATCAATTAAGTTGGACAGTAGACATTTGCCCAGTCCAAAAACAAAATGAAAACAAGATGAAAGCATTTGCATATCATGATATGGCAAAGACACATAGAAACAACATAGCAACACATAACAACATAGAAAATGGATAGTATTAAGAAACAAACATAAAGAGCAGCAAATGCAGGACAGATACACATAACAAAAATGCTTACAGAAAGCATTACAACTGGTAGTGCAGAAGTTGGAAAGTGTCTAAAGTAACATAATTATGACTGGTAGTATTGGGTAAACAAGTAAGCTTTAAGTTGTGTTTTAAATTCAGAGAGTGAGGTTGTTGTCCTTAGTGCCAGCAGCAAAGAGTTCCATAGTTTAGGAGCCATGACAAAAAATGACCTGCCACCCATTGAAGAAAGTACAGTCAGAAGATTACATCCTGAAGATCGAAGTGATCGAAATGGAATGTAAGGAGAAAGTAAGTCAGAAAGGTAACAAGGAGCAAGGCCATTGAGTGATTTGAAGGTAAGCAGAAGAATTTTATAAATAATGCGAGATGACACAGGTAACCAGTGGAGGTTAAATATGACAGGAGTGATATGAGCAGATCGTTTAGTGTGGGTTAATATTCTTGCAGCAGAATTTTGAATGTATTGTAAATCGAGAAATTGAGTGTACAGGTAAGCCAGCAAAAAGAGTATTACAGTAGTCGATGCGCGATGTAATGAAAGCATGCACTAATGATTCTGCATCTTTTGGGCTGACATAGGAACGAAGTTGTGCTATACGGCGAAGCTGGAGAAATGAAACTTTGGAAAGTTTATTAATGTAAACATCCAGGGTCAGTGAAGGATCAAGAGTAATACCCAAATTTCTAATGGTGGCTGATGGAAAAATTGTGGCGGCATCAAGGTTAAAGCTGGGAACATTAGTTATACTTTTTGTTAGAGTTGGGGGGCCAGTAATTAAAATTTCTGTCTTGCTCAAATTCAAACTTAGAAAATTGGAATTTAGCCATGTCTTAAACTCATTAGCACACATAGATGGTGAAGTGGTTTGATGAATAGAATCTGGACGGCAAGCAGTGTATATATATCTGAATATCATCGGCAAAACAGTAATAATAAAACCCATAACGATGAATAATACGTCCAAGAGGCATAATGTAAATAATAAACAGTAATGGGCTGAGAACAGAGCCTTGGGGAGCTGAGGTCGAGTAATAAGAGAATGGAAAGATTACCTGAGTCACCAGAAAGTAAAAGATCATTGACAACCTTTACTAAAGCAGTTTCAGTACTGTGATGTGAATGAAAACCAGATTGAAATATATCAAACTGTTCATTGAGAGCTAGAAAAGACTGTAGCTGAGTGGCAACAACCTTCTCCAAAATTTTTGTTCATACCAGTTAAAACTTTGAAGACACACTTTATTGTCTAAGGATTTTAAAATATTTTTTAAAGGCTTATGATAAATGAAAGCCAAAAGTTTTAGATTAATTGTGGCTACTTGACAGAATAAAAATTACCCTATTTTTATTTTTTAATGGATGGGATGGAACAGATGGAATAATAATGAAAAAGCAGCCAAGACGTGTGGGAACTCATTCAACACTGTTTAAAAAGCATCCCAGGATGCATAAAATTGAGAAGCCTAGAATGTGCAGAGCTGTGATCCAGAGAATGGTAACTACTAATGAACTGGCTACTGAGAAAGCCAAAATATATTCCATTTAAATTTTAACATATGTATTTAAATGTATGTCTGTCTATATATTCTAATTAAAATAATAACGATAAAGAATGAGTAACCTTTGACTGCAGACGTCTCCCTGTTCACTTATTTAAATTCCTGGTATGACCCTTGTTTGCCAAGTTAAAGCAGCATTATAGTTCATCATTCCCTTCCTCAAACACTGCACTGCCCCTCCATCATTCGGCCTCCTGCTGATTTATTGCTTTGCATTAAATTCTGTGACACAGTTTTTGTCTCAGCTGAGCAATTGGCCGCTTAAGCAGCTCTGCTAATTGATCCTGTAAGACTTGTAAATCATGCTGGTGTTCCTCTTTTCTGTCTCTCTCAGCCTGTGGATTAATCTCATTAAGAACCGCATTACACTCGCCAAGGCGCATTACAACACACTTTTGCAGCTTACAAGGGGACTTTACCTCCATGGAATAACTCAACCAAACTCTGCAGATGGCCGGTCAGAGACTATGTAAAATCATTTTTGAAATTTAGCAGTGATCTTTTATTAAAATACGATATGGCTACACTGCAATGTCATATTTTAATAATGTTGGGGTTATCCAAACAACACTGGACCCTATTGACTTTTGACAAAAACACTAAGACATTTTTCTTCTTTTACGTTCAGTGCAGGTCATAGAGGTTTGTAATGACATAAGGGTGAGTAAATTATGACAACAGTTCTTTCTGGTCCTTGAATCTGATTGGCAGAGAGCCTTTTTCAGGAGTGCAATATTCTAGTGATATTGGAACTCCAACCATTTCACCGTTTGTATCATTCCGCTTGCAGTATTTCTCACGGCAAGTGTCATGGCAGACGCCCAAATTCACTATAATTTCATTAATAATACTGTTTTTGTGTCATGAAATGTAGTTTTAAGAGTTTTTTAGGCAAGAATGTACTGGTTTGTTAATAAAGATAACGTCTGTTTGAAAATTTGCTTCAACGTTTTCGGAGATGTGAGCTCCAGGGCGTCAGCGGCCGTTCAGCAGTCGTGAACCCGCCAAGAGCAGCCTTACCTTGGCCAGATCTTCTGGAATTTTCCACTGGCTCTAATGTCTCTATAGTGGTTAAACATGAGATATAATTTGTTTTGGGTAAATCTAACGGGCAGTCTTTGGTCTCATTAATCTATTACAGTATATGTTCCAGAGCAAATAGTTTTGGCTGAGGGCAAAATCTCATCACGTTATATTTTATCAGAGCTTTGCCTTTGTACTTTTGACTGAATTGCCTAGCAAATTTTATGATGGCTGTTGTTGTTGTTTATTAAATATAATTATTCAAAAGAGAATATTTCATAAAATAATAGTAGTATTATTAATAGTATTTAGTACTGGGAAATGGTGTGTGTTTGTGATGGTGATTTTAGTTACATTATTCCGCCATTAGATGGCGGCAGAGACTGTTTTTATGAGTGAGTCAGCAGTAAAGACTTTTATATTAAAAGAGACTGAAACAGGAAGTTATTTTTACTTTCAACAAGACCTTGTAAGACTCAGCCAACAACTGCATTGAGCAGCACTGTCATTGGGAATCACCCTTAACAGATGAAAGGATAGTACAACAAAGATAACGCTTTCCTCAGTGGACATGCAAACTAATGTTTTATTGTGAATATGAGATTGAGCTGAAGAATTAATGCTGTATCAGATGCAGGTAATCACACTCGCTCAGTCAGTCTCTCTTTCATAATACTCTACAGTGAGCTTTTAATACAGTAGTACAATAAATTTTCAATGAAGCAACTCAATGTTCCTTCGTTACTAGTTCTAAAGTGATGTTTTCGAATTAGTAATGGAGGATTGGGCTCAGCTGTTAAACTGTCAACTTGAGATTTGAATCCATGTCAGAAGGAAGTAGTTCTATACAAAAGAGGGTTTTTAAAGACACTCTGTTGTTGTTTCTTATGTATTTACTCACTCGTGCCGTCAAACTGTTGTATAAACGCAATATCACATGAGTAGCAGTGCAATATGTCTGTATACAGCCATATCACGCTGCTAATCGTGTGATATTGCTCATATATGTGTATATAGAGAGATAGAATTGTTAATTGAAGCTAAAACTTAAAAATAATTTTTGGTAATTAAAATAATATAATTATAAGATGAAAACATTTAAACTTAAATGAAAATTGCATTGAAATGAAAGAAGAAATGTTGCATTGACAACTAACTTAAATTAGTTTATGCTGAAGTACTAACATTTTTAAAAACTAAAACTGAAAAAAAAAAATAATAATAATAATAATGTAACAAAATTACTAAACCATAACTTAAAATTAAATTAAAAACTAAAAATTAAAAAAAGCTAATTCAAATACTAAAATAGTATACAAATAATACAAAAATAAATCATGTGGTTTTCCAAATTTTGAAAAAAATTTGTGTAACTATTAAATATTGTCTGGAATATCAGCTTTGTGTGTATAGATACATCCGCGGATGCGCTGGGACACAATCATCAGTGATGTTCCTGAGATCATTGGGTGTTTCGGGTCTTTCAACATCAGACACCCTCCCTCAGGTGACCCAGCTGGGGTTGATCAGGCCCCAACTTGTGTCCCAGCAGTGCTAACCCACTCCTCAGACCTTTTAATCCAAATCCACCGCGATGCTCTTTCTGCGGCTTCTATGATGGACTTAATAGCTCTCCTCTTTGCAGCTCCTATAATGCCGAGCAGGGTGAAGCTCTTACACAGGGAGCGGGCGGCAAAGCCTCTGCACCCCACCTCAATGGATTCGCAGCGAGCCTTCCAACCCCTCTTCCGGCTCTCCTCTATGAGCTCCTGATACTTCAGCCGCTTGCGCTCATTAGCCTCTTCCATACGTTCCTCCCATGGGACTGTCAGTTCCAGCAAGAGAACCTGCTTAGATGAAGCAGATGTCAGCACCACATCTGGTCTTAAACAGGTCGATGTTACAAAATCTGAGAACTTGAGCTGCTTACCCAAGTCAACTCGCAGATCCCAGTCTGGTGCTGATGAGAGCAAGCTGCCTACTGGTTTTATCTGTGATCGTGGCTGCTCACCAGCCTTTACAAAAGCAATTCTCCTCTGGCTGCGGACATGTTTATTATTGGCCACTGTGCTGGAAATGGCCTCTGCCACAGACTTCAGGACCTGGTCATGTTGCCAACGATAGCGACCCTCTCCAAGGGCTGCCGGGCAGCTGCTCAGAATATGCTCCAAGGTCCCTCTCCCTGGACAGCGAGGACAAGTTGGAACGTCACTCTTGCCCGAGACGTACAGGTTAGCCGGACTGGGAGCACGTCATAGACAGCTTGTATCATGAACTTGATACACTGTGGCTCTGCCTTCCAGATATCATTCCAGGTCAGTTTCTTCTCCAGCGGTCCTTCCCACCTCGTCCATGTCCCCTGCTGACGCAGGCTCACCATCCTACTGGTCCTCACTTCCTATTCGCCTGCACGGACCTCCTGCAGGACCAGATGGCGCCTGTCCTTGCCGCATGCCTCGGCATACAGAAGCTGCGGGATTAATCCGAGCCCTGCTCGTCCCCCTGCCACCGTTCCCACAAGCACTCTGTGTCTCAGTCGACTCTCCGCCATCTCTAACCCCTCTTTCACTCTCCACTTCCTGCCCGTCTGCACCTCAATGCCTGCTAACGCCACTCTGGAGTCTCTGGAACCTCGATAGACTAGTACTTCTCTTATGCGAGAGACCTTGAACTCCTCCTCCAGACTGCTGATGGGAAGCTGGAGCTTATTGCTCCTGCCATAAAGCGCTGCACTAGTAAGGCTTCATGGTATACCCAGCCATCTACGGAGGTAACAGCTGATTTTCCTCTCCAGAGTCTCTACTGTCGACATTGTCACCTTGTATACCAAAGGCCAAAGAATGCGGGGCAAAATGCCATGTTGGTACAACCATGCCTTGAACCTGCCAGGTAGGCCAGATTTGTCCACTGCAGACAGCCAAGCTTCGAGCATCTTGATGGTTGTTTGGACAGACTCTGTATCTCTAAGGCTACAGTCAAAAACCTTGCCTAGGCTAGTAACAGGTTTCTCAGTGATAGATGGTATTAATACGCCATCCACAGCAAAGCGAAACGTATCCACCACTTTCCCTCTCTTCAAGACCATTGACCTGGATTTTGTTGGTTTAAAGCTCATCCTAGCCCAAGAAATCAGCTTTACCAGGCCCTGAAGGATCCACCTGCACCCAGGCACTGATGTAGGGGTGACTGTCAGATCATCCATAAAGGCTCTAATGGGGGGCTGCCGGGTTCCAGACTTGGACAGGGGGCCTCTGCACTCCACCTCAGCGGCCTTCACCAACATATTCATGGCGAGGGCGAAAAGAATCACCGAGATTGTACATCCAGTTATGATCCCTTTCTCGGGCCGGTGCCAGTTCGATATTATGCGATGTAACTCTCAGCCTGAAGTTCCCATAATAATCCAGGATGAGTTTCTTGATTTTACAGGGTATGTAGTGTCGGTCTAGTGTGGACTTAACAAGCTTGTGGGGCATCGACCCATATGCATTGGCAAGGTCCAACCAAAGCACTGCTAGGTCTCCATTTCCCTCTCGTGCCTCCCTGATTAGTTGTGTAACCACTCCCGTGCAGGGCCGTAGCTGGGATCTGCGGGGCCCTGGTGCAGGTTGTACCCGTGGGCCCTGTTTGAAATTGTTTAATTTGTATGCTTGTTCTATTAAGTTATTTGTGCTATTTACACAATATTTAAGTTTTTTTTTTTTCAAGTTTGTAGGTGTCCAGGTACAGAAACCGAATAATCAAGTGTAAAATAGCACTGCAGAGTCTTCACTGTAAAAATGAAATATACAGCCAAACCAAAATTTATTCAGACACATTTCTCACATTATCACAGTGTATTTACTATAGTTTCGAAACTGGTAATAAAATATGACAAGAACTCAGAGTTAAAATGTGTCAGAACAAATTCATCTTGATAAGGTTAGATAACTTTGACAGAAAGGTATGTAATGGATTACAATCAACCAAAAATCCAGAAAACTGTTAGTATGACAACATTTACTCAACTATCAGTACTTCGTTGACCAATTACCAAGCAATGCTTAATTTTGTTCAGTCTGTGGTGTAAAAAGGTATCATTAGCAATTAAAGAAAAAACACTTAAGCAAAACATGCTCAGGTCAAATTGTCTAAATAATTTTTGGTTCCAAATTTTTTATCAATTTTACTTGTAGTCCACTGTATGAAGATTTTTTTGGGTATGTCACAGTTTACTTTATTTTGCTATACACACTTACATAAATGAACTATAGTGTCCTGCACCCACTAGTAAAAAAACAAACAAACAAAAAAACAAATTATATCTGGTGTCTGAATAATTTTTGGTTTGACTGTGGATTAATTCTTGTTAAAACTACAAAGTAATTCAGTCAAGAGCAGTGAGTGATTTATTTTTTTTTCATTTTCTTGGATTAACATTAAGGACACTGACAGCAGCTAGTAAATTAGGTGCGGTCACTTTAAGAGACAATGCATCCATTATAATAATACACATCTAATTTCTTTCCCCACTGTTTACTTTCACTTTAGAAATAACCGACAGTTTTTTCGAGGATGCTCTCCGGTATTTTGACATAATTTTGTATGTATATGTCGGGACAAGAGTAAGAAGAGGCAAATTCGGTGTTGAAGCGCTTTGAGACGCGTCTCTCTGCGTGCGCCCTGTGCGCATAGAACACCACGCGCGGGTGCTGAATTGGGCTCTTTCACATCATTTTCTGTTTGGATGTGTAAACTGCGATTTGTGTTCCAGACACCCTGGCACTCCGGGAATACCACCCTTTTGTACTGATGTATCAGTGTACTTGTTCTTCAGTAGGAAGTCTGTCAACTTTCTGGCTAGGATGCTAAAGAAGATCTTACTCTCCACACTTAGGAGTGAAATAGATCGAAACTGCTCCAGCTTAGCTGAATCCTCCTCCTTGGGGATCCAGGCTCCCTCTGCCTGCCTCCATTGTTCTGCGATGGTCCCTCTACGCCAAACCACTCTGAGTAACTTCCAAAGCATTTGGCGCAGCCCTGGGCAGCGCTTGTACATCTTATAGGGTATTTGACTGGGCCCTGGGGTAGAACTGGCTCTGGCTACTGTTACCACCTCCTTAACTTCCTTTCAGGTGGGTTCTGAGATGTTAAACTCCACTACGGGTGCTGGTACATCTAGGAGAGCTCTCTGCGGTCCTAGCTCTTGCTCTCTGTCTGGATCACTCAAGGTGTTGTACATGAAGTTATCTACCTCTTCCTTAGAGCAGTCCAGACGCCCGCTGCGCTTCTCCCCTAGGAGCCGTCATGAGTTCTTCCTGATGGTATATCGAATCTCAGCGAGAGGTGGCTTATCCTCCTCAGCTGCTGCCTTAAACCGCTTCGTCAGCATCCGCAGCTCTTTCCGAAATTGTTGAATCTTATCTTCCCTACGATTCTTGGTGTAGGTAGGCTTGCTGGACTTTGGCTCCCCAACACCAAACCTCTCCATTGCAAAGCTTGTGATGATGGAAGTCAGGTTCTGGAGTCGTCCTTCTATGCCTCCCTTAGTTGTTGCATTGATTCTAGATGTATCCTAATCAAACTGCTGCCACAGCTTGTGCTGCTTTGCTGGAGGCCACTTAATTTGGAGTTGCTGTGCTACTCTGCTTGGAATTGGACTGCTGGGCACTTGGAGGTTCAGGGCTCTGTGGTGTACTTCCGGGCTGGGCTCCTCCTGCATCTCACCAGGTTTTGATCCTGTGCGCTGTGCTACCATCTCTTGTACCAAACATTTCATCCGGGCCTGATGGATTTTTAGGCCCCTCTTGTTCTTACAGACCTTGCCACAAATACAACTACTTCTCATAGTCGATAATCCATTTTCCGAGGTCGTCACAGTTAGATCACAGTTAGATCCGCTCATCCTCCCCCTCTCTCGGGCACCCCTGGGGGTATTTCTCAGTGGCTTGATCTGTAGCTTGCTTGGGTGCTCCCTTACAGAAGCTGCAGGTTGGGCTGCTACCCCTTACTGCCACCGGGGCCGTCTCTCTGAACTGTCACTGTCTCTCCAGTTCTCACCAAACTGTTCTTGGTTGTCACCCAGCCTGTTCCTGGGAGTCACTGGGCAGGCCAGTTGAACAGTGTATAGATACATCCGCGGATGCGCTGGGACACAATCATCAGTGATGTTTCTGAGATCATTGGGTGTTTCGGGTCTTTCAACATCAGACACCCTCCCTCAGGTGACCCAGCTGGGGTTGATCAGGCCCCAACTTGTGTCCCAGCAGCGCTAATCCACTCCTCGGACCTTTTAATCCAAATCCACCTCGATGCTCTTTCTGCGGCTTCTGTGATGGACTTAATGTGATATATTGAATGCAATTTAGGCTTGATATAGTCAGTATAAGTCCATGATGTGCAACATAAACAAAAAATCACTAAGTGCACCATTAAGATAAGCATCATTAAATAAGGACAGTTCTAAAATAATCATCATACTTAATTGCTCATTAATTTCTACATAGTGATCAGTCATATAATGGCTAAAAGACGTTTTGACCCTTGCAATGGTAATTGGATAAGTGTCTCCTGAGCCTCAGATTTATTGGATCTCTGTCTTTGTTGATGAAATAAACTATCTGTATGCCCCCTCTGATCTAATGAGGAATCCATCACAAAGGCAGACTGAGACTTCTCTCTATCTTATTATATGAAGGAGTTCTGCTGTTCTTTGATCACCAGACTCAAGTCCTGAAAGAAGCCCATTGATCAGCCTGGTGTTATGTTCTCTGTGATTCATCAGCCTCAAGGGGTGCGTTCTACTAGTATTGCATTAGTAAGCAGAGTTCCTCTTATTTTTTACACATTTGTGAGCCCCTCAATACACTTATTTCGTCTGAATAGTAAAACCCTCAATGAGGTTTATAGCTCATGTAGTGTCTGTATTATTCATCACAGCAGTGATAATGAACATGTCTGTCTTTATATCTCTGAGAAAAAAAGTTGTTTCAGTCATAACACAGCAAGATGTTTCAGTTGTGACTCAAAAAGATCAATATTTCAGATGTATGATATTGCTTTTTCTCCATGCTGTGAGCTCAAAGATGTAAATCATAAATCGAGGGTACATTTGATTATGATGAAGTGTTGTTTTGCTGTCACCAATATTATCATTTTATTACACTGCATGTAGTTTAATAGAATATTCTCCTGTAAGACCCTCTAAAATGAAATCCCTTTTATGACTCAGTTAAACCAATTCAGAGGAGATCTGATTTGAAAATCTAGTCCAGTTGCGTTTGTAAATATGTATGATGAGTATTCAGATGCTCGTCCCTTATTTATGTTGTGATACGGTGGTTGTATCTAATAGTTTGTTTCAGTACCGATCAAGTGAGAGCTGTTTGGCTTTAACAGGCAGCATTAGGACAGATATCCAAAATCCTTGTGCCTCAATTCAAGGCATGACTCTTTCCAAAATGCAGGCAACCAGCAAATTGAATTCTCAAAACAGCTGAAGTGAAAGAGCTGCAGTGCTTTGTAAGTAAGGTTCTCATTTAAACCATCAGCTCTTACTGAAATACTTGATGAGAGACAAGAAATGGTTTTGCAATTGGTGTCCAGTGATTACTGACAGTGGGGTAAGATGAGCCACCTTTTTTTAAAAAATTTTTTTTTTTATGTTTTTGTCTCTTATGCTCACCAAGACTGCATTTATTTGATAAAAAATACAGTAAAATCAATACTGTTGTGAGATATTTTTAATTTGAAAAGATATTTTAAATATTTAAAATAACTGTGTTAACTACGTTAATATATTTTAAATGTAATTTTTCATGTGATGGCAAAGCAGTCATTACTACAATTTTCAGTGTCACATGATTCTTCAGTAATTATTTTATTATGCTTTGGTTGGTGCTCAAGAAATGTTTTTTATTATATCAATGTTGAAAACAGTTGCTGAAAACAGGATTCTTTTAACAATAGAACAGAATTTATTTTAACTAGACATTTTTGTAACAATATTTTTTCTGTCACTTTTGATCAATTGAATGTGTCCTTGCTGAATAGATTAATTTCTTAAAAAAAAAAAAAAAAAAAAAAAAAATGCACTTACCTAAAACTTTTGAGTGGTATAGTACACATTTACTGCCATGTATGCAAAAAATGGACACCTTCATTTCTCAGTTCTCACAGATCTGCAAATGTAAGTTGTGTCCAAGTTAGTGGCAGTCTGTGCTCTTTGATGTCTTGACTGTATGGTGTAGTACACTGCCTCTCAGGTGATTGATTTCAGTGAGGCTCGACCCCTTTCATGAGTCATATATACTGGACATTTGTGCTCGCTTAAGCAGCACTAGCCAGCTTTAAAAGCTGGTCACTTGAAAACAAGTGATCAATAAGTGACTGACTACTATAAGAAGAGTTATTATATAATGAATGTAGTTTAACTCATCAGATGATTGCTGTATGATGTCTATACAGCTGCAATGAAAAACCTGCAATATTTACTTTTTAGAAGATGCTTGTAACAAGACGTGAGGCATGAGGATCCATTTGCAAGGCTTTATTAGAAGGCGTGGTCATGGAACAAGCATTGGTCAGTACACAACAAACAGACATAGACGAGGCAAGACAAAGAGTAATCCTAGGGTAAGCGTAGGTCTGCGATCGGCGAACAATATCAAACAGGGCAAGGCAGAGAGATAATCCAGGTACACGAGCAATAATCCAAACGAGGTGCAAACAGAGTCCGAATGGCAAGGCAAAGGGTAAATCCAGGAAACATGGGTAGATATGAAAACAGGCAAGGCAAGACTAACAACTGAGTGGGCTCCGTAGAGTAGCTATCGTTAGGATATACACTATACAATACTCCGCGATGACAGAGAGGAAGTCCAATGCTTATAAAGCGTGTCTGAAGGGATCAACTGTGTAATCAGTGCAATGTGAGATTAGTGACAGCTGTGTCGTCAGTGCAATGGATGATGGGAATTGTAGTCCGATGGTGAAGTGCAACAGTAGTGTAGTGCAAGATTCAATATGGTGAGCGAGTGACCTCTGATGGTGAGTAAACGGAAGTTCATAGACAGGATTCGTGACATAGCCCCCCCCCAAGGAGCGGCTTCCAGATGCTCCTATACAATCCAGGAGGGCGGTGGAGCGGAGGCGGAACAGGGGAAGGGATGGAGGGCCAGGTCCACGTGGAAGTGGAGTGGCCGGGATCCGAGGCAGAGCAGGAAGCCAGGGCAGAACCAGAGGCCAGGACAGGGCCGACAGAGCAGGAGCCCACCGGGGCAGAGCAGACGGAACAGGAGCCCACCAGGGCGGAGCGGATGGAACTGGAGGCCACCAGGGCGGAGCAGATGATCTCCACGGCAGAGCAGAAGACCACCACGGCAGAGCAGAAGACCACCACAGCAGAGCAGAAGACCACCAGACCTGAGCAGAAGACCACCTTGGTGGAGCAGACGGGACTGTAGACCAAGGCTGGGACTGGGACCTAGGAAACACCGAGACACACGAAACAGACAGAACATTTTTGGCCCCAAGAGCCCAGGCAGGGAACACAAAAAGTTTATCAATAGTTTCCTGGGCTGACAGTTCATTAGTGGCCTCCTTGGAAATTACAGGGGTAATGGGACAGACGTAGAGGTTATTTATAGTCTCTGTGCTAATGACAGTCTGAGTTAGGAACTCAGTTAAGGTTTCTGGGATCATGACTGGACTGAGGGGGCAGATAACAGGTTCATTGATTGCGATGGGACTGACAGAAACTTCAAACACATTACTTGAAAATGGACTATCAGATCGTTCAAAATCAAAACCATTGATAGGAACTGGACAGGTTGACAATTCACCCTCAGACTCATTAATGGGGACTGGACAGACAAATGATTCAACAGACTTCTTGATTAAAACAGGGCAGACAGAGGATTTGATATCAGACACACATGCAAACGACACATGACCTGAATTCTTGATAGAAATTGAAGAGATTGACAGTTCAACAGTTGACACACTCGGGAGGACTGAACAAGGTGACAGCTTATCATTAGACTCACTGACAGGGAGTGGCAAGATGGATGGTGTAACAGACATATTCGTGAAAACAGAACAAGCAGATTGTTAATATTCAGAGTCGCTGACTGGAACTGGCAAGACAGAGTGTTCACTATCTGCCGCCTCGGCTGTGACCGATAAAGCGGAGAGACTCAAAGCAGCTTCTTCAGCAAGTTCAGAACAAAACAAAAATTCATCATTGGCCTCCAAGGCCGGTTCAGAGTAAGGCAGGGATTCATAAACAGCTTCTGTAGCCGTAACAGGACAGGCAAGGAGCTCACAGACGGCCTTCATGGCCGGGGCGAGAGATCATATTTGAGTACCATTGACACCTCTGAAGGTTCTGCAGCAGATGCCGCCACCTTTGGAGATTCTACAGTAGTACTGTCAGAATACAACGATAGTTCAGCGACGGTTCCTTCAACCGTGACTTGACAGGCTGAAGGTGCGTTGCTGGGCGCCACCACCATGCAAGGAGCTGAAGCGAGCACTGCCGCTTCAGGAGGTTCTGCAGCATCAGCTGCCACCTTTGGAGAAACTGCGGCAGGTACCATCACTTCGGGGAACACGGCAACGTGCGCCACTACCTCAGGAGGTTCTGCAGCATCAGCCGCCACCTCTGAAGACATCATAGTGGCCACCGTTACCTCTGGGAGTTCTGTGGTGGTGTACGCAGCCCAAACACACCAAAAAGTGATCCCTATCATGGGAAGCACTTCAGACAGGGGAATCAGTTCGGGAACAGGAAGGCTAGAGTGAGTGGGTTTGGGGATACCAGCTGCGCGTGCAGACACCAGCGGTGCATCCCTCACACTGGAAACCAGGCTGGGAAATCAAAGCACTGACCTTGAATATCTGGATGTGACCGACAGGACGTCATTAGGCTCTGTATGATCAGCTGTGACATGACGGGTTCTGGGTGGTCAGCGGTGACGTGAAGAGACTCTGGAAGATCTGATGAGACGTGAAGAGACTCTGGAGGGTCGAGACGTGACTTGCCTCGTAAAGATCAGTTGAGACATAACTTGACTCGTGAAGATTAACCATGACTGGGCTTGAGTCTGGATGATTAGTTGTGACGTGGTGTGAGTCCGGATGATTAGTTGAGACGTGGTGTGACTCTGGATGACCAGCTGTGACGTGGTGTGACTCCGGAGGACCAGATGTGACGTGGTGTGACTCCGGAGGACCAGCTGTGACGTGGTGTGACTCCGGAGGACCAGCTGTGACGTGGTGTGACTCCGGAGGACCAGCTGTGATGTGGTGTGACTCCGGAGGACCAGCTGAGACGAGAAGAGATTCTGGAAGATCTGCGGTGACATGACTTGACTCGTGACGATCAGCTGAGACGTGGCTTGACTTGTGACGATCAACGGTGACTTGACTGGATTCACGATGATCAACTATGATCTGACTGGATTCACGAAGATCAACTATAACTTGACTTGTTTCGTTAACATCAACTGTGACTTTACTTGGTTCATTAACATCAACTGTGACTTTACTTAGCTCTTTAACATCAACAGTGACTTGACTTGGCTCATTAACATCAACTGTGACTTGACTTGGTTCATTAACATCAACTGTGACTTTACTTAGCTCTTTAAGATCAGCTGCGACTTGACTTGGCTCTTTAACATCAACTGTGACTTGAATTGACTCATAACTGGCAGCAATGATATGACGGGGTGTTGTTGTGGCCGCCATTTTGTGAACGGGCTCCGCTGTCGCTGCCATTTTGTGAGTGTGCTCCAGTGCGGCTGCTATCATACTAGTGAGTGCAGTATCGCGTTCCTCAGCGACACCCACAGTGAATGAACATAATCCAGCCCACCCACAGTCAACAGAACATAATCCAGAAAATTACTCAGTGACGAACGAGGACCCTTATGAATCACTTTTGATTTTAAAGGCTGGTTAAGGCCATCACAGAAAAAGGCTATTAACATACAGTCTGGTAATAAGCCATTAGCCAGAGCCAAAAATTCCACAATGTAACGCTCGAGTGATCGTGTGCCCTGCTTGAGGGTTAGCAGCAAGAACGCTGCGTCCATACCTGGCCAATGTTCATTGGAAAAGCTGCTGGATCCTTGTGAGGCCGAGTATTCTGTAACGAGACGTGAGGCATGAGGATCCATTTGCAAGGCTTTATTAGAAGGCATGGTCATGGAACAAACACTGGTCAGTACACAGCAAACAGACATAGACGAGGCAAGACAAAGAGTAATCCTAGGGTAAGCATAGGTCTGTGATCGGCGAACAATATCCAACAGGGCAAGGCAGAGAGATAATCCAGGTACACGAGCAATAATCCAAACGAGGTGCAAACAGAGTCCAAACGACAAGGCAAAGGGTAAATCCAGGAAACATAGGTAGATATGAAAACAGACAAGGCGAGACTAACAACTGAGTGGGCTCCGTAGAGTAGTTAGGATATAAGCTATACAATACTCTGCGATGACAGAGAGGAAGTCCAATGCTTATAAAGCGTGTCTGAAGGGATCAACTGTGTAATCAGTGCAATGTGAGATTGGTGACAGCTGTGTCGTCAGTGCAATGGATGATGGGAATTGTAGTCCGATGGTGAAGTGCAACAGTAGTGTAGTGCAAGAGTCAATGTGGTGAGCGAGTGACCTCTGATGGTGAGTAAATGGAAGTTCATAGACAGGATTTGTGACAATGCTATATAAATTTGTGATATGAAATATAAATTAAATAGGTTACAAATGTGTAGATGATTTCACACTGACTAACTGAAAAGTGTCTTTAAACAAATGTAAAGATGTTTTATGTACACTAAAGTTCAAAAGTTTGGGATATGTAATATTTTATTTATTTTATCAGAGAAATTAATACTTTTATTCAGCGAGGATGCATTAAATTGATCAACATTGACAGAAAAGACATTTATAATGTTACAAAAGATTTCTATTTCAAATAAACAGTTCTTTTGATTTTTTTATTCATGAAAAAATCATGAAAAGATGTATAATGATTTCCACAAAAATATTAAGCAGTGATAAAAATGAGAAATATTTCTTGAGCAGCAAATCAGCATATTAAGAGTGATTTCTGAAGGATCATGTGACACTGAAGACTGGTGTAATTATGCTGAAAATTCAGCTTTGCCATCACAGAAATAAATTACAGTTTAAAATATATTGAAACAGAAAACAGTTAGGCTATTTTAAATTGTAATAACATTTCACAATATTACTGTTTTACTGTATTTTTGATCAAATATTTGCAGCTTTGGTGACTTTCAAAAACATTTAAAAAAATCTTTCTGACCTCAAACTTTTGAATGTCAATGTACATTAAATTGATCAAATCTTACATCACTCTGCACAATAATCTAGTCTTTCAAGTAAATGTGTTCACACGTAGAATTGATACAAATATGAACAAGCGGTTATAGAAAAAACCATCATGTTCAAAAATGGCTAATAATCCTCATTCAAATGTATGAGGAGGTCACTGATGTTATTAATGAGTTCAATGACTGAACCTGGTTAGGTTATGTGATCATCAGTGACATCCAGTAATGTCATGAGAAAGGTCAATGTTATTAATGAGTACATGAAGTCACGTATGAGTAAGTGTTAACATGATGACAGTGTGGTAAAAGGATAGTGCCACAAAAATACCATAGGGCACTTTTAATAAGGAAATGATAAGATGGCTGTCAATTGGTTATGAAATCAATGCAGACTTCAGTGGGGTCAGAGATTTAACATCATTAGTATTTTCAGATATGAATCCTTACCCAGATAATAGCAAGACACATCTGTAACTGAACCCCTCCCCCCCCACAGGGTGAATGTATTGCCTTCAAATGTTTGTTTATTGAAAAGCCCTCACTTAAGATTATTTATAAGGTTGAGAAAAACTGAAAATAATTTACAGCATGAATCTATGCTGTCATTTTCTTTTTGTTTCAGATAGTACCAAAAAAATTACTTATCAATTTTTTGTTTGTACCGAATATTGTTTTTACAGAATGATGGCCTCTCATTATTTGTTCTAATAAATGTCCATGTAAAACTCCAATAAGGCAGTTTCTCTTTAGGAACTCGAGCTGCGTCCGGTAAGACGCTTTGGGGAACGTCTTCAGCGTGAGTGGCTCTGAATATCGTGTGTAATCAGTCCAAATGATGGGCGAGATGTCACAAGCGGGGTGATGTAATGACCAGCTGGTATAAAAACACGTGCGATGCAGCCGGCATCAGCTTTTTGTCATTCAGCAAAAGCGCTCTGTGTGTGTTGTCCAAACTTTCTGTTTTGTGAGTCTTATTTAGTGTTGTCTGTCCTGCCACTTTATAAGCTCCACATAAGGTCGATTATATCTTTTTGCATACAAAAAAAGAAAAGGCCCAGGGATTATGAGGGTAGCCCCCGCTGGAGGGGAGCGGTTTTCACCGTAGTTTCTGGTGCCCGTTCCTCGCCAGTGCCCTCAGGAAGTCAGTCTGCCAACCCTGGTGCTCCAGGGCGCAGCGACCTCCAGCGAGCGTATATTTCAGTTCTTTCTTCCCGGAAACGTAGCGGAGCTGAGATGCTCACCACCCCTTCGGGGGTCTCTAGAGCAGCTAGTTCGGCCATCCCTTGCCGATGCGCCGTTCCAGGGCACCGAACTAGCTGCTCTGATTACACCAGAGGCCAGTCTCAAGAGACTGGTTCCCTTAGTAGACCATTTGGCAGTGTGGAAACTACTGCCAAATGTTTCACGATGGGTCCTGCAGACTGTAGAAAGAGGCTACAGAATCCAGTTCAGTTCTCTACCGCCTTGATTCAACAGGGTTATTCCCACTCTGGTGGGCTCCGAGCAGGCTCTGGTAATGGAACAAGAAGAAGAAACTCTCTTGAGGAAGGAGGCCATCGAGGTGGTCCCTCCCCACGAAAGAGAGTCCGGGTTCTACAGCCGATACTTCATAGTTCCAAAGAAGGATGGGGGGGGTTGCGTCCGATTTTAGATCTGCGTCAGCTGAACCGCTCAGTTATGCGACTGAAGTTCAAGATGCTGACACTCAAACAGGTCGTGTCTCAGATCAGGTCCGAGGACTGGTTTGTCACGATCGATCTAAAGGATGCATACTCCCATGTATCCATCCTTCCCACTCACAGGAAGTTCCTGAGGTTTGCTTTCGGGGGCGAAGCTTACCAGTATCGGGTTCTTCCGTTTGGCCTAGCACTCTCACCCCGCACTTTCACAAAGTGTGTGGATGCTGCGTCAGCTCCGTTGCGGCTACAGGGCATCCACATACTCAATTACATCGACGATTGGTTGATTCTCGCTCAATCAGAGCAGATGGCGGTTCGACATCGAGAAGTCGTTCTCATCCAAATGAAAGTGCTGGGGTTAAGACTGAACGCCAAGAAAAGTGTGCTTTCTCCGGCTCAGAGAACCACTTATCTGGGTGTGGTGTGGGATTCGCTCATGATGCAGTCTTGTATGACACCTGCTTGGATTGAGTCGATCCTCACCGCAGTCGCGAGGGTGAAAGAAGGCCGGTCACTCACTGTGAAGCAGTTTCAGAGACTGCTGGGTCTGATGGCAGCTGCGTCCAACGTGATACATTTGGCCTGCTGTACATGAGACCCCTACAGTGGTAGCTCAAGACCAAGGGGTTTTCCCCGAGGGGAAATTCGCTTCGCATGATCAAGGTCACACGGCGGTGCCTACTTGCCTTAGACATGTGGAGGAAGTCTTGGTTCTTGAATCAGGGCCCGGTGTTGGAAGCTCCTTGTGACGCTAGCGACGGACGTCCCTCACCGGTTGGGGAGCGGTCATGAGTGGCCACCCTGCCCACGGTCTGTGGAGTGGTCGCCATCTCTCGTGGCATATCAATCGCCTAGAGATGCTGGCCGTGCTGCGTGCACTGAAGTATTTCCTCCCAGACCTGAGAGATCACCATGTGTTGGTACGCACCGACAACAGATTGGTGGTCACTTATATCAACCACCAAGGAGGTCTGCGCTCGCGCCCCTTGTACAGGCTGGTGCACCAGATCCTTGTGTGGGCCCAAGGGAGACTCCGCTCACTGAGAGCATATATATATATATATATATATATATATATATACATATATATATATATATATATATATATATATATATATATATATATCTCCCTGGGCATCTCAATATGGGAGCAGACGTCCTGTTGAGACAGAGGCCGAGGCCCGGGGAATGGAGGCTTCACCCAGATGTGGTGAAGCAGATCTGGAGAGTGTTTGGCCAGGCTCAGGTGGACCTCTTCGCTACTCAGGAGACAGCACAATGTCCCCTCTGGTACTCTCTAGTTCATTCAGCTCCACTGGGGCTGGATGCTATGGTACAGACGTGACCGAGGCTTCGTCTGTATGCTTTTCCCCCGATCGCTCTGCTCCCGGGAGTTCTGGCAAGAGTGTGCCGGAATGAGGTCAGTCTACTTCTAGTAGCACCATTCTGGCCGGGCCGAGTATGGTTCTCGGACCTGATTTTTCTCCTCGACAGCTCTCCATGGGAGATTCCCGTCAGGAGGGATCTCCTCTCACAGGCAGGGGTTTTTCACCCCCGCCCGGAGTTATGGAAGCTGTGGGTGTGGCCTCTGAGGGGGCGCAGCTCATAGCTTCCGGTCTCTTAACCGAGGTTGTTGAGACCATACTCCAATCTAGAGCTCCCTCAACAAGGAAACTGTACGCCTTGAAGTGGAAGCTTTTCACTTCTTGGTGCGGGGACCGCCAGCTCGACCCAGTTAACTGCCCGATTGGTACAGTGCTGGAGTTCCTGCAGGCCCGACTCTCCGCAGGGTTGACCCACTCCACCTTGAAGGTTTATGTGGTGGCAATATCGGCCTACCACGCCTCTCTTGGGGGACAGTCAGTGGGCAGAAACCCCCTGGTTACACACTTCCTCCACGGTGCGCTGAGGCTGAGGCCTCTGGTACAGTCCCGTGTGCCACCTTGGGACCTGGCTGTGGTGCTCGAGGCTCTCTGTAGGCCTCCCTTTGAGCCTATCAGAGCCTATAAGGAATAGTTCACACAAAAATGAAAATTTGCTAAAAAATTACTCATTCTCAAGCAATTCAAGATGTAAGTGAGTTTATTTATCAGACCAGGGGTCTAATTTATAAACGTTGCGTACGCACAAAATGGGCATAGAAATAATTATGAAAAATACCATTGTATTTGAAGGATACAACTTGAAGGAAACGGTAAGAATTGCACGTTTCCTTTTTAAAATACTATGTGACGCGCCGAGTCAGACAATTGTATCTACACTACAATAAATATAGGCCTATCTGTTTCCATTAAAAATAGGCCTAGCTAAAAAATGTTCACCTTATCAACAAAACTGCAGAAATTTAATTTGATTTGAATTGTTTAAAACAACTGAAATACTGTTTGGCCAGTATTTGAATGAGATCAACTCTATTTTAAAATATTTATCTGATAACTATTTTAAACAGTTCTGTTTTTAAGGATATTTTGATATATTTATTATAAAACATAACAAGGATACTGGATGATTTTTAGCAATAAAAACTATTGTGTATGGTACAAATGGCATTTATAGTCCGTATCTCATGTTTCCTTAATGTCTTGTACCTTTGACGGTGTTAAGCATGGTGTCACGTGGATGGGAATATGCATGGAAATGATATGCAGATGAGGTTATGCATAGTAAAACTAGGCGTTTTAATCTCCATATATGGTTATTTCAGGGAGGAGACAGGGTGGAGACGCACGTACGCACAATCTTCCCCTGACTGGGATTTATAAAGGAGGTTTTGCGCAGGTTCTGGCGTATGCATGGTTTTATAATTCTGATAATTTTCTGTGTGTACGCAAAATCTAGTGTGTGTACGTACACTTTTAGGATGAAATCAACAGAGAGTTTTATAAATGAGACCCCAGATTTGGAGAAATTTAGCGTTAAATCACTTGCTTACCAATGGATCCTCTGCAGTGAATGGGTGCCATCAGAATGAGGGTCCAAACAGCTGATAAAAACATCACAATAATCCACAAATGGACTCCAGTCCATTAATTAATGTCTTGTGAATTGAAAAGCTGCATGTTTGTAAGAAACAAACCCATCACAAAGACATTTTAACTTTAAACTGCCACTTTAGGCCAAAATACCTGCAGAGGATCCATTGGTGAGCAATTGATATTCTAAATTCCTCTAAATCTGTTCAGATGAAAAAAACAAACTCATCTACATTTTTGATGGCCTGAGGGTGAGTAAACGTTCAGCCAATTTTCATAACTTTTCCTTTAATAGTTCTTGTTATGCAAACCTTACGTAGGTCTGATATAGTATCTATGCTTTGCTGCCTCTTAAGTAGATTAGTAGCTGCTTATTAAATCACAGTGAGTTTAACCTGACAACTAATCTAAATGGATAAACTACCTATGCCCTATATTACCAGTAAACCAACTGCATGCATTAAGATGCACTCTCGTGACAAGGGACATCTTCATCTTTAACCTTATGCAGTGCAACAATTGACCATGACTAAGCTTGAAAAATGGCCTTTGTGTAAATACTGTTATGCTATACATTACAAATCTTTTGACAATTTTGCAGTTATGAATCAAGTTGATGGCATCTGCGGTAGTCGTTGCTCACGCGGGGGTGGGAGAGGGCTCTCATCGCCATGGAGATAAGAGTGCTTCATTTTTTGCGTGAGTGGAGTGGCTTGTCAAGGTCAGAACTGAAGTGTTCCTGTGCCGTCTCACAGCCCACACAAGAGAGGGAGGAACGGGGCACGCTGGTAATTGTTCACCGGGGAGGAAACCTACTCTAAGGGTTTGACTGTAATGAGAGGGATGGACTGTAGCTTTTCTACTGTATTTCTTCCCGTCTCTGCTTTGATGTCATAGCATTATAATTTACTTGAAATATTGAGCTGTTTGGGCATCAGAACAAAACCTCTGTGTTATCTTAGTTAGAGTTTTTAAAAAAAAAAAAACATACCAAGTACTACTTTTGCCATTTTTGTAAGCTAATGTGAATGGTAAGGAGTCTGCATATGTTTTGTATATTTTTAAATATCCAAACATTTACTTTATTATTCAATAATGGCAATAGTTCAAGGTGTGATTTGGCTCCAGAATAATCATTACTATTGCAAACATGTGTTTTATGTGTCATGCTGTAGAGAGAAGCCTGCGGATTTTGCTCCAGTGGTGAGGGCAGATAGAAGAACAGCCATGTCTGTAATTATGTATGATTATGTGTCTCATCGAGTGGGAGGGAAGGCAAGCTGTGGTTATGTAATTATTAATCAACACTGTCCATAACCCTCCGCTGGTGACCAGGTACAGTGGAGGCCCTCATCGGCTCATAACGTAAGAGCTCTTTAGGTGATGAGAGAATACTGTCATCAGTCATATATACATCTGAGGACGAACCCTGCATACATGAAAGATGTATTAAAGTAGAGGGTCATGTATTATTATTAATAGTAGCAGTAATAATAATAACAACCATATTAATGTTTTTAATAATAATAATAATAATAATAATTCTGTATTGTTTTTATATAGTTTATTATTAATAAATGCTACTTATAAGTAATACTTTCAATAAATACTACTAATAATATTAATCATAAACATCAAATAAAAAATACATTTTATTTAATAATAATAATTTTATAATTATTATTCTTACTTAAGTTAAAGATTTCTTCTAAGTGAATGTTATTGCAAACATTGCAAACACAGGTATTTATTGTATTATCCACACAAAACAACTTATTCAGCATACTGAGCAGGGCTAAATTGAGTAAATTATACAAAGTAAATAAATACAAATAAATAACGCACACGCACACACACACCCACACACACACACACACTTATTTTTTAATTAACTTTTTTCCCAATAAACTTATTTTTAAGCAACAGTTCTCATATACATTTAGTTTGACTTGAAATACTAAAAACATTAATAAATAATAAAATTAATAAATAATAATAAAACCTATAAAGACATATTTAAAAACACAAAAACAGATAAAAATGACAAAAATACAACAAAATTGCTAAAACTCACTGAAATTAAAGTGACAACAGAAAATATAAAAATAAAATATTAACAAAAACCTTGGGGGATGTACCTGTGGGAACTTTTCCCCAAGACGCGAAATACAAAATACGTACCAAGCACGCTGTTTTAGCATCTTTCATCGTGAGTCAAGTTTTTGACGGGATTCGTACCCAAGGATTCCGCATCCTAAGTCCAAATCCATTCTGGCTGAGCTACCCAGCAAGCTTGTTACGTCCAGAAAGCTAAATATATAGAGCTGTAATCATAACTGTGTACAAAAATGATTTCAAGTGCTTGCTGTTTTACCGCCTCTAATGTTAACTTCTGTTGGAAACTGCAGTGATAAGTACTTATTGGTGTGTATTTGGCATCTTGCAAAAAAGTTCCCACAGGTTTGTTTTTGTCATGAGATTAAGTAGACAAAAACGATTAGAGTATAGCAATGATACTAAAATAACACTGGTACAAAGGCATTTTCTTCATTTACTTTTTTTTTTTTCATTAAATTATTTGTTGACTGTTCCAAGATTGTGCCGTTGAAAACTTTGCAAACAGAAAGCAACCTAATCCAGGTTGTACTTATTAATATAGCTGATTTTTATAAGGCAGGCACCATTCACAATTTTTAAAGGAAAATCTAATACTTCTTAAGGATGTATATGTGCAGAGTGTTTATCAGACAATACATTACAAGGTCATTTTTCTGTGTGTGGGTGTTACATTTGACCTCTGTAGTCTCATATGAGAGTCTTTGATGGCCATAATAATATAAAACTGAAAGCCATTCCTTTCTAAATGACTGCTATCTCCCTCTTGAGGTCTGCTTTTTATGATTCATGTCTGTAGAACGACATTTAAAGGACTAGTTGCTTAAGACAGTGATAGTTAGGAATACCTGAAAAAACCCTTTTGACCAGATATTTGCCCTACAGGAGATTATTTGGAGTGTGAACCCAAGCTTTTGTGTGCTTCGCCCACCCATGCCCACCCACCCTGAAGACATTGTGTGTGTGTGTTTGAGTGTTTGGTGCTCTGGCTATCAGGCTGGGAAGCGTCTCTGGGATCAATATGCTTCATCTCCCTCTGCAAAGTGGAAACAGGTCCAGTTTACTGATTTAGAGGCTCACTGGTCAGCAAACGCACACACACACACACACACCCACACACACACACACACACACACACACACCCTGCTCTCTTGGCCCCCTGCTGTTTGGACATAGCCCTGAAACAGCCTCTCATTTGGCCTGCTGTGAAGGGTCTCGAGAAGGTGGGGTGCCACCCATTTCTGCAGAAGAGCCCCTAATTACAGAAGCTGGGTGCCCTATTGGTGCACAAGTGAATAATAGCCACAATTTGTCTCGATAAATGCCCGATAAAAGCTGAATTTTCAGCACTCTAGTCTTCAGTGTCACATGATCCTTCAGAAATCATTCTAATATGCTGATTTATAATCAATGTTGGAAACATTTGTGCTGCTTAAGGTTTTTCTTGGGAGCTGTGATACTTTTTTAGGATTCTTTGATAAGTTAAAGTTAAAAAGAAGAGTGTTCATTCAAAATAGAAATTTTGTGTTACAAAATGCTATTCAAAAGTTTGGGGGTCTGTAATTTTTTTTCTTCCTTTTTTTTTATAGAAATTAACACTTTTATTCTGCAAGGATGTGTTAAATGGATAAGTGATAGTAAAGACTTATATTGTCAGAAAAGATTTCTATTTTGAATACATGCTTTTTTAAAAAAAAATTATTCATCAAAGAATCAAAGAAAAAAGTATCACAGGTTAAAAAAAATATTAAGAAGCACAAAAATTTCAACACTGAGAATAAATCAGCATATTAGAATGATTTCTGAAGGATCATGTGACACTGAAGACTGGATGGCTGATGGAAATTCAGCACTGCATCACACAAATAAATTATATTTTAAAGTAGCCTATATTAAAATAGGAAACCAATATTAGAAATTGCCATAACATTTCACAATCTTTCTGTATTTTTGATCAAATAAATACAGCCTTGATAAGCATAAGAGTCTCCATTAAAAAACATTAAAAATCCTACTGATCCCAAACTTTTGAATGGCAGTGTATGTGGTACAATATCTACTGCACATATACAGTATTTTATGTTATATATGTATCATTTATTATGTTTTACGATACACCACTGTTAAAAAGTTTGGGGTTTTATAAAATGTTCACCAAGGCTGATCATAAATACAGTAACAATGTTCTATTTTAATATATTTATAATTATTCCTGTGATGGCAAAGCTGATGTTTCAGCAGCCATTATTCCAGTCTTCAGTGTCACATGATCCTTCAGAAATCATTCTAATATGTTGTCTTGCTTCTCAAGAAACATGTCAGTGTTGTGTTAATGTGTAGTCAGTGTTATTTTTTATTTATTTATTTATTTATTTATTTATTTTTTCTATGTGTTGGTTGGATGACAAAGTAAGTAATGCTTTATTAGTGAATCTGTTTCTCAGTGTACATGACTTAATGATTCTGAGGGCATAGATTTGATTATCATGGGTCAGAAAATGAGAAAATCAGATCTGTGGTGATTTACATTGTTTTGACACTTTTAATCTGCGACCAAACTATAGTCTACCAGAGAATTGAGTAAATTGAGCAAGCTATTAAAGGTTAATGAAACTGAATATCGATTCTTTGGGTAAAATTTGTTCAGAAACATTATAATTATGATTTCTGAACACCTCTTCTTCCTAACTCATGAGCTTATCAGCAATAGTCCCTGGAAGCTCCTGCTGCACTTAAAATGCATATGAGCCATGATGTCAGAGTACATGACGTCTAGGAATTTTTGCCCACCTTTCATGCTCGATGGGAATGGCTCAGTTTATATCTGTTGCGATGAAGGAGAAGAAGATGAATAATAAGTGGCACCTCTTAATGAGGGCACTGATTACACACAAAGCGCTTCATCAATCAACAGGAGCGTTTCTGCTTTAATAGAGCCAGACAAATGCAAAAGGGCTAAAATCGAGAGCTGCTTCACCAACAGGCATCCCAGCTTTTATTAGTCACTCTGCAATATTAATATGAGTTATTTCTGCCATTATACCATCGAAGGAGTCTCGGCACAAGGAGAGAATGTTGATTAGCACCAAATCTGGAGACTTTCTTTGAAATGACTGTTGTCAAGAGAATCACACGATCATATTAATTATGCAGAGCTGCTTTCTAAAGTTGAGTCTAATCAATGACCGTAAACTCAGGCTACCTGTTATGTGCAGCATTGATGAATAGTGTCATATTTAAAGACAGTTCAGCATGATATAAAATAATATGATCTGATATAATACAGTGCAGCACATGTACCAAGTTCTTAGGAATGTGCTCTTTTTATTCATGTTTCATATGGTTTTGAAAATCTTTCATACCAGTTATCATATCAAGTTTCAGTTTAATGACTAAAAATGTCATGCCAATATCAATCAATAACGTAAATTATGAATTATTATTAATATATTATTTTTTTTCTTGCATCACTGCTTTAAAATTTTATTTTATTTTTTTTAAAGGATTATACCAAACTACTTAATAGTATTTTTAATTAGGCTAATTTTCTTTATGACAATGGTAGCATCCTGATATTAAAAAAATAAATAAATAAATAATCAAAATATGCATTTTTGAATAATTAATATTATAAGTATTGCAAAGTCCAGTCCGTATTATATCACGTGTCAGAGATTACATTTTGAATGTTGAAGCTTAATTGAATATTTTATGCAAGTCCACGTAATAAATGTACAGACATGCCTCTTCTGGCCCACCAAAAAAATAATGGACATAGAACACAATATCAACAATAACAAATGTTATAATAAAATTTTTTTTTTAACCCATCGACAAAAGAACTTATAGTAATTTGCTCACTTGATAAAAAACTGGGACTCTTACAACAGCTTTTTTTTTGCTTGAAGGTAACTCCTAAGCTTCTTAACTAGAGACTGCTAAGACTGTCTATTAAAAGTAGTCATGTTTTGGTTTAAGGCAAGTCTAACAGTTTGTGTGGATAACACCACATGTTGGTAATAAACAAGAATGGACAAAGAGATTTGGCTAAGTCTCACAGGATCCCTTTTATATGAGCTATTCGTTTTCTAATCCTCCAGTACTATTATAGGATATCTGAAAGAGGTTGAAAACACTTCAGTATTGCTCTGGCAACCATCTCCAAGGAGAGTCAGGTCTTTAAGTCGCCATGCCTATTCAGTGGATTTGATTTCAATAAGTAGACCTCCGCAAGAGAGGTTCTATGGGTTTACATACACAGCATACAGGCCTCTGAAGATAACACTATTAATTAATGTCCATTGTATGGGGGATTGTCTGTAACAGTTTGAATGTAATGATTCACCAATCTCAAGGTTAGGTTGGGCTTTTTGTTTATGAAGCCATATTTCCTTATGGTCAGACCAGCAAAAAGTAATTACATTTGCTATGCTAGATATGTTTGTTCATTGTACGCAGTACAATGAAATGGTCACTTGAAACAAAGATGTAGTGCAACTCATCAATGCAACTCAAACAGCTTACAATCGGTCTAAAAAAGAAGTGGATCCTGTCAGTTCAATGCTTACTGGAGTTCACACTTGTGCTTTGGAAAAAGCAGATTAATCACAGGAAAAAAAAATCTTACATTTACTTTTAAAAATGAACATGACGTTTTTCATATTTCTGCAGATTTTTTTTTTCTTTTTCTACACAGACCACATTTTTCCCCTAGAAGTAAAGTTTTACGATTTTGTAAAATGTAAAACAAAATGTTAATCAAATGTAAGCAAATTTGTAACATGATAGATAACATGATTCATCCAGTTCAAGAGCTGCAGCTTTTATAGCAAAAGAGGATATTTTTGTAAATTTTAGCCTAAATTAATCTTGTCTCTTAAATTGTTATGCTGATAATATAATATATTGATGAAAATTGTCATATTAAATAGAAAAGAAGGCAAAATAGAAGCATTTCACTGGTAGTCTCCACTGCAGCCTAACTACTGTGTTGCACATACGCTATAACGGTAAAATATAAACATTAAAATCAGACGTTCTCATTGATCACAAATGGTCTGATTCCCAGAAGTGAAGCCTCCCATATGCTATACAGCTTGACATAACTTTAGACTGAGACAGACTGACAGCGCATCGATAGTAAGGTATGAGAAATGCTCTTGGCTACTGGTCAGTACATCACTGTATTGATCATTGTGCTTTTTATGAGGTTCAGGGTCCCAGTGAAGAAGAAGCCTAGTCAGCCAGAACAGATACATGACCTCCACTACCCCCTAAAAAAGGTGAGATGGAGAATATATAAATCAGGAATAAAATGTTAAGAACTGCTTTTAGGGGTCTTTGCTACACTTATGCATTACACATTAAAGTGTAATGGATTGTCAGAAATGAAAGGTAGGTGGGGACTTGGTTCTATGCATCGGTTGTTGATTGGAATTTGAGATGTGGGCGTTGCATTCAAAGGTTGAAGTGACTAAATGATTGGAGAAGTCCTGCATACGTCACCAGAGAGAATGACAGTTTTGATTTTAAATATTACAAGGTAATGAGAACTGCAATATGCGTTTAGGAAATATGCAGTGATTTATAATTTATTGGCTAGGCAAAAGTGAGGAACAATTTAAAATGACACCATCTGTGGTGAAAATGGGTCACACACAGTGTCACATATAATGTTACTGGGAAAAAAATAAATCATTGAAATGCTATATTTTGTATTTAGATACAGCTGACAGGGCCCTGGGCCCTTGGACTGCCAGGGGCATGTGCTGACCTCTAGAAAAAAGTAAAAAACTGTGCTTTCCACAGACTTATTGGAAAAATATATGGTTGCAAAGTTTCAAGCATAACAGGATGATATTGTATACGTATATAATGTACAACATTAATATCCCAACCTAGTTAAATCTGATGGGTTGTAATATATACATGTATACATATAATTTCTTTTTATTACTAACAATATTTTACTGTAAAATTAATTTAATATATTATAGCCATTACATTAAAATTACAAACATATTTTAAAGTGCAAAAGCAGAACACCTGGCCCCTTTGGTGCATACAAAGTAAGGGTTTTTCAGAGAGTATAGCTGAACCTCCAGACCCGCTGTACTATTATTAATCCTCATATTGCATGTTAGCATACTAGCCTATGTAAGTTTCCAATTTCTTGCCAAATTGCCCTTGTTGCTTAATGTAGGATAAGTGTCTGCCACTAGAGGCATCAGCCCTGGAGAGGGGCCTTGTGGGATGTGGCAGGAGCAGGTTTGTGATCCCATGTATGAGAAAGAGAAGAGAGAAAAGCATGTGTTTGAAAGTCAGATGTTTAAGCGTCCATATTATGCTCATTTACAAGTCCATGATTTTATTTTTGGGGTCAGCTAGAATACATTTACATTATTTAAAGTTCAAAAAACACATTATTTTTCTCTGCCTGAAATGCTTTTACTGGGTCTGAAGTCGCATACAGTAGGAAGATATTTTTCTATATTGTATGAATGTGTTTAGAATAGTGCTACCAATGGATTAAAAAAAATTAACTAATCACACATTTTTTTTTCTGAAATTAATCCAATTAATCCCACCTAACATTAAAGTTTTAACATTAAATATACATTTATATTTCACATTCAATATTCAAATTAATGTAGAAACAACATAAAGACAGTATATTTTTAATATTTGTTTAATGGAATCTTTTTTATGACTAAAGCGAGTATCACTGATACCAATACTACTGATGTCTCTAGGAAATTGTTCTTTTTTCCCTAATATTTATCCATTGACTATAGCCATTCAGCATTACAGTATAACTGAGAGCTATCAATCTTAATATTTATTAGACTTTAAAAAATAACAGCTGCTAATTTAAGTGAGCTTAAAGCAATCTTAACATAAACCCACTATAATAATTGTCATATTTACCGGTGCCCTTCAGCAAGTAGGAAATATACAGAAATTGAATAAAGTTATCAAACACTAAATTCTAAATTAAATATAGATGAATCCTTAAAGTTACAAAAGTTATTGATTTCTTGGTTCTTTGATTAACAGACATCACAGCAGCTGAGTTATCTTATTTTGGCTGCTATTATTTTAAGAGCTGCTGCTGCTGAACGTGACACAGATCTGACATGCATACTCGTAATATGAAATGATACAGGCTATAGTGTGCGCCACTGCATTTGTGCGTGCAATTGAAGAGCACGAGCTACGAGCACGGTATAAAAAAAGCACGGCAGTGAAAAAAAACCCCCATCTCCTTCACATAGCAAAATCACTTACCCAATTGTTCTTTAAGGGTAGGCATTATGCAAATGTGTAACATTGTGACAGACAACTCACAGAATTAATGGCAGGACTACAAACAAGCGATTTCAGGCAAGTGCTTTCTGTTAACTCCCTTTGAGGTGAACTTTGTGCTTTGTAACTTTGCAGACTGTTTACATGCATAAATAGCTACATTACACACTAAAGGAAAGATCAAATAAAAAATCATGATTGGTGCCCTTTAATGTCAATATATGCTAAATTTCTAGTCAATATATTCTGCATATAGAGGATTGAGGCCCTCATTGACCTGCAAAAATGCACCTACGGTTAAACACAAAGTAGGAACATGAAAACCATCGTCATCTCATCAATGATTCATGGTATCCAGAGAAAATGAAAGATTTTTTTTTTGTTTGCTCTTGGTACATTTCAGAAAGCTTCATGATTGCTGCTGAAAATGATTGTTCTAGTTTGCCCTCAGTGTCATTACGCAGTGTTACATCTCTGCTGTCGTCCCTTTGAGTGCTCTGCACTTATAGTGAACCAGTGCCTGTTTGAGATGAAGGAAATGGAGCTATTAAAAATGAATAGGAGATCTTGAAGAAGATCCTTAAAAGATATTGTCAGTTCTGTAGCCAAGAGAACTCTGGACATCATGTCCGCTTAGTGCTTCACAAAATAGTTGCCACACGCACATATTCTCTCCATGTTCATTGCCGAAAAGGCTTCTCCAGTTAAATCAAAGGCCAATAATTCTTTCAGAACACTGTGTATTCATGTCAGGAATAAGTAACCTATTAAAAATGTGCTAATGACTAAACTCTTGTAAATGAACGTCCTTGCTAAGTCCTCCACAGATGGATTGACATGTGCGAGAACAAATAAATGAAACCGCAGTGAAGCAATTCCCAGCAGTGACCAGCATATCCCGTCGTGTTTCTTGCTGTGCCCTTATTTGTCACTGATGACATAAGCTCATTTTTACTTTTCGTAACATTACTGCACTACTGCAATGTAGCTGTGGCATGAGAACTTTTTTATTAACATGTGGCTCTGTGCTTATCACTACAACCCATTACTCTTTCTTCATATTTGCCTGACTGTCACTGCACGGTTAGACCAAGCTTCCTTTTTCCTCCTGTCAGGAAATGAAACTCAGAGAAGGCTAAACTTTACTTGACCTCACCATCTGTCTCCATGGTGATGAATTCGTACCTTACCATGGTAACTGAGTTTTCTCACAGTATGGTAGTCTTGGGCTGATCCAGAACCGAGATTTACAATTCTGAATATTTTCCGGTTCAGTGTCTCATCTGGTGGAGAAACTCGCACCTGCTCCAGTTGTTCCTTCTTCTGCCAGCTGGGGCTAACTGCATCATGCTGACCAACTGAAGCTAATGCTTGGATATTGAAGAGGATGCTAAACGATCCTGGATGAGAAATGTTTCATTTCAGACCTGGAAGGAAAGATTTTCAACGCCCCTCCTTGGAAAAATGCAACTAAACAGCACTGGCAGTCAACTTTTGATTGTGATGTGGGTGTATGGCATCTCATGAACATGGTGGCATCCATATAAATGCACATAGGAAATGATAAAACATTTGCAATGATAATTATTTATTATCAAGAAGTTAAAAAAATTTAAGGAGGCATATGATCAATTATTTTTTTATTTTATTTTTTTTTTTGGTGATAGGACAGTATTTAGACAGGAAGCGAAGTGGAAGAGAGAGAGAGGGGTGATGGGATCAGGAAAGGTCAACGAGCCAGGACTCAAACTCGGGACGTCTGGAGCACAACAGCGCTATATGTCAGTTTGCTGCCCACGAGGCTACTGGCACCGACACGATCAATTGTTATTGCTATTCAATATATTTGTATGTTTTCATTTAAATGTTACAAAATTAAAAACAAACAAACAAACAAATAAATACATAAATTACTATTGCAATACTATTGTACTGTAAAATAAGAAGCTGAGTATTTAATACTACTACTACTATAACTATTATTATATTTATATATATTTTATAATATTTAAACTTAAAAATAAACAAATAAATCAATAAATATATGACTTTTTCAATAATACTACTGTACTGTAAAATAAAAACCGGAGTATTTAGTAGTAGTAATAATAATAATAATAATAGTAATAATTATTATTAGTAGTAGTAGTAGTAGTATTAGTATTAATAGTAGTATTATTATAAAAATATAATACTACTACTGTACTGTAAGATAAAAAGCAGAGTATTTATTATTATTATTATTATTATTATTATTATTATTACTATTATTATTAAATAATTAATACTGTTATTATTATTCAAAATATGTTTATTATTTTATTATCATTTAAATTAAAAAAATAATAAACAAAGAAATATTACTATTACAATACTATTGTACTGTAAAATAAAAATCTGAGTATTGTTATAATAATAAGTTTTATTATTATTCAAAATTATTATTTTGTTATTGTTTAAATTTTTTAAAATTAAACAAATCAATAAAGAAATATATTACTATTGTACTGCAAAATAAAAAGCTAAGGGCCAGATTTGCTAACAGCTTGCGCCAGCACAAATCGTCTTTTGTCGTTAAAATAGGCTAGTACAGTCAGAATTTACTAAAGATGCACAGTGAAGAATTAGCACTGAAAATGCATGGGCACCGTTATTTTAGCGCCTGACCATATTGAATATGCATTTGTAGGAGTTTCCCTTTCAGACGTAAAATTTATGGGAGGAGAATATTACATTGAATCATGCAACACAATTTACTAACGTTTGCGCTCATCGAATTACTGGTATTTGCGATCATTATTTAACGCCTAAAAAAGCGCGTCTTAAAGCAGGTGCTAATTTGAGCTGTTCTTGGTAGATTGCGCTGGTCATTATAGAAATGATCTGGCTGGCTGCGCCTGTGTTCTTTAATGTGTGCATTGTCAGTAAATCACACGCAGAAATTTCCCTTCCCATTGGCGCTTTTATGGAATTGTGCTAATAACAGTAATTTGCCCTTTTTAGTAAATCTGGCCCTAGATGTTTAATAACAACAACAACAACAACAACAACAACAATAATAATAATAATGACAACAACAACAACAACAACAACAACAATAATAATAATAATAATAATAATAATAATAATAATAATTTGAAATTATAAACGTAGGAATATCCCACACAAATGACTTTGAATGGAGAGAATGGGGAAGCCTTGGACAAGGAAGACAGGTGTGTGGGCACATGGTGGACCAGGACGTAATTGTGTTAAGACCAGAGATGAAACTGGAGATTTGCGTAGGAGCCTGCCAAGAACAAAGCCAATATGCCAAGAAACAGAAGACTCTGTTGACACATACACACACACACACACACACACACACAAACAGTATCACAGTACTTCTGTCAGCAACAACACCATGAGTTTCTCACAGGCGGCCAGCGACTGCGGTGATCAAAGGAGCCTATCAAAAGACAACGTCAGGCAGAAATGACTCCGGGATATTTAGACAAGACTAATCAAATTCAAGCACTCTGCAAATATTTCTAAGCTTCTGCAGATTTGAGAACTGGTCCTCTGTGTGGTTACATACAGTAAACCAATAGCCTACTGCTCTGTAAGGCTCTTGCATAATTCAGACTAGTGCTTTATCTTCATATCTCAAAGCTGCTTCACGCATCGGCAAACTTGGAGATAATCTCTCAATCTAAACTCAGCCTTATGCTTCATAAAGTATATTCTAACTGTAATCAGGTCAGCATGAAATAAGGATCAGTCAGTCAAGCATTCAGTATGGAGATGTAGATACTTGTGAGCATATGTGAGCAATGTCTTGTAGACATTACAGTAAAAATATGATAATGAAGCAGCGTCACATGCAAGATTGCTATTGCTCTGACTATTAGCATATAAACGACAATAAATTAAATATTTAATATTTAATTTTAAATAATATTGCCACTAAAGTTTCCGGTAACACTTTATTTTAAGGTCTCTTAACTAGTTGCTTATTAGCATGCATATTACTAGAATATTAGCCATTTATTAGTAGTAATTAAGCACATATCAATGCCTTATTCTACATGACCTTATTCTACATCCCTAATCCTACCTAATCCTACCTTACTATTAATAAGCAGCAAATTAGGAATTTATTGAAGGAAAAGTCGTAGCTAATAATAAGTGTTCCCTATTCTAAAGTGTCACCAAGTTTACATTTTTGCTCCATTAACATAATTATTTCAGATGAAATCAAAGCAGAATTGACCAATTGACACAAGTAGTTCTGCTTATGAATTAATCTGTATTTTGAACAAATTGGTTGGGTAAATGATTCAATGACTCATACACAGTTCCAGTTCCAGAATGAATCACGGTTTATGAACGAATCGGGTTAACTGAATTATTCAACGATTAAAGACACTTGCGGTGTAACCTACAGAAATAATCACTGAAAATCCCCACAACTAATACACAGAATAATAGTCTGTCTAGAAAAGTGATACAAAGAGTGAAAAGTTGCAGTGCTGTTGGAACCTCGCTCAGCCTCGCACTGTTGACTTAAAGGCCTGGATACAAAGTGAAAAGGTTTTTTTCTATTATCAAAAAATGACAGCAGAGTTTAATCCAGGACTAAGCTTAATCAGAGTCTTGGAAAACAGCCCTAAGTATAATTTCAGAAGGTGAAATTTTAATTTCATGCTAGTGGCTGTTGAAATAATGCAATAAGAGGATTCTGATAAAAGCAGAATACAAACTTGTGGCAATGTTTGCACACGTGTTATAATTTAAATTGATATTACTTTCATTCAAGCAATAGGAAATAATCATAAGGGAGGCCTTATTCGCAGATTGTCTGTAAGGCAGAGGCCTGATATGATGTATATAGTGAGGAAAGCAATAAACATAAAAAGAAAAAGTCACGGAAAGCCTTAATGAAGTTTCCAAAACATGACGGAAATGCATTCGTTTTCATACGAGTGACTGGGGGGAAAAAAAAAAAGAGAAGGCCATGTTTAATATTCCAGGAATGAATCTATGACTTCACACCTCTCCTTCCGCTCTGCTGAGCACCCATTTCTTATTATGCATATCATTTTGCATCTGAATCCACTGCCTTTATTAGTATCCTGGGGATAGGACACGCACAGAAAACCCTCATACTCAACCTAACCCAACATCAGCTCAGAAATAGATCTCAGAACTCACCGGGGCAGCGATACCTATACACCTGCCATGACTATTTTTATAAGAAGCACTGCGATTAATTTACTCCTCTTTAGAAACAGGAGCTTAGTATAATCTGCTGAAAAATGAATGCTTATGCCTGCTTTCATTGGTTAATAAAACTAATTATGAAAACTATGATAATACCATGACAAAATTACAGCTTTAATGGTCCATTAGGTTGATCGGCTGCCCCCTAATATCGCTGTGTTGGTTCAGGGTTATAACGCAGCCCTCTGCGCTCATTAACATGCACTAAAATGAACTATAAAGCACCATCTTGTAAAATATTTCACATATGATACTTTTTTCTGTTTTTGTCAAGGTCTAAATCCCCCTAACAGCTGCTGCTATGACAAAGTAGTTGCAAAACATCAGATTTGGGCAGCTATGTAATCCATCTAGTCCTCTGGCGCTCAGTTCAGACCCTGAAGCCAGTGTAGCTGTTTGTCTTTGCCTCTGCCACAGTGTGCATGGTTCATTTACTGCCAATAACTGCGCAGATAATCTCACCTAGCATGTGCAGGGAGCATCTCCATCATTCTAACATGGCAATATAAAGATTTTAGCATGTGACAGTGATCCATACTGAGGTAAATTTATGAATCTTACTGTAGGCATACTGTCTGCATATTCATTTTATTGTGTGCTGGGAGATAACTGGCCATTGACTGTGCATATATCCTACGGAGTGTGCAAAGTAAATAGCAATGGTGGAATAAGCATTCTGTATGCAGTAAACTCACAGGTAACAGGCACATTCTCTCTTTTATTTTTATCATTGCTCATGCTCATTTCACACTGAATCTAACAGGCTTTTCTGGGTATCTCATCTAACTAACTAGAAAGCTGTGTTAGCGCAGTATTATTTATAGGCCTATAGCACCATGGATTTATGGTTATTTATGAATTAGCTTTTATTTTTATATTTTCAGTTTTGCATTTTAGTTTTAGTAATTTTGTCATGTGCTCTTGTTATATTTTTTTCATTTATTAATATCTCTTTATAGCTTTTTTATTTCAGTTCAGTTAGCTGCAGTGCTGGAAAGAGTACTGAAAATGTGTATTTAATTACAAGTACTGTTACACTGCTGAAATACTACTCAATTACAAGTAAAAGTACTGGTGTCAAAATAGTACTTAAGTAAAAGTACAAAGTACTCTTCTCAAAAACTACTCAGAGTACTAGTTACTAGTTACTTTTTAGCTGGCGATATTTAATGAATTACCAAAAAATATTCATTCATTTCAAAGATCTATGTGGATAATAGCTTCTTTGAACAAAACCTTATCTTACTGACAAAGTACGTGAATTAGTGGTCACGATACAGGAATTTCTAACCTCAATACCTTGAAAAATATCAATACTAAAGTACCCGTTATCCAGAAGTTGCAACTGTTGTGATGTATTTCCAAGTGAAATGGAATATTGAATAAAGGGCGGGGTTTTATTGTCGTGCACCTCCTCTCCACTTCTTCCTCATAGCAGATTCACGGTTGGATAGGAGTGGTTAAGAATATCTGCTTGTTACGTTTGACATCACGCTTCACCACTTCTGGGTCCTAACGCTCTACCAGACGCCCCAAGAAAACAACAAAGTATGCTAATATACACCCACGATGTCATGTAATACTGAAAAATTATAACTCTAACCTTTATCTCCATACTGAAATCCCAGATGGCCAGACAGTGTTTCAGCTACAATATTAGTATCTAAGACACTGTGAGAATGGAGACTGTAGTGTGCACAGTAATATTTTAAATGCTTAGCTTAAATATGTAATATTAAATGGGTCATATGACGTTGCTAAAAAAAATATTATTTTGTGTATTTGGTGTAATGCAATGTGTTTATGCGGTTTAAGGTTCAAAAAACATTATTTTCCACATACTGTACATTATTGTTGCTCCTCTAAGCCCCGCCTTTCTGAAACACGCCACTTTTTACAAAGCTCATCGTTCTGAGAAGCAAGGCGTGCTCTGATTGGCCAGCTATCCAGTGCGTTGTGATAGGCCAAATACCTCAAGCGTGAGACAGAAATGTTATACCCCTTACTGTATTGTGATGCCGTGTACCGGCGCGACGACACAAAAACAATAAAACCCATTACAAACGAGGCATTTGTTGCATCCAGTGGGGACATAATTACTGATTATAATGACTTATACTGTCTTTTTAATTTACTTATACTGTCTTTTTTATGTAAACATTACCATGTCTGCATTTGTGATCGGAGAAACAACAAACAACAAGCACTACTCTACACAGCTCAAAACTCACGTTTGAATCGTCAGTAGCAAATTCTTTAAATATGAAAACATACTTACAGGCTGTGAGTCAGAAGCGCCAGACTGTCCTTGCAAAGTTGGAATTGCCCCACTTTATAGAAACAGTATTTGAGCAGCTGGCAGGCTACTCCCAGGTTCAGGAAATAGTCCTCCGTTAAAATGCGATGCACACACTCGAATATTTGGGTTGAATTGTTCTGGAACAGAGTTGTAAATACAACTTAACCACTGATTTCTAGATATGTCCTCTTTTGGAAGCCCAAACAACGTACTTTCGCTTTCACTTTCGCTGTCACTCCATGACATGGCGCCAGCGGCAGCAACAATACTACAGCGAGAATAAAAGTCCCGCCTTCTTTCTTTGCGTATACATTTGGGCGGTGTTTTGCAAATCTCCCAACACCGTGACATAGACATGTGGGGGTGTGTTTGAATGAGCACTAAAATGTAAGTAGGGTAATTTTTGATTTCATGATGACTTCAATCATTTTCAATACCACTGGCAAAACTACCACATACTGTATACTGCCATATAGATATTTTAATATCTCAATTTTTTTTTGTCCATCAATTTTTTTTCAAGGCAATCATTATTTCAAGCTTTGAGTGGTTTAATCCAAGTCTTCTAAAAAGACACGTTTGCTTTATATGATGAACAGATTTTAATATAGGCTTTTATTTACATACATATAAACACTGATCAATTACCATTACAAAAATCTCAATCTTAAACATTTGCTCATTCTGTGTATTTGTGTCTTTAAAATAGGGTAACTTTGTTGCAAAAGCGTACAGCACAAGGAAGCTTGATTTTAAATTTGATTTCAAACTGAATTGAATTTACAAAAAAAGATAAGTACACAGTCAGTAATAAAATTATTAAACAAATGACCTCAATTCAGTTGAGGTATTCGAAATATGACAACACTGAATTTTTAAGAGCCATATATGTTAATGTTATTTATTTAGATAAATGGAACATCAGATGGCTTTGACCTGTAATGTCTGTACAATGTATTGATGCAGTTAGGCAGACTAGGATATTTATATGTATAAATCATGCAAATATCCCATTCTGAAACATTTATGCATAAACTGACATTGTAAAGAAATTAAAGTTCCATCTTTGATTCTTGAAAGTAAGACTTTCTGGTGCATTTTATTTACAGCCAATAAAATTTCCAGTGGCATTTTCATCGGTCAGGCGTGGATCTATTCTGAATGGTTGATAACTTTTGACAAAGTTTAATCCAGGAGCAAAGAGGAATAATTTCTAGCATGTAGAGATCGCGATTTCACAGTCTGCGCACAAACAATATTGGAGTGAGAGGACAAGCAGTTAGTTTGTATAAGTCTGGCCTATTTGAGAGCTGGCATCCAGTTTTCTGAGATTACATGACTGTGCTCTCATGTTACAATAAAGCGCTCGCCACATTGCACGGGAATGATTAAAATTATGCGGAATACCTGCAATCCAGCGCAGACATTCAGACTCTGTGATTGACAGAAGACTGATGCGCACTGTCGGAGAGGAGAGAGGCGATGTATCGGTGTATATACGGTAGATATTGTGGAAAATGAGTAATGGAACCGTGTCAGATATTTCAGTATCGGTATCAAAATATGGATATGTATGTTAACACTACCATGTAGTTTGTTTCTCCAAACTTTGAGTCCATAAATCATGCTGAGCTCCCTCACTGTCTGATCAGCTCTTCCCGCGGTTCAGATATCAGCGCTTTCATTGGTCCGTTTAGATCGGATATCTTTATTGGCTACTGAAGTGCCGTCAAAGGTTTGAATATCAATACAAATTGTGGGCAGCGTACTCAGTAACGAACTATGATTTAAAAGTAACGAAGTAGATTATTTTGTTTAATTTGTACTTAAGTACAAGTAAAAGCACAGCTTTAAAAATATACTCAAAAAGTACAAGGACCCGAAAAAACTACTTAATTACAGTAACGTGAGTAGTTGTAATTCGTTACCTCCACACACTGGTTAGCTGAAAAGGCAACATTTAACAGTTTAAGTTTTTAATCTAATATTTGTATTTTATTTCAGATTTATTTCGGTTACTGAAAATACATTTTAGTTGCTTTAGTTATAGTTAACAATTACAACACTGCTAGACAGATCAATCTCTTATTGACATTGATATATTGGTTTGGACATACAGTTAGGTGCATATATATTTGGAGACAAGCACATTTTTTGTTATTTTAGCTGTTTACCAACACATGTTCAAATTACAGTTACATAATGAAAATGTGCGTAAACTCTCAGCATTTATTTTAGGGTATTCACATCCAAATTGGAGGAATGGTTTAGGAATTACAGCTCTTTAATATCTAGACTCCTCTTTTTCAAAGGACCAAAAATAATTGGACAGTTAACTCAAAAGCTGTTCTGTGGACAGGTGTGGGCTATTCCTTCATTATTTCTTCATCAGTTAAGCAGGTAAATGGTTTGGAGTTGATTGCAAGTGTGGTATTTGCATTTGGAAGCAACATGCGGTGAAAGGAGCTGTCAGGCCATCGTTAGACTTCAACAACAAAACAAATCCATCAAAGAGATAGAAAGAACATTAGGAGTGGCCAAATCAACAAAAAAGAATACACTGGTGAGCTTAGCAACATAAAAAGTCCTGGATATCCACAGAAGACAGCAGTGGTGGATGATTGCAGGATACTATCCATGGTAAAGAAAAATTCTTCACAACATCCAGCCAAGTGAAGAAAACTCTCCAGGAGGTAGGCGTGACATTGTTAAAGTCCACAGTCAAGAGAAGACTTCACCAGATGAAATACAGAGGGTTCACCACAAGGTGCAAACCATTCAAAAGCCTCAAGAATAGAAAGGTCAGTTTAGATTTTGACAAAAACCATGTTAAAAAGCCAAGCCAGTTCTGGAAAAACATTTTTTGGACGGATAAAACTTGTACCATAATAACATGAAGAAAAAAGTATGGAGAAGGCTTGGAGCTTGTGATCCAAAGGATGCAACATCATCTGTAAAACATGGTGGAGGCAATATGATGGCATGGACACGCATGCTTCCAGTGGCATTGGTGTTTACTGTTGATGTGACAGAAGAAGCCAGATGAATTCTGAAGTGTATAGGGATATACTGTGTGCCCACATTCAACCAAATGCAGAAGCTGATTGGACAGCGATTCACATCACAGATGGACAACGACCCAAAACATACTGCAGAAGCAACCCAGGAGCTTTTGAAGGCATAAAAGTGGAATGTTCAACATTGGCCAAATCAATCGCTTGATCTCAAATATATTTCACTTGCTGAAGACCAAACTAAAGCCAGAAAGACCCACAAACAAACAACAATCGAAGACAAGCTTGTTTAGGTGTGTTTGATTAGCATTGGACATGCAAAATGTGCAGTGTTGGGGGGCTCCAGGAATGTGGTTGGGAAACACTGATATAGATTTTCTGTTATGCTAATAAATTAACAGGTAAAGACAGCCATGGACATGTTTATAGGTCTCAAATCGCAAGACGTTTTGGATGCTGGGGTCTCATGCAACCAAGCTGCCCCTAATAGACCCCTAATAACATTACTGACATTTCATGCTTTAGCCAATTAGACAAGATAATTGCTTTAGTAAATCAGTCCCTTGGATTTTATTCCCAGTTCTGTTTACTGTCACAAGCTCTTCATACATTGTTCAACTGCAATTCAGAATTTGAGGATTGCCTCTCAACAGTATTGAGGAAAGTTATACATTGTAGGTCTGAGGTCTTTATTTCACTTGGAAATCCATCAGATTGATAGTGAATTAAAATACTTCAAATGCCATGGACCCAAGTTTCAAATCCAGACCACAGTGATTTAGCTGAGCTGAGCACATTCATTCCATCTTAAGTGAAGTTCAGTCATAAAAGTACAATATTCAACTTTTAAAAGACTGATTCCTTACAAGCTGAAGCAGTTCTGTAGATTTATTTAGTATTGCTTCAGGCTTCAGTCAGACTCACTCAAAATGATCTGGGATTATGATTACATGTTTCTTGCCTTTACCTTTCTCTCTATTCTTCACGCTCTCTCTCGCTGTCTCTCTCATGAAATCAATTTTACACACATCCTGCCCAGCAATTAATCGAACTTCATGATATTTATGGTACAGCAGATTTAGACAGTCTGTCTTTGCCTGATAAGAAGAATGGAAAACAGGTACTTTCACAACAGCTTTACGTCAAGAACAACCCCAATAACAATGAAAGACACGCAACTGACACTGAATCATCCTTAGCAGATTAATGTATTTTCTTTTATATGTGATATATAAAAATAAATCAGAGCCAAATATTTTAAAAAATCCCAAAGGTCGTCTATAAAAGACCTCTCTCAATAAAAAAATTAAAAATAATAAATTATAATTATTAAATGGGTCATTAAGAAATGGGCTATGAACCTGGAAGTTGTTCTGAAAGATTTTCTGGAAACAGTTTGAGACATTTTGATTCAAAGAAAAAAAAATAAAATAAATTGGCATATGTGAAATTTATTAATTTCATATAAACTGAGAATTTGTAGTTTGTGAAACTTCGAAAAGATGTCATTAGGAATGTAAAAACTTTTCTTCATATATTCATAAACATTCATATTTAAATATACATGAACTACTGAACTGTTCAGCGTTTTATACTTGTTAATGACTTATAAATGAAAGATGCTATAATTGTTTCCACATTTTGCTATCATAACACCAGTGATTAGTTTTTGATGTCATCTGTGTTCACACAGCAGGACACCTTGGATAAATTACTCTTCATTCACTATACGTGGGTGTCTGAATCCATATGCTGTTAAAATCTGTTCATCTTTGAAGGCAAACACCATTTTGCATAAACCAACTGCTCTTTCTCTTTACATTCAAGGGCACTTTGTGCACCTTTATACCATAACAACACTAGCAGTGCTTCATGCGGGAAAAAAACCCCCAAAGTTCAAGTGGATGAGTGCCAACTGTCAGTGAGGTTAATGTGGTATCTGTTCTCCTCTGTGCTCAGTGTGACAATGTGCTGATTGTAATTGCTGAGCACTAATAACAAGGAGGTGCGGCTGTGACTGTAGCACTAATTAACTCTCTGATGCAGATTACAGAGGGAGAGGAGAGATGAAAACACGCGCCTTCCTCTCGACCCCACAAAGCAACTTCTAAAACATTTGATGCTGATAGTTAATATAACTCAGGTACACAGGTGGACCACATTATAACATGTCTCAATGTCATGTTTCAATGGAATACTTGATCCCAATTAGTCAATCTACATTCTAAGTCATTGAATTGTTCACTCAACCGATTTTTTTAAAACACTGAAGCTGTGTCAGAAATCACACTACATTTGGATAAAAACCTACTTGCAACTGATAAAATATACATGAGTGTCATATGAATGAATGCTTCACTGCCATACATGACTACTCTCCTGTGACATCATGGGATGGTAAAATGTCCATCTGATGCACACTTCAGAATCTCACCATAAGTAGTAGGTCATCTGGATACTTTCCGACCAATTTTATAAATACTACAAATTTGGAGATGTAGTAATACTGTAATCATGTACTGTTTTTAACCTTTGAATTATTAGGGAAGTAGGCATATTTAACCACAGGGTCATGCTTTATGGGTGAGTCATTGAATCATTCACTGAACCAATATGTTCAACAACACTGATTTATTCACATAAAAAAAAAACACTACTGTGTATTGCTCAGAGATGCAGCGGTTCGATTTGACTTTGACTGAACTATTTTCATTAGAGGAGCTAGAAATACTGTGTATAAAATATAAGCTAGTCAACGTTAACTTCCTATTTTTTGAGCTATTGTAAAAAATAAATAAGCAAGGTAATCACAGCTGTTCTGATTCCCTTGATTAATTCAGATCAACAACACAACTGTGAGTGTGATATTGCTTAACTGTGTCAAGTATGATTCATTACTATAATGATTGCAGATGAATGTAAACAAACATGGTCCCACAGAACAACCCCACAATGAATAGAAAGAATAATGATAATTTAGGGAGAATAATATTCTATTCTACTCTTCTAGAAATTCTTAAACTGACAAAATAATTAGCTACTTGTGATCCCAGCATTACATCCGCTTTTATTCATTTGTATGCTATTGTGAGCCCATGCTGCCATTTTGCTTAATTTTCTGGGGCACTTTGGATGAGCTTCAGCTGTTCATTTATAATAATAGAGCCATGATAACTTTCCCCCAAGCTCAGATGATCTTTCGCACGAATTAGGCATGTGGGCTGTAGCTGAATGAGCTTCTGTCACAATGCAAATGTTAGCTTTGCGTTCCACAGACTCCAGATCAACCATCAATGGAAATTATGTTTCAGAATGTACCCCAAGTGAAGCTCCCATTACGTGCTAGTTTGAAACTACAATTCTCACCCCTGCTAGTAGCAGAGCTCCTTAAAAAAATCATGTGCGCTTCTTTAATTTGTAATCCAAAACTGAGAAAGGTTCTGCAACACTGAGCTTCGTGACATTTATGTGGGTGTGCGCTTGGTGTTGTAGAAATCAAATTGTCCCTGGCGATGTCATTATGTGACAAGCCAAAGCTCTCAGTCCACAAGGGTCAGTTCTGTCCGTTGTCAGGGGAATACGCTCAATCTCACTCAATGAAGCTGTTCGTTCACACGTTAAATCTAATTTAAGGACCCGTAATTACGTTCTAACAGACCAGGCAGAAGAATAACTCCACGAAATTGCCTAAAATAAGCCATATTTTTCCAAGCCACATTTTGTTGGAAACACAAGAGCATTTAGATGAGAAATGAGATGACTAAGCTCTATACAAACGGTATAGAGTCCCATTTGGTCTGTCATGTCGTTTAGCCCAATATTGACAGAGGTTCTTATTGGAAGTGTGTGTGTTGGTGTGTGTGTGTATGCAGGGATGGTATGGCCTCCTTGTTAGGGGATTTTATTCATTTTCAAAGGTATTTGTACATTTGTATAGACATTGAAATGTATAACAGACTGAGAGTGAACAACGATTCTAGTCTGAGATTTCTAGAAATTGCTCAAACCTTTGTGAGATGATTGTCACACGTAATGACGTTACTTTGACACAATTTCACAGCAGGCCTCTTGTTTATTATTAAATGACGGAAAAGTGTTGTTCCCAAAGGAAAAAGACCTTTTTAATGGCAAATTTATTTAATAAATAAAATGTAGATGTGAGCAATGCAAAATAAAGTCATTTGCATTTGTTATGTGGATGAATTTAATTATCATCAATGTTCAGTGAATATGGAAATAAGTCCGTGTGTGTTCTTGAGAAGCCACACAGAACAGAATGAAACCGGTATTATATCAAATGAGGTAAATGTATTTAGTGCATTAAATAAATGTGATGGTGTTAATTAACCTCAGCTGCTATAAATAAAATGAATTCCATAAATTCAATATTATATGAAGCTAAACATTTCTACCTCTAAAAAGCATTTATGTTTAAGTGCTGCCAGTATGTTGATACAGTACAATTCAGTGTCTATGTGAAAATACATGTGTGACAGAACCACACTTTACATACAAATACTAATGTGATCATGTTATCCTCGTGGCCAAATGCTGTTGTTTTGCATATTTTATGTGTCTACCTAATTGTTTTTGCTATGGCTTTATGAAACAACAGATCCACTGTAAGAATCTAATGAATGTCTTGTTATATGTTTCACTGTCTCACGAATGTTTTTTTTTTTTTTTTTTGTGCAAATGTTAAGTAGGACTCTGTTTGTGCCTCAGGCTATATTCTGACTACAGCAGGAAAGAAACATAAACTCTTCTCTCAAGCAATTACATAAAGAATGAAAGTGAAAATGGTTATAAATTATTTATCATAATTTACCACAAATGACTTAATCTACTCCACATCAAAAACAAAAAACTAAACTGCATGGGCAATTTAAAACTCCCAAGTAACCACTGGGAACAAGCCATTAGATCTATTGTCATGCACTGTCAGAAAGGACAAACACTCCACCACTGCATTACAAACAGCGCAAGCATTTACATTTTCCTCTGATTTGCTGTGTGTGGTGACAAAAGGACATTTGACATCATTGAAACTCTCTCCAGGACTCCTGCTTTAACAGCAAAGCCTCCTCATGTGGCGAGATCTGTTAGATGGCAAAGCTGTCATGTCTTGCCAACACGCCTCAGTGCTTTGTGTTTGTATCTGCTCCAAGCAAAGAGTTACAACCCACAGAACAGAGAGAGTTATGTTAAACAGATGTATAGTTGATACATAGTTTATGGCTAGGTTGACATGGTTCCCGTTGTTTCTGTTCTGTGGATGCTCTGATAAAACTATTTACTGGCACTGTTGAAAAGCTGCTTTAAAACTGTAAAATGTCAAACTACAAGCTAGTTATAATTTAAGCAGTTAAATGACAGTCAAGTAACTTTTTTTTTTTAAAGGTACAGTAGTTAGCTACACCTACAAACAAAAAGTAGCTAACTAAATTAAAACAATTTAAAGAGGCAATATTTGAATGCAAAGCAGTATTTTTCTGGTTCAACAGCAATGCAGTTTTTTGAATGAATTAATCTTGATGCAACAGAATCAAACTTTATCAGATACATTTGCAGCAAGAAAGATACCGACTTTTTGAATCAAACTATTTTCAACTGTAAGATTGATATTCAAGGTAAAGAAAGAAGCAGTTCTCCAGCTCGAAAGACAAAGTGACATTAATCATGATGATTTTGTTTGGCATTAAGACACATTGGAGAAGGTCCCTATACTGTATTATTAAATGTGATTGTAATTGCTTTTGATAGAGGAAGGTCAGTCCCTGCTTTTTAAAATCAGCTTCACCGTGTCAGAGTCAGCGGCTTTTGTCACTCTCACTTTATTAAAGATAGAGTTTTTACTGTTTAATGACTTTCTTGGTAAAAGTCAGTCAGCTAAATCCAGATATACCCTCTAATCGGAGACTCAGTGCTGCACAGATAGGATACATTTTAAGTCGACCCCACTTCTTTCAGTGGGTTTTACATGTAATTATTTGAATCCATTATTTGTCATTTCAGATAAAGCTGAGTGATTGACAACTCCGGTTTGAAAGGAGGATGGTGAAGCTAAAGATCTTGTGTAGTCAAAAGATTGTAGGTTCATATGCCTACTATCACCTCTGTGCCCTTGAACAAGGCACTTAACTCTGAGTTGCTGTGAATAATTCAACTAAAGAAGAAATTAGTAGGGGCTGGGTATAAATGTCGATCTTCATTTGGGCATTCTTAATCTCATGACAAATCTTTTACTCTGTGCTAGTGTTTCTGCACCTTCGATGATCAATCTACAGCATAAGATAGCCATAAAATAATGGCAAGAAAGCATGTTTTTTTATTGATCTGTCCTCACAAGCTGTACACAATAATATACGGCCACAACCAGTGCAGTCTGGTTTATGACCAAATTATTCCTGTAAACTGATTCTTCTTAGTGAACAAAAAACAAAAAAACAAAAAAACAAAAAAAAAAACAAAACAAAACAAAACAACAAAAAAAAAAACATACAGTGTAACCAGTTTACGAACAAATAGAGTATTTTAAATAGCTTCTTTTTGGTCAGTCAAAACCAAAACAGTTTGACCAGTGCAGTCAGATTCACAAACAATTGGTTCTTTTAAATGATTCTTTTTAGTGAATCAAAAACATACAGCTTGACCAGTGCAGTCAGATTCACAAACAAATATTTCTATAATAATTTATTCTTGTTAGTGAGTCAACAAAATCCAGTCTGTCCAGTGAAGTAAGACTGTAAAAAATAAATAATTTAAATGATTCTTTTTATTAAACGAAAAACAGACAACGTGACCACTGCAGTCCGATTCACAAACAAATTATTCAGTTATTATGAATCGGTCATTGTATTGGATCTTTCAAAAACAAAAAGATTTGAATCTTTCTGTACTTTTTCACAGGAGTTTATAACTGAAACATTCATAAGTATATTTTTTAAATGTTATAATTTTGTATGTAATTATATAATTATATAATGTTTTTACACATTGTTATATAAACTGCAGCTTAAACTTAAGTGCAACTTGAAGTTTACTTCATTTACTATCCACAGAGAAGTTTTTGGTTGTGTTTATTATATTTGTTAAATAATTGGCAGTTAAACTGCATAGCATAGTTTAGGCACTACTGATAAATTTTACAATTAATATTTTCATAATGCCCCATGTTAGAAAGTTCCTTATATAATTTAGAGCATTAGCTGAGAAAGTTTCTTCCACATGAGAGCAAAATGAACATTATAACAATGCTCAAATGAATCAAACGAATGCTCAAATGAATCAGAATCTAATCAAACTGAATTGAGAGATTGTCAATCAGAATTGAACCATAAAACCATAGCCAGGCCTACAAATTAAAGTGCAATTAAGAGGACAAAATTTATCCAAGAAGACTGCTGGGTTAAAAAAAAAGGAGAAAAAAAGAAAAGAAAACGGGCATGTAACACTGCTCATACCATACAGTTCAGCTGCAAGCTTTAACCAAGTGTAAATGAGTCCCTAGAGTGTAAATATCTCGGCTCTGCTTCCATTACTGCTATTATATGAGTACTTTTTAGCCACACAGAGAAAGGACCGTGAGGATCGAGTAATGCCTTGTTAACAATGAAATTTAGGACTTGAGAACATCTCAAAGAGACTTGCAATTACATGGTGCATGCCAGCGAATTTACTTAACAGGACTAGAAACATTATACTGCCAAAACTACAGACCTGACAGGCAGATCCCTTTTTGTTTCTGGAACGTGTCTTTAGCAAAGGGCACTTGGGCTGATTTGGTAAATGCAAATATGCTGGTCTGTTGAGGACAGTGGATCTGCCCTATGGATTCTTCCCTGGATGCCTCCAAGGAATAATGCATTCCGGTGATAACAAGAGAAGGTTAACGATTAAAGTGTGGTCAATTGTGCAGTCACCATCTGTGTCTAACTAGGCATGTAATCTCTTATCATTGTGAAAAATCAGTGTGTGTGTGTGCTTAGACACACAAGGTAATGGGTGATTACTGAAGGTAGGGGGCAGCAACGCTTCAGTAGATGTAAATAGTCCAAATCTGAGCAAGACACCTGCTTTGTTTTTATATTCACCACTACACACGCACACACAGATACCCGCACACATGCTGCCAAGAGAGCTGTGCTGACATCATAAAGCCTGAGAAAAGGTTTAAACAACCACCAGTGATGCTGTTAATCACAGTCAATCTCCTGTGCACCACGCTTCACAAAGCCTGCGTCCTCAGTCCCTCGGCACTCGTAACATCTGCCTACACCCCTTTATATAGCACTCATGAGATGAACACAGTACATACTCCTCACCCTACTCTGTAATAGCAACCTTTGTTCATTCTTCCTTAAAATGTCAAATTACTGAACGATATGTGGAAACATCCTTTCAGCCGAGGTTGATTCATCCTGACAGTGTGCTCTGGAGAAATCTCTTATTTCCATTATATGTAGGTGCAGCCATATGTATTTGCATATATAAAGAGCCCTGAAGTGTGAAACCATATTGAAAATGAGAGATATTCAATACACACACACACACAAAAAACTATTTCTGTTTTGCTACTACAAAATTTCACATTTAATTCAGTGTGTTAATGGCTTGTTTTTTAAAAAAAATGTTTGTTAAATTTGCTATCAATTTCTGAATGAATATAGTTTCTACACCATTTCTTTTAAATTTAGGTAAGTTTTAGGATTGAAATAAAATTTAAAGAAAGATGAGTTGAACAAACATCAAAATGTAAATGCTGAAAATCAATAATAAATAATTATATTGTGCACTATTTCTAGGTCAATTGTCAGAAAATTTCTTAGGTCTTTTGTAAATCTTCTGAAGTACAGATTCAAAATACTGTATAATTTAAACATGTAAATAAACAAATATTTAGCCTTTTTTTTTCAGTTGTACTAGGATAATTTAATTGCAATAGGACAATATACCTAATACAAATATACATATGTTATATATACATATAAGTTTTTCACAAAATTCTAATGCTGAAAATCTACAGCAACACAGCAAAAGTTATATTTTAACCTGTTTGCATTCTGAATATGATGAGATTAAATTATTGGCCAGGAAGCTCAGCTTTTTATTAAACTGACCTCAAAAGCTGCATGCAAAAACACACAGAAAGAACAACCTGCAGAGTCAGATTGATGAACAAATACAGAGTTCTGGCATGAACTCTATGGCGCAGTCCAATAGGTCTAACTCAATCTGACCTAATGACATTATCACATGGCACAGCTGACTGGTTTTCTCCTGCATCAGTAGCCAATGAGCTTACTGCTCAATATTCAAATACCTGGCTTTTGTTTGTTGTAGCAGTTTGGCAGCGCACTTCAGAAACCCTCCACCTTCCCCAGCTCCACCTGTATAGATCTGCTACGAAGTGATTCATGTATGCTATGGGGGTTTTTCATATGTGTTATATGTGCAGCAGCAGTATTTCCTACATGCTCTAGCAGCATGTTGTGGATGTATTGGCAGTAGCAAGTCTCGGCACTTGGTCTACCGCAGCAGCAGCAGCGTAGCAAATCTATTCCGCAAACACCAAATACATAAACATTGTCAAGAGTTGTCATGACAGAAATGACTTTTAAACAATTATTTTTAGTGAATCAAAACCATACAGCATGAGAAGCATGGTCTAATTCACAAATAAATGATTTTTTTAAACCAATAATTTTTAGTCAACTAAAAACATACAGCACGATCAAAGTAATCCAATTCACAAACAAATGAATCAAATGACTCTTTGTGCAAAATGGATGATTTTCACCTTACAACTGCATTTGAGAAATACAATTCATAATGGAAAGAAATTTGTATTCATTTAAAAAAAAAAAAAAACATGGAAATCAAAGCATTTTCCTTTATGCACTTAGATTGTGGCTCCATCTGTAGATAATATAAAAAGGAAGAAATATTTCAGGGTGTGATTTTAATTATAATGCTCAGTATTTTTATACCTATTAGTACTATAAGTATGGAAATGAGGTGACCTAAAGGATGGTGAGAAAATTCTTGGAGATTGTTTGGTTATTACTCAGTCAGAATATATATGCAGTGGCTCATACAGTATAAATAGCTGAAGTCTTGAGGGAATATGCATGAACATTATGAAATTAATGAGCAGAAGGTGATCTGTTCCTGTAACAATAAGAGGAAGCCCAGCGGCCTTCAGTGAGAACTGAGCCAATGGGGATCAAGGAGAGAAAATGACTCTTAGCAGCGGAACGAGAAGAAAGCAGGAGGATGTGCTCACAGCCTCAAGATGGGTGCACAGAGAGGATTTTCTCCTCTCTCCTTTCACTCCTCTGATTAGCCCTGCTCAGTAATATAGGCTAGAGCTCAGTGGTGCATCTCAGCAAACATCTCAGCTGTCTCTCTCACTGTTTCTTTCCTTCATATCCAGACTCACACTTCAGGGCATGTTCAGATCAGCGTTAAAACAACCAGAAGAGAAAATGATTTCCTTATGTTGTTCTATTGCCTGTTGTTGACACCTTTGAATTCGATTTTGGCTTCTATGCAGAGAAAAATCACTCTTGACAGACAAATTGAACTATAATATATCTAGCTCATAACGCTATGAGGAAGGCTTCGCATTGGGGTCTGCGCCCCCCCTCGCACCACAGGGGTGTCCCGCATGCCAGTGGGCCCATTCTTATTTCATTGTCACTTTAAAAGAGCTGATATGTAGCTATCCGTGCTGGCGGCACCAAAAGACAATTTGAATTGCACGAGACAAACCTCAACAGAGCACATCCTGAAAACGGCAGAAATTCCATTTAAAAGATTTGACCTCGCTGAAAGTCACTGTATAATTTGCACATATTACCACTCAAGGCATTCTGGGAAATGTCAACTCAACATACTTCCCGTTCTGAACATCTTGTGAATGGAGCCTCCCTGAAAGTATGTTTTACAAATCTTTTTTTGTGTATTCAAACTGTTTAAGCTGTGCTAGCAGATGGAGTCTGAATTATGAAGATTTTTCTCCTTCAGTAATTGGTGGAGGAAACAGTTTTATTTTACTTTCTGCTTAATGACAGCCGATGGCCTGAGGCACAGGGGAGAGAAGTTCCATTTCACAGACACCTGCAGAGACTTACATTTTGTGGCTAAGAGAGACACTGTGTATGAACTCCCTACTCACCCTCTAATGAGAACAGCCTTTTTTTGCCGATTTAATTGCAGAATATGCATGCAGAATATTTTGTCTGAAGTTCATGAATATGATATGAGCACATTTACTGATGTAGGAACACTTCTAGCTGCTGTGGAGTAAGCTGAATTTGTAAAGCAATCAAGCATTTTTTTGGAGAAAAATCTGAACAGGTTATACAAAAACTACCGGTGCAAATGAAACGCCAAATGGTCTGGCATGTACATCAGATTATTAGTTAGATGCCAATTTAAATAAATAAACAATTGAGTTCCAACAAAACAAGATGTTCACAAACTTATATAATTCTGTTCTACTTGTTGCTATAACACTGTTCAAAGTTTTGGGTCAGTAAGATTTTTTTGTGTTTTTAAAAGAAGTTTCTTATGCTCACCAAGACTGCATTTATTTGCTCAAAAATACAGTAAATGCAGTAATTAAAGCAGTCATTACTCCAGTCTTCAGTGTCACATGATTCTTCAGAAATCATTCTTACCTGCTGATTTGGTCCTTAAGAAACTTTTCTTATTATTATCGATGTTGAAAACAATTATTCTGCTTTTTGTGGAAACCTTGATATATATATATATATATATATATATATATATTGTTTTTTTTTTTAACCTGAAAATACATCATGTTGTGGAATTAAAACGGGTTTCAATCAGCAATTCATACTGATTTTGAGAATACTGACCATCAAGGTCACATCCCTGACCGTGAGTTCATTTATTATGATCATCATCAGCAGTTATAGTGGCTGTGCTGTATTCCAATGCAGGGTTCTGACACTCAGTTAATGAACCAAGGAATTATTCTGAAGCAGGTATGACGTGTTATACTTCTCTAGCTCCGCAGTACACCAGTGTAGCACACATTGATCAGCACATGCACATCACAGACAGGCAGAGAGCCTCCCTCCCTTTCCAATTGTGTTTGTCTTGCTGTGGAGATGAATGGTGATGAACAAAAGACTAAGCTACCTGTGCTTTGAATTTACAACTAATTATCCAAAAGACAAATGGCAGTTATAGTTAATTTGTCTTGCTAACATCCATGACTCATGAGAGCTACCATGTAAGTTAGCTAAATTTTAGCTAAGGCAATAGGAAATCTAGTTAGGTTAGACCTTAGACCAGTGCGCGTTCTTTCACTGCATGATTCAGTTTATTAAAATGCATTTAGAATGATCACAAAATTCAAGATATGGGGCAGAAATGTATATATTTATATAATTTCATATAGTTAATCAGTATCACACGAAGACTGACCTTTTTTTTACACCAAAAAGCAGCATGATTACAAATGTGATATTGATTTTCAACAGTTCAATAAACAAGAATTTAATATTAAGTTTACATTTTAGACACAATATTGACTGTTTTTGCTCTGTTTCTCCAACAAATATAATTCCAATTTGCATCTCTGAGCAACATGACACTGATTTGTTCCTGAATGAATCATGTTTAAAATATCAAAACAGTATTTCTGCATTTAGAACTGCAGGTTAAATGCATTCATGTTCTGCATTAAACTGTGTGTAATTGCATCTAAATGCCACTTCTAATGCAACTGCTGTGTTTTCTCTGCATTGCAAAGATTAATTTTGTCAATACTGATTTCATTTGCTTGTTAACAGCCTAAATGAGTTATTATTCTAATTGACTGATTCAATTTAAGAATTTGACTGAAAAAATGATGTACACTTTTATAAAAAAGGGCTTTATAAAGGTAAAAATGCCCATAAAAGGTTAAAAATCAATTTAAACTTATTGGAAAAGATTAATTTCTATCACTGCTTTGAACTGACCACCACACAGAATATGAAAAATATCAAAAACTTTAGGAGTCAGCTGTCCAAGGTAGTCCTTAAGAAATCAGCACAATAACACACTCCACAAAATACTGTCTAATTATCATTATTGGTAAAATCCCAGAAAATATTGAGTTTTTTGTCAATATCGCACACCCCTAATATATTTAACATTTTGTTTAGAAATAAATAAATATGAGAACTGCCCTTTTTTCCACTTGAGCCCCTGCCCCTCAAAATGTCTGTGCACATCTCTGACTCTGGGTGAGGGAATGAAGTTAATTCACGGCATAAAAAATGAAGGCTACCACTTTCATGGCCTTTTTTAAAGTAAATGTCTTAACTAAACTTAAAATGTCAAGTTGCACCTAAAATCTGCCATAATTGTATAGCAATTATTTAGATTAAGCAATGTTTTCATTTAAATCTATGTTAATTTTTTAAAAAAAGTTGCATTAATAACTTTTCTTAACTTACATAGTTTTAAATTGAATTGAATATTTGGTTCATGACATGAAAAATGTATACAATAATGGAAAGTAAAGTGATTGTTTTCCTATCACATGAATATGTGTTGAACAATAATGACTAAAAACACTCACAAAATAATTAACAACCCGATAATTTTAAGTAGAAGAACAAACACATGCTGACATCACAATTTACAACATGACAACAAAAACAGCACTGTAAGCCCTTGGTCAAACAATACAACCATATTAATTATTCATGCCCCAGTGCATGCTGGGAACAGTGGATGGGACTGAACCACAAATCACTCCTTCAGTGTATTGAACTAACAAAAATGCATTCATCCAAATCATATGCTATGCTTTTTGGTTTGACTTATCCTAATGGCAAAGCAAGATGCATTTCTTGTGTTCCTGAAAGCTGTAAGCCTACTTTATAGAGCTTCAGAATAGCAAGTAAACAAAACACCAAATCAATCAAATAAACACTTGCTGTTCTTTCAACATGACTTACGTGATCTAAGATTCATATCTGACAGCGTAGCATTATTAGTGAGCATGGATGATCAGGACAGTCGTGTGTGTGTTTGAAGCAGCAGCAACAACAAGGTTGATTTATCCCCAGAGGAATTCTGGTAATTATAAAACACAGAGATGACTCGCGTTAATTAACAATCCAATTACGCTTCCTAACATATGATTTTTTTTTTCACCCACATTGCAATCTTCCAATCTCTCCATCTCTTTCTCATTTAAATCATGCCATCTTGTAACGAGGTGTAATCAGTGTGATAATACACGAGCCAGCCAATTAAAACGCGTCAGTATTATTACTTCTCAGCTTCCAAAACCCCACTAACACCCACCCACCCCTCTGATTACATAAGCTTTGTGGGTTAGTAAACTTAGATAAGAAACTGTCTTTGCTGCTGATGACTAACTAAACTGAACTGAAACAGGATTCCCTCACCACATTTCTCTTCCTCTCTCTCTCTTTTGCTTTCCAAACTCTCCCGCCCCTCCTTTATCTCTCTCTCTTTTCTTATCAAACACACAGGGTCTGCAGCGGCGGGTGAGGGACATCGTCTGCGCGGGTGTGTGCAGAGCGCACACACATGTGCCTCTCCCGGTGATGTGAGAAATCAAGAGGGACACATCTCTTAAGCCTCCTTGTGGTAGGATTTCAATTTGACGCACTAAACGTAGTGCGCGTCTTTGCTCTCACACACACTCTCCCTGCTGCATGTGTGTGTGTGTGTGTGTGTGCCTGAGCGTGTCCGCTCGCTACAGCTCCAGCGTCGGGCAAACCCTCTCACTGCTGCACTTCAGCCAATGTGGAGCAACTCGTCTGCAGCCGGCCGCCTCGCATGGCTCCTAAAGAAGAGGATATGCCCCAGTGCCACGGGAGACTGACGCCTTCACTGTCTTCCTCTCGTCCGCTAATGGTCCTCTCAGGGTGAGTGTGCCCTCCGTCCAGCCCCGTTTTCACATCAAGTGCTGGAACAGGAAGGTCTGTTTGTGCATTGTGCTCATTCGTTGGCTGGCTGACGGTTGCTTACTGTACTGAGGCTGAGTGAGTGAGTGAGCTTGGTTTCAATTACACTTCATCTATGTCTGTGCCACAGACTGGAATATGATAATTCATTTAACTTTTTTTTTTTTTTTGTCCTTTGGGAAGGCTGGAGCTTGTGAGGTTTGTGATTGACGTGGTTTGTTGGAGATATTTTATTATATAGTTCATTCAACAGTCTGATGTTTAGTCCAGTCCTGAAATATTGAAAGCCATGTCACAATACTTCCTGTGAAAGCTGCGAAAACAATATTTGTAGGTGTAAAGGCAGTTTGATGAACGTGGGATTATGTCCTTCGTGGATGAAGGCTTTTTCTCCCACGCCTCAGCAGGCTCGGCACAGTGTTTGCGATTGGATGCTGTGATTTTTCATATGCATAAGGTGTATTTTCAGTTAAAGTTATGTATTTTAATGGTGCAGAATGTTTAAAACCTATAATGGGGAGTTAAATAAGCATTTATTGGAAGCTGTAGACGTGACAAGAAATCATTTAGAGAACTTTTATGTAAGGTATAAACCTGTCAGGAAAACATGAGAAGATGTGCATTTGAATGATGGCATCCCTGCCATATGATATTGTGCAACATCGTGTATGTGTGTGAGAGAAAGATTTCCACTCTGTCACGGACCACCCTTTATGATGGAATGACACTTTCTATCTTCACTGTGATTCAGAATCTCATTTTCTTCAGATATGAACTTTTAGTCATTTGTACACATACCAGAATGGAAAAATCTCCAGCGTATTACTTTTCACCTATTTTGAGTGAAACGTTTCCATCATTCTTTCATTACCTTGTCCTTGCGGAAAGATTAGATGTTCTGTTTTTTTTTACAGATTTACCTTTTGATTCCAGGAACCCAGGCTGAGTGAGGCATTACATCCTTCTGTCTCATTATAGCACCATTTTAATCCACCGTATACCTCGGTCCTGCAGTCTTAGGCCTCTGTTTGAACAGAGGATGAATGTGTTTAGTCACGCTCCAAAGCGTCTTTACTCCCTTCCCTTATTTTTTCTCCTGTTATTGTTCACTTCTGTAAGTCATGACTGATGATGGGCCATTGAAATAAGCTTTTGTGTTTAAATTCGGGAAATGTGTGGATAAAGGAAAGATCATTTAAATGATAAATTGCAGTATTTCACTTCACACCAAATCTCCATTATGATTTTCACAGCAACATGTAGAACATATTAAACACCCACCTTTCTTTTGCTTTCTTCCTTTTAACCCTTTTAGTCATTGCATGATGTCCATTGTAGAGGACATATGTGTTAAAATACAGAAGGGTTGGAAATGATTTCATATTCTGCACTATTTCTAGGTCACTGATCAAATAAGCACATTTGTGACTGATCATGTATCTCTGTACTCTGGAAAAAGTATAAAAAAAAAACCACTAAGGCATTTGTGAATTTTTAAATGCCACTGTATAGGATGTTGAATAAAAGAGTGAATTATTACAATTTTTTCTACTTAGCAATTGTGATTGATGCACCAAAGGTTTACACTTTTCTTCCTTTCATACACCCACCACTTACTTACAGTGGTTTAATGACACCCCAGTGTACATCACAAATCCAAAAGGGGATTCCTCCATTTTCAGTCACTTTAATACTTTAGCTTGTTAGTAGGATTAGCGCCACATTTCACATTCACAGCCCCTCGCGCAGAGCTCTGGTAATAGCAGTCATTTGATCCCACTGTACTCCTTACATGGCTTGCTGATAAGTCTGTAAATCCAGTGTTACAAACTAGTGCACCTTCTCTGTACCAGCCAGTGGCCAAAGGCAATATGATGTTTAGTGAAGCCTGACCCAACAAAGAGAGACAGTGAGCCCCTTTAAAATGGTGATTTTGGCCTGTCCCACATTTTGACCTTCTCAACTGTTTGCAACAATTAAAATAATTAGTTGGGTATTAAATATTCAGTTAATTGTAGAAAAAAATATTTTAATGAACATTTTTTTTGTTCAAATAATAATAATAATAATAATAATAATAAAAATGCATATTAGCATATTGGCTGTTTATTAGCACTTATATAGCACATATTAAGGCCTTATTCTGCATGACCATATTTTAGATCCCTTAATCCTAACCCTACCTAAACTTAACAACTACCTTACTAACTATTAATAAGCAAATTAATAAAAGCAAATTAAGAGTTTATTAAGAGTTTATATAAAATTAATATATTTACAAGAAATATACAATTATTGATAACTACAGACCTACATTTGGTCCCAGGCTAATTGGCCCGTATAGAGTGACAGCTTAATTTAGGCGGGGTTTGCCAATTTGTTACTTGCAATGTTGCCGCTCAAGTAGTTTTTTATTCATAATTGGATTTTTATTTATTATTTAACATTTATGCTGCCCTCCTGAGCCTGACAGTCAACATTTATGAAGGTTAAACATCTCCTTTTCACTGAAGTGTCAAGCCTAATTTGTAACCTGTTTGTGGAAAGTAGCATATATAGACAGCAGCGTGAGAACTTTTGGCCTCCCAGCGAGCAACCTTCCAGTGACTCATAACTTTTCACTGTACTGCAGTGTCAGTGCTTTCGGGTTTCAGACTGTGCAGTCATGTGGTGACAACGGAAGGCAACGGCAGCTCGGGAAAATCATTAGATTGTTTTTCACGTTAAGGTTTGGTGCTACAAGCAGGGCTCAAAGCCCTTTGCAGAATAAAAGACAGAGATTACAGCTCTCCCAATATTAATGACTGTTGCACCACATGCAGCTTGGGATATGGTTAAGGGAGGAGGGGGAGAGGATAAAAAGGGAAACATTGAACTGGCTGGGGATATTGTGTTATACTGTGTGCTTTTGGAACAAGTGATGCGTTTATAAATTGGAAGCACACCAGTGTTTTCCAAAGGAGACAATTCGCTGGAAGTCAATTTACAGGTTCTTTTTTTCCAGGGACTGAAGTTGGTGATTCATTGTCATGTTATTTCTAATGCTGAATTGTTTCATGTATAATGTTAAAGGTAAGATCTGACAAACCAGTACAGAGACAGGTCAGCCTTCATTTTTACCGTGAACCCCAATGCTAATCAATGGTCATGCGTCACAAAAAAATACGTCAAATTGTGACGTCTGTGACATTTCGAACAATATTGTATTACAAAGTGGTCAACACTTTTTCAAAGGGAAGTAATAAAATATGTCAGTTTAGTGTGTTATCAAAAGAGCAACAGACAGGTATGGCTCAAGACCTCAGCGTGATGTAGAAGGACAGTCAGTCAGGTGCTGTTTTATCTGAGGCAGTATTGCCCCTATCCGCTCTCTCTCTCTCTCTCTTGAATCTTGCATAGACTTCTTGGTGGGGTTGAAAGCTTGCTGGTAGTCGGTTGATTGCTTCACTCACAGTTTTTTAAAAAAGGAAGACAGAAAATCAAGCCATCAAATCAGCTCAGTTCAAACTGAAGGTTTGAGCCAGACGTGATATTAGCAATACCATGGCTAAAATGTGCCTGCATTCTCCACCGTAATACATTCAAAACTCATTTAGCAGTCGGATAGAATGAATCGTGGCTAGAAACCCATTATAACAAAACACAACCATTGTATAATATGCATTATATTTTAATACATAACATTGTATTTTAAAGGTCGAGCCTACAAACTCCACACTTGATTTTATAAAATATACAATGCATAGGCAATTGCTCCATGTTGTCTCTAAGCATTAACACCATTTCCTTGCTAAATGTTACAATGCTTCATTCACACATCATGCTTCATTTGCATTACAAAACATGAATAATATTTGTAGGATTTACACAAGAGCTGAGTACAATAGCATGCAATAAAGCTCCCGATGCACGCACAACAATAAAACTAGCTAGTGCTGTTATTTCACTGCGATGTAAAATGAATACTAATTATATCTCTGTGGTATAACAGTCATATCAGCTCACAAATCCTCAGCCAATCTTATTATCCCCCCAAAATCGTGAGATTAGGACAGATTTCTGATATGAAGTCCTTGGTGGAACTGACCCCTAAATCTAAGGTCTCCTTCAATGCAGAATATCAGGTTGTGCTCCAAGTTGATAGGATTTAAAAAACCGAAGCTGGTATAAATTAAATCTGAAACATAAAGGAATAGGCCTTATCTGAGAATAAGGTGGCACTGAATAGGGATGTAAGATGATGTTTTGAACAACACATTGTTTGCCAAAGGAAGAGCAATGGAAGCTTTACAGTGCGGATCTACAGTTCCTGCTGCTGGCGATAGCCATCCACAGACACAGCTGGATGAGAGTGTGGGTTAAATTAATAAATAAATGTGTTGAAAAAACCTAGAAAAAAATGCACATAGCTATAGAGTTAAAGTCTTTCTCCACAGTCGTTTTCAATAGGAGCAGTGGGCCTGTTTGAACTGACATGCTGCTAAAGTGCATGAGAAGAGTTAAGAGGATTACTTTTGCAATTTTAGATTCAATGCATTACTCATAATCCTGGGGTTGACGGTGGCCAAATTGTCAGGGTCGAAGGGGACCTCTGTGTGTGTGCCTGAAAGAGAGAGAGTGAGAAAGAGAGATCTGGTTTTCAGGATAGTTCACCCAAAAATGAAAATTTTGAAGGAATTTTGAAGAATTGTAGTGGTCACTCTTTTACAATTACAAAGCGAATGGAAACAGAGGCTTTTAAGCTTAAAAAGGAATGTAAAACACCATAAAAGTGCTCAACTTTTACACCATATATCAAGTCTTCTGAAGTCATATGATAGCTTTGTGTGACAGATAGACTGATATTTAGGTTTTTCACTGTTAATTTTCTCTTCGACAAGTTGAATGATGTCAGTAAGTTGAACTTGAAATCATTCAGACTGCTTTTGTGAACTGATTCAACCAAAAAGATTTAAAAGAATAATTCTACCTGATCTCATGACGAAAACATACCTGTGGGAACTTGTAATCGTGCACTTCGAGCACTTAATTGAATGTAATTGTTTTCGTACACAGTTATGATTACAATGGTTTATTTTTCTAGTGCCCTTTCTTCGAGAACAAGCTTGTTACATCCAGAAAGCGAAACATAATGTGGACGTAACAAGCTTGCTCGGTAGCTCAGCTGGCACGAATTGGGTATGAATCCTGTGACTCACGATGAAAGAGGTGAAAGTTCGAAAACAAGCTAAAACGGCATGCTTGTGATTGCGTTTTTACATCACATTCACTTTTGTGTATACTATCAGGTAGGTTTAGGTGTAGTGCAGACGGTACGTTATTTTAAAATGTCACAGAACATTAGACTTATAGCGCCACTCAACAGACATTTTAAGTCAAATCTGCGGTTACACCTACAAAATCAACATCACATAAAACATACATGTACATTCATCTGTTCCAGGGAAAAAAAACACTCTTTTAGTGCCACTCAATGGACATTTCACATGGAATATGTCACGAAACGTACATGGTGGTGCATATTTCGCGTCTTGCGTATTTCGTGAGATTAGGTTGGAATAATTGGTAACACTTTAGTATAGGGACCAATTCTCACTATTCACTAGTTGCTTATTAGTATGCATATTACTAGCATATTGGCTATTTATTAGTACTTATAAAGCACATATTCTGCATGACCATATTCACACATCCCTAATCCTACCCAGTACTTAACAACTACCTTACTAAGCAGTAATTAGGAATTTATTGAGGCAACAACTGTAGTTAATAGTTAATTAATAGCAAGAATTGGACCTTAAAATAAAGTTTGACCAAATAATTCTTTCCCAAATTGGATATCACTACTCATAAACTCAACTTCACTCATATCCATATGGACTACTTTTATGATAATTTGATGGTGCTTTTGGGTCTTTTTCATTCATTGTAATTTCCTTAAAAAAAAACAAAAAAACAACCAGGGTGAGTAAATTATGAGAGATTGTTCATTTTTAGGGGAACTAGCCCTTTAAAAGTCTAGTCTCCATCTGTATAATCTCAAGGTATTTTTGCCGAGTGGCCTTTGGGAGGAGAATTATTCACTGCAAATTATTGATGATGACAGTAATTGCTATCATCAAGAAACACTATTACAGCATAGCAGTGTTGCTGGGGCTTCTGGTGCTGACCATTAATACCTTTCACAAGAATAAACAGAATCAGTTGTACAAGTGTCCACCATTACAGTTTTAATAATTGCCTTTACGCGCCTTTGAATGCCTTTCCAGGACATTGTGAAAACATTTTCCTGAATACCACAGCGAGTACTCACAAATGACCCAAAGATTGTTTTCAATCCTAATCATAGTCGTGAATCCGTTGGCACTTATGAGACACGCAGGTGAGCCACTACCATGTGGATTTAATTAAATTACAGAATCAATGAATCAATCAGCCATCGCCATCTGTTTAAGGACAGATGGTGCTATAAATCAGAGATTGGTGGGAGTGCAGATGCTATGAGGGATCTCAAGATTTTGGCATGTGCAAGGCAATACAATTCTGACAAGTGATTGTGGAAAGCATTCATCTGAAAAAGCACAAAATACATAGTGTTACAAAACCTTTTTTGGCCCTGTACCAAATGGCACCCACATCACTTCTCTTGGCTTGCCACATGGCCTGCTGGGTAATAATCCGCCATGAAGTCCATACCTCTGCAGGCTCTACAAAAGTCCACATCGAGGAGCATGTGACCCCTAAAATGACAAATGGCTTCACTGACATGCACAAAACTACTGATGCCACACCAGGAATGTATGCTTTTTGAATTCTCTAGATATTATTTAGCATTATCATTCATATTTTAAAGTGGACATTATAGTGTAACAGTCATATTTTAGCCGTATTAATTATAATAATAAAATTTGTATTAATATTTTAAAATATATTTCATTTTTATAGATATTCTTTTTTGTCATTACTATTTAGGTTTAATTTATTTTCATCTCAATTAACAAAAATTAAGAATTAAAAAAAAAGTTTTTAATAGTTTAATTTAAATGAAATTAATGCCAATAGCCCTGTTATATAACACTAAACTTAAAAAAAAAAAAAATAAAATAATAAAAAAATAAAAAAATAAAAAAATCAATACTGTGTATTTAAAAAACAGACTGAAGCAGACTGAGATTCATTTAACCCTGGTTGCAGAATCACTGCCATGATAAACTGCGGATTCTGCAGACTGGATAAAAGTACCTGCCATATTAGCTCCAAAAATTGACAGAGCACCGGGCTCATTATTTTGAGATGCTGATTGAATCGTTAGAGGGGGCAGTTCAATGACTCAAGGAGGATGAGTGTTATCACTGTCGAGTCAGATAAGCTTACGGAGTGGAAATCAGACACCGAAAGACACTGCTGCTGCCTGACCGATGACAAGGTGTCCATTTGTATTCTTCCCTGTTACTGAGCCTGCCAGACTTTGCAATGACTAATAATAAATGATGGACCACAGTTGAGTGAAATGAATATGATACAGAATGAAAATTGTCTTGGCACTATATTTATCTACAGGCTGAAACATTTATTTTACATCGTATAGCCTGTCCATGGCATGTTACAAATTGTGTGAACAAGGCATTCATTTGCCCAACAATATTAGCGCTTGGTGATATGAAATTAGTGATGTTAAACAGAGTTATGGTGTTGAGCTGTATTTTAAACCATAATTAGTGGTGCTTTGCTATTAGTATTGCTCATATGAGGTGTTAGGGATTTGAACAAACTCATAATCCTTAATATTAAACTACGGAGATGAATTATATTTCAAATTGTGCAGTTTATCAAGGAACAATGACCGCTATTACTGTTCTAAGCAAGACTAAGCTTGCAGGTTGTAAGCCCTCTGTAAATAAGTGTGTAGTTGCATAAAATGACGTCTGACTTTTTTGATCTAGTAAGTTTGAAGCTCCCAAATTAGTAAAAAGTTGTGGTGTTCATTTTCCACTCTGCATTTCGTTTATCCTGTCATAGTTGATGTTTTGATCATAATCATATCCCCATGGTAAACTGTCAACAGTAAATTTCCATTGAAATAATTACAGAATATATTTAGAATATACAAATAATATTGACAATATTCAGAAATAAATCTATTTCTATATAAATCTATATCTATATTTCTAAATATAGATAGTTATGCAGAGGATATAAATAATTATTATGACATTTCTATGTTAAATTTTTTTTAGAGGCTATATGACTGTCAGGTAAAGCAACCAATCACGTTTCGTTTTGTGCTATGTCATGTTTAGGGTCGTGGAAATGTCCTCACAATAACAGACTGGTGTGAAAATCTCTTGGACATTTTAAAGAGTCTATGCCATGAACTTTACATATTTCTCATACTTTTGAAAATCCAGTGTTTAGTTGATCCTGATAAGCGCTCATTGTCACAGGTGTAAACATGACGGCTTTCTTCTTCCATGAGGAGGTTTGGCATCACAGCATCTTTGTTTCCAGGCGTTAAAGATGCTAAAGAATGTGACACACAAATCTACTGGAAATTCTGTAGAATTCAGTCAATCAGATGACAACTTTGAAACTCCTGAAATGTTTCCAATTTTGTGTGCCATATGCATCAGACGTTCAGTCAACGGCTGGACTATTCCGAATATAACTCCTGGTTGTAGGCTTCAGTATTTATTGTATACGTAGGGTTACATTTCAACTTTTCCTTTCAAAGTTTAATGGCACAGCTTTCAAAAATTTAGTAGTGAGCAAGCTGTAACCTAGTGGACATTTACGCTAAGTTAAGTAACATGTACACTTGTGGTGCAACTGCTCCCAGAATATCACTGTGAGTAGTGCATATTTTTGACTTGGGCTTGCAAGCAACCACACATAACACCTTAGCAACCCCCAGAAACCATCCAGAGCACCATAGCAGCCATGTAGCAATGCATCAAAACCACTTAGAACACCTTTGCATCCATATCCGCTCACCCAAGCACTGTCAGTGAGTTTTGCACAGCCATAGTTGAAATGGAAAGCAAATTAGCAAATTGGTAAATTATTCACAGTCCACTGACTGGTTAAAGCAGCATTTCTTTTAGCACACACACACCATCCATTAGATTTTTCTGTATATGAACAACTTATTCTGGTCCAAATAGCGAAAAAGTGACAACAAAAACTCCTGATGTTTTCATTCCTCTTAATTCAGGTGTCATGTTATCTTGTGTGTCTGTATTTGCCATCAAATGTAGAGTTGTATTTCATATCTGATGACTCAAAGGCCCTGTTCCGTCTCGCTGGCAGTCTGTGCTTCAGCCCCCATCTCCCATGTACTGGCAGCCTCATTAGAGAGATGAAGCCTTAGTGTAATGAGAGAGCATGAATGCAGGTCGCTCTGTGTCAGCTGTGACTTCCACTGCTAAACAAAACACACGCGCCCACAAAAAAACCCCAAGCTTTGATTGCCAGGATGTTGTGCGCTGAGAAAAAGACAAAACTAGGCCATCTGTGCTTGAGCTGCAATCACTGCCATTTTATTAACTGTAAACGCTCTCGCTGTCCCTCATTCTTCCTTCTCTCTCTCTCGCAGGAGTTATGGTCAGTAAGGAGGCAGGCCGCTGCACTCTGTCAAGCTCAGAGTCTGACTCAGAGTCCGGTGGTCTTTCGTTGGAGCGGAGCGGAGCAGACGCGGTACGCAAGCGAAACAAAGCCCTGCAGGTGCGTTTTAAAGACATCTGCGAGGCGCAGAATGAGGCTGCCCACCAAGGTGCCAGAGACCGCTCTGTTTCCTGCAAGGTCATCCACCGGAGGTACATGACCATGCCGGCACGCCGCTCCATCCCCAATGTCACCAAGAGCACGGGTGTGCAAACCTCGCCTGATTTAAAAAAGCGCTACCAGACTTTTCCCTTCGAGCGCAAGAAGGGAAACGTCATCAAACACACTGCTCTAGTGGAGAACTACCCGGATCAAAACAATGGCTTTTTGAGTGACGTGAAGGGCAGGGAACGGGGGGCGAGGTGCGAAGGACGGGTGCAACAGACTCGGGTGTTGCTCCACACTACGCCACAGTGCAGCGATGCTAAGGACTTGTGTGCTGGGCCGGATTGTTCGGATGGGAAACTCTGCCCTGATCTGTCAGACTCGGTTTTGGATCAGTCAGACTCAAGGAGGGATGCCAGTGTCCCAGGGAGTGGGGCGAAGCACAAAGGATTACCCAGTGAAAGTGATGCAGGGGCAGGCCAGCAGCCCAACTGTGCCTCCTCGAACACGCCGACTCAACCTCTGCAGGTCAGGGGTGACTGTTCAAAGATTTCTGGTCCTATTGCATGGACATCTTTGACACAAGTGGAATGCCCGGAGAGTCCCTCAGGGAGCTGCAAACGCAAAAAAGACACGGCGCAGCTGAATGGATTGCAGGCGCAGTCTCAGGCTTTGCCTCATTCGGCGAGTTGCATTTCCCAGGCCCACTGTCACAGCAGCCAAAACTCGGGAGCCGCAGAGACCCGGCAGAGCATGCAGGGGCAGCTGATTGCTCTCCCCGGGGCCGATGGGAATGTGAAAGCCAGGCTTCAAGCCATGGAGTCTCTGATCAACTCCAGTCAAGAAACAATCAAAGTGCTGCTGGGGGTCATTCAGGAGCTGGAAAGAGGAGAAGCACAGCGAGAGGGGTGAGTCATAGTCTTTATGTAATGCATTTACTATTCATCAACTATTTGTGCAGGTTTTGTGTTTCAGGATTGTTTCCTCAATGTGAGAGAGAAAAGATAATACCAAAAATACCAGAGTTCTAAGGCTATTGAACCTGTTTTTCGTTAGAGTTTGGAGAATCTGCCAACTGATCGGAACTTAAAGAAAAGTTTTTTTGATTTCAGTTTGTAAGCACAAATGGGAAATCCAGCACAGTATAAAGGAAGGCTTGCAAAAAAGTGGGTAGCACCATATGTATCTGTTCACACTTCACAGTCTACATCTGTCACACTGTATCAAAAGTGTAACCGTATCTAGGGATGCACCAGTTTGAATATTTTGGCCAATATCGGTATAACTATAAAATATTTATAAATATTGAATACTGTTTTCTCTAAAATAAAATAAAATGCTAAAAACTGAAAGCAATCATTTTAAATGTTTCAAGTGAATTTAGTTATCACAACAGTATAATGTACAATTTAAAAAATGGATATTCATTTAGCAATAAAGATCACATTTTGGCAAGGGTCATTTAAATATAAAAATAGGGAAAATATCCATTCCGACTTATATCCAATAAATGCAACAATTGTAATACTGGCCCATAACCAGTATGGTATAAAGTGCATCTCTAACCATAAACAAAGCGTCAACTCAAGTACAGTAAAATTAAAAAAAAAAAGTCACAGTGAAACGGAAGTATCGGTAGATATTTTCTTCCTTATTGTGACCTACATCCTAATTGAACAGATTATTGAAAAAGGAAAAAAAGGTACTGTAGGATGGCAGATTTGGTTTTTCCATCAAATCTTGATTGGATGTTGATTGGAAATCTGAATGCAAACTTGCAGTCAATTGTAATAAAGGAGTGGGTTTAAGCAGATTAAATTATCCTACAGTCCTACAAACGTCACAAGAGAGAAGACTGACGTTTCACCAGAAGATCAAGCTTTTTGATTATCATTTTGATTTGACATTTTGATTAAACATTATCATGAAAAAGGAATATGTGCATGGATGAATTGTTCACAGTAAGATCAATAAGATTGCTTTTCATTGTGAGTATTTGAATAGTTTTGAAAATTATCCCAAAAAAAATGGATCAATTATAATAGCGACACAATATACCCAGAGAGAATACAAGCAGTGCTTTTCCTTACCCAAATCACTAAATAAACCTTGACAAGTGTATGATGTAATATAAACTGTCACCTGCTTTCTTGAATGAACATGTAGAAGAACATCCAGAGGAACACTGACGTTTTCTCTGAGATTAATTAAACGTAACACAATTTTAAATTTTGTTTCAGTTCAGTGTTGATGATAACTAAAATAGCATATAGTGAATGTGTTGTAGAAACATTAGAAACAGTTCTGTTCACTTACTCTAATGTTATCACATGTAATTGCTTTCAAATGACGCTTTTCAGTTGTGAAGCATTTGCCTCCGTTCTGATTTGCAGTCTCTGCAGTTTTTAATCACATTACTGTGATCTTTAACACTTTTAAAGGAAAATGCAATGTCACAATTAATTTCAGCTCACTTAAGTATAATATCCAATCCACTGTTACCACTTTATGAGCACATTTAACTGACAATCATATGTTTGCATAAATCTTCAGCTCATTCCAATGAGATGTTTGTAGAGCTGCAACAGTAAACTAGGGGGTGGGGCTTAACGAACTGTCAATTTATCGCCTGTAGTAGTCACTCTTCAAAGATGGAAGAATAATGTTTGTTTGGAAAATGTGCTTGAGCTACCCTTCTGTTACACCATACTTCATTTAGCAGACAAGGTCACTCGTAAACAACAAAGCATTTCTAAAATGATCCGTCATACCTGATTTATGAATGAAAGGCAGGTGTGAACTCAGCAGGGAATATGTATTCAACTCAGCAGCTCGAATATTTTAATTTCGCTGCATTTACAGTGGCACATAGGTTTAAACCGGCACTGTGAACAACATGAACATCCATTTATAACAACTGTTTAAAGCTTTTAAATGCACTTCAGCTCCATTTCCATGTCAGCATCTATAGTGAGTGGCAAAAATTCAGGGTTATGGGTTGTGGTGACTGTTGAAATTGGAACCTGGGAAGCAAATGAGGTGAAAAGATGCTTCGGTGCCTGTTGAAAGCCGCTTGCGCAGCAACACGGGGACACTTCAATGTCAGATGTCATCCTGCATTCTCTAATACCTGATGCTCCACGGGCACACAGCCAACCTCACTTTCTCTCTGCCGCCTCTGATGGCCCGCCCGATGAGAGGAAAGAACTCAATACAGTCAGTGCTCCTCATGTTTAATAATGCCCCTCCATTAAGTGGACGTCTCTTCTGGTTGGGATGCTGGAAGCTTAGAAGTGCCTGCCTCAGCTGTTGGCCGGACAGGACGTGACAGTTTATTTAGTGAAGGTCGATGAGAGGGGGTTCTGGAGATATTAGCAGCTCTTAATCCCTGGTAGACATCCAAAAGGAGTGTTAGGCATATGCTTTTTTTTATACATGTACACTACCATTTAAAAATTTGAATTTTTTAAGAATTTTTATTTTTATCTTTTTTTGATAGAAATGAATTCTGCAGAGATGCATTACATTGCAATAAAGTGACAGTAAAGACATTTTACAAAAGGTTTCTATTTCAAGTAAATGGTGTTCTTTTGAGATATATATTGATTAAAGAATCTTGAAAAAATGTATCACGGTTTCCAAAATTATTAAACAGCAGAACTGTTTTTGACATTGGCAATAAAAAAAAATGTTTCTTGAGAACCAAATGAGCATATTAGAATGACTTCTGAAAGATCATGTGACACTGAAGACTTGCTGCTGAAAGTCCTGTTTGCCATCACAGGAATTAATAAGTGGACATCATAAAATAGAAGTCGGTTATTTTTAATCCCAATAATACTTCACAATATTGCTGTTTTTGCTGTATTTTTGTTCAAATAAATTCAGCCTTAGTGAGCAAAAGAGACTACTAAGATGTATTAAGGTATCTTAATAGTACTCTGATACCATAAACAGCATATTTATTAAAAAAATATTGAATTTAATAAAAATAGGTAGATGTTGAAATGTAAAACTCATTCAGCACTTATGTTTTTTTCTTGTATAGAAAAACCCTATGCAAATAAACCATTTACTCATAGAAAACCTTTACAGAACATCCCCGGAATAAACTAGAGATTTCTACTCCATTTTTAAAATTATACTAAATAAATAAATAAATAAGCATAATAAAGAGTTACGAATGGGATTGATATTATTTTTATATGGGCTTGAATAAACTGTGACATTTTTATTTGATGCTTCGCTTTTTTTATTGTTAAATTGGGCCATAATGTGATTAAAAAGTGAAAATCAAAATAAAGGCAAATGCTTCTTACAGTCAAATCCATCTGAAGCCTCAAAAGCAATTCCAACTGACAAAAATAAGGCTTGTATCCTCTCTGGCCTATTATGAGTGATCCAACAACAACATTTGACCATGTTCTGGATAATTTCTCTGAAATTATTGTTTAAAACTGCAGTCTTCTGTAGTCTGATGTAAGAAAAGCAAAAAAAATCTTGAAAATGGCAACAGTTTCTATAAGGTGAGATTGGTCCATAATATTTTTATTGCCAGGCTCAGCGAGTTGTCAGTTATGATCCATTTCTAAAAGGTAGCCACTTTACTTCCACCATATTATTGTTCATTTAGTATGGCAGAAATCTTGTAAACAGCAGATGGCTGAATTTGTGTGTACAGTATCTCACCCTAAAAATCCCCTGAAATGAGTCAAACTGGCCACTCAGAACTTGTCTAAAACCCACAGTCTCAGCACTTAAGGTCCTTCAGGCATTGCTTTGGGCAGGTAATGGCCCTCAAGCCTAACTCACCTTCTAAGGAGCACCGGACTTCTTTCTAATCCCGAGCCAGGAGTGAGAAAAGCAGGGCGTATTTTCAGAGCACAAAACCGCTACTCAAACAGCCTCAATTAGCAGCGCCTCATCAGGCAGCCCTTTCATTTTCGGAAGGAGAAAGTGTGTCTGTTTTGTGTGTACGTGTAGCTCCCATCTTTCACAATGAGTGTGGGGCCTATTATTAGAGGCAAGACCTCTGCGCCTGCACTCCCACATGCTAGGTGTCATCAGAACAGCTGAGCTCAGAACCGATGAGTGGCTCAGTGTGGGCAAATGAAAGCCCAGCCAGACTCCCTGGGTTAAACCAGCCAGAGCCAAGGGTTTGATGTTCCTCTCTGTCTGAGTGCAGCGCTTTTAGTGCAAACAAAGCGTCTGCATGCTGCTGACAGCCAGGGTGGGCAGACCTTAAAATGCCAAGCACTCGGGAGCCCTGGCATGGATGCCTCTGGAACACCGTGGTAGAGCCTTTAGGTGTTAAGCCAGCTTTTAGTGCTGATAGAGTCGTGCTGCGCCTGGAAATTTAGCCAGTTAGTTAGCTTTCACGGGTTGTACTTTGCGGTAGGACAATACCACAGGAGCACACCATATTATCTGTGCACTGAGTCATCAGTTTAACAGAATTTAGACCAGTTTTGGCACTTTTGCCCCATACGGACCAAATTATACAAAAATCACCACATGTTAAACACAGTGTTCTTAGATAATTAGCAGTCAGAATTAAAGAAAGATGGAATTTCGGAAAAATTAATTATCAATTAAAAAAAAATAAATAAATAAATAAATAAATATATATATATATATATATATATATATATATATATATATATATATATATGAAAATGAATGAATTGTTAAAGGAATAAAACAAACAAATAAATAAGGAAAACAGCATATTGATATATAACCATATGCATATATGATATGTATTGCCCTATATCAAAGAGCAATTTTGCCATGTATTTTCACATACATACATTCTCTGGTTAGATGAACACAAGTGATTCAAGTTTAAATAAAACCCCTATAGTAACAACTGTATATGTCCATATGTTAGTAATATCTATATGATGATTTTCATATGGTAGTATGTAGCAACCATATATGTCAACAATACATATTTATACATGCAACTTTATTAAATATATGTCCAAAAATCTTTATTGTATGTTTATATATGTTTTTGTAATACATTTTTAAAAATATGTGCCTATCTTTTATACTTATATCAACATGTTTTGATGGCTTTTAGGATAAATATACATGTAGATGACATTTATGTCCAAAAATGTATTACATATAGATAAACATACATATTTGGATGGACTAGATATACATTTTAATATATGAAATTGTTCTAATTTCTATTAGGTGTCATATTTTTACTTTATATGACAATATATTTAATATGGAAATTCAATATATGAACATGTGTTACATTTGCATGTGGGAAAATGAAGACTGGAGTAATGACTGCTAAAAATTCAGCATAATTACATTTTATATTATGTTAAAATAGAAAAAATAAATAAATAAATAAATAAATAAACTAACTATATTTCACAGTATTTCATTTTTTTTTTTTTGTTATATTTTTCTATATCACACATACCCCAAACATATGAATGGTAGTGCATATTTTCTTATTTCTTGTGATACACTCCTATTTATATGCACAACTATAGATACAAAAAAAAGTTTCTTGTTTTTTGGGGAGGCAATTACAAGATAATTGTAGAGGAGGAAAAAATGAAGATTTTGTGTTGCTTCAATTTTGCTGATGCCTCAAATTAGCAACAATATATCATTTTCTCCACAAGTACTTTAACACATTTTGTTCCGCTCGCCGAGGCTCATTTCACCATTATATAAAAAGATAGCAGCTTTTTTTAATGCAGTACTTTCCAAGGACAGTCACTGGGTGATGTATCCAAATGGAGATCCAGCCGCCTGAACTGCTTTTTAATCATTATCACGACTGGCTCATTAGTGTGTCAATGACTTCCACAGCCTATCCAGACGGCAACAGATTGTCAGTGTCTGGATGAAAATGGGATTTCACAAGGCATGCTCTGCTCAGCTCTGCTCAGAGTCTGCTGTGGTTTCAGGGCATTTGGATTCCTTTACACTTATAGCGCATTTCCAAGCATTCACAATACACAACAATGCAATTAACTATCAGTCAGTGATGCTTATTAGTCCTGCTAAGGTACACTAAAAACACTCTGAACACCATAGCAAGCACATAGCAACACCCAAGCATTTGCAGCAAATTTTGAATGGGCAAACATCAGGAAGAGAATCATAACCTATAACGGTTCTGGTTTCAATTCAAAGTCAAGTTTGAATATAATTAAGAAATATATATTTGGAAAAAAATGCAATTTTATTGCTAAATAATGTGATAATTTCATGAATAAATTTAAATGTAACTCTAACTACACTTTATGTGAACAACCAGTCAGTAAGCACTGATCAAAACTATCCGCTAGATGTAAGCTAAAGTGTGTTTGAGCCACTAAAAGGAACTGACTCTAATATTAGAGTCAGTTGGACTACTCTGGTTGCATATTGTGCTTTTGATTCACTAAAGAGAACCAAATCATAAGATTCATTTATTATGTAAATGGACTACACTGGTTGTTGTATATGTTTTTATTCACCAAAAAGAAGCAGCTCATAAGAGTCACGTTCTGTAAATGGACTACAATGTTAGTGCCATATGCTTTTAATTAATTAAAAAGAACTGGCAGAGTCATTAGTTTGGGAAGTGGACTAGACTGGTTTTGCCATATCTTTTTGATTAAGTAAAAAGAACTGGCTCATAAGAGTCATTCGTTTTGTGAACAGACTACACTGGTCGCACCACATGTTTATGATTCACCAAAAGGGAACCAACTCATAGGAGTTTTTTGTTCTCTAAACAAACTACACTGGTTGCGCTGTGTGTTTTTGATTCACTAAAAAGAACTACTCATAAGAGTAATTTGTTCTGTAAACATACTACACTTTTTTGCACCATATGTTTATAATTCACCAAAAAGAAACTAACACATAGGAGTTTTTTTGTTCTCTTAACAAATTACACCAGTTGCGCTGTGTGTTTTTGATTCACTAAAAAGAATTGACTCATAAGAGTCATTTGTTCTGTAAATAGACTACACTGTTTGCACCGTATGTTTATGATTCACCAAAAAGGAACCAACTCATAGGAGTTTTTTGTTCTCTAAACAAACTGGTTGCACTGTGTGTTTTTGATTCACTAAAAAGGAACCAACTCATAAAGAATCATTGTTCTTTAAACAAACTAAACTGACCTTGATTCACTGCTAAGAACATACGAGTCATTTGTTTAGGAATCAGACTACACTGGTCATGTTGTGTGCTTTGCACTAAGGTTCCTGTATCTGTGTTGTAGCACTGTTGAATAAATATTGCTAAAAACTGTCCAATAATTTTAGTATGGTGTTCCGCCCCTCTGCAAATGCGAGAACCAGGAATCAAACATCAACCGGTTCCTGGTTCCCAATCCTAGGCAAGCATCGCTCCCATTTATTTTAGATAATATAAAAATAGTTCTTCTCTGTATATTCTGTCTTTGATGATCAACAAATGAATTATCCATGAGCAACTTCCAGCCCAAGTCAAGGGATTTCAATATGAGTATCATCAAATGCCGCTCTTGCTGACATTGTCACGTATCATTTTCATTAGCATGTGCAAACATGAGTATGTCCTATTGGCATTCACTGAATTTCAACAACATAATGAGCCACTGTGTATTCACGTTAGAAAGAAACATTAGCACGCTATTACACAGTGTGTGGATGTGCTTCTGCTGCCAGTGTCAGATTTTCACAGGTTATTCCAGGAACGTAGCAGTGTGCCACCTCCCTGCACACTCAGGGCACACCTCCAGCGAGAGAGGCCAGAGCATGTCTTTCAACAGAGCTGATGTCTGCAATAACTGAGAGCCAGCTCACAGGGAAAAAACACAAAGCACTTGTGTGATTAAGTCTGATCAATACTTATTTTAAAAGAACTGAAATATATACATAATATTACTGTATGCTCCACACATTCACACTTTCACAGAGGAGAAAGGGACCTAGCAAATCTAGATTATTCCATAGCTGTTTTGGAGCATGGTTTCTAGCTGGTCTAAGCTGGTTATTGATTGGTGTAAGCTGGTAGACCACCTTAGATAAGCAACAAACCAGCTGGTGATACTAGCTTTAAGGGATAGTTTACACAAAAATGTAAAGTCTGTCATTATTTACTCACCCTCATGTTGTTCCAAACTTGGCTGACTTTTTTTCTTTTGCAAAATAGAAAAGAAGATATTTTGAAGAATATTTCAGTTGTTTTTGCACATACAGTGAATGTTAGTTGGGTCCAAAACAACATTGCACTAGGATTGTGCAATATTAATAAAAATAAGATTTTGTTGTTAACGAAAATTAGACAGTATTTCGCTAAATGTGTTTTTTTGCTGGTTTAGGACTGTTGTGGGCAACTGATTACTAAAGCTTTTTGTATTCTTCAAATTACGTGCAGTGGTTAGTTCACAGCAATGACAGAAATCTGCTTTTTTTGCCCCTCTAAATTGCCATTTGCCCCTCTAAATTGATTCCCAGTGGCAATTTTTACCTTATTGTATGCAGAACTGGTTAGATTACTCACAAATTGTAGTCCGTTACTGATTCCAAATTACATGACAAAAAATGAAGTTAGTTATGTAATCCATTACATTACACATTTTGGGTAATATAATAAGACTACTTTTAGATTACTTTTGACCTAACTCATTTATCAAATTGATTTGAATAGGATAATCTTGTACCACATTGATATAAAAATACAAATTACATTCATTGTAATTAACTACATGAAGTGCATTAAACATAACATTATGCCTGCATTACATGCAATTAAGAAACAACATTTGTGCATTTTAATGTGTTTGAAAGACAAAAGCCTTCCAACAACACAGTAACACATGGTTAAATAACCTACTGAGTTATAATTCCATTAAAAATGAGTTTGTTTATCAGTAGTTGATGCAATGTTGAAACACTTCTTAAAAGTGAAATGATTTTTGTAAGACCAGTGGTCAAATGCAGTGTAGCCACTTGACTAAATAATGGTCTTTGTGTGAATGTCCGCAAAACTGGAAGACCTTCTGAGTGTATATAAGTGGTTGGCTATTTTATAAAGGAAGTAAAAAGATGAAAAAGAGGAATTAGGGAAAATCAATAAATGATGAATAATTTAATGCTATTAATTTGTGTATTTGTGTGAATAATATGTAATCATGCAATCTATAAAAAAGTAACTGTAAGGCAAGGCAAGGCAAGTTTATTTATATAGCACATTTCATACACAGTGGTAATTGAAAGTGCTTTACATAAAAGGATGTGAAATAGTCATTAAAAATAATAATAAAATCACAACAATAAAAACAAGGAATTAAAAAAAAAAATAAAAAAAATATGATATAAAAATTGATTTAAAAAGAATTTAAAACAGTTAAGAATAGAAAATTATTATACTGTAGTCTGATCACGAGTGTTTTAAAATATATTTTAATCAAATTACAAGTACTTAATTTTTGGAATATGATTACGTAATCCAGATTACACGTAATCAGTTATTACCCAGCTCTGATTGTATGTAGGTCTATGTGTCATCTTCTATGTCAAACTCTTACTTGCTTTTAAGTGCTTTAAAAGCAGTTTTATTAGTTTTATATTTAAATGTATATATTTATGAATACATATTAAAACATAAAACCAAAACCGCAAGTAGAGGCAAGTCTTAATGAGTAAGTCACTGAATAATTTATTCAAGCGATTTGTTCAAAATGGCTGATTCATTCAGAAACAAAGCCTTATGAATATATTATTGAATCATTCACTCAAATGATTTTGTTAAAAAATGCAGATTCATTCAGTTCTGAAACACTGCATGTCACAATGTGAGTAACATGCTCCATAATGTCAACTCACACATCGTTAACAGCAATTACAATATTATTGTAGACAACACGTATCACACACAATTACAGTGGACCCCACTGATTTAAAAAATATTTTTTTTTTTTTGCATTTCACAGAGGAAAGAAAATCATTCAGGTTTGAAGCGATGCGAGTGTGAGTAAATGATGACAGATTTTTCATGTACATTCCTAAACACACAGCAACCTGCATACACCTCCAACAGACCTCATCATCACATTGGCTGTTGTTTGGGTCACCCTGACTGCCAATAATTTCTTGCCCTTCCTGACCTAATTCTTCTCCAGTGCTTCTGCCACGAGGAAGGGTGCAATCTCATCTCATTCCCATTTATTCTAGATCATATTGAACATATTGATTTTCTTCCTTTTAAGTACAGCTCTCTCCAACCATGACGTAGTGCCCTGATTCTGAGCAGACAGGGAAAAATATCATTATGCTAAAAATATCATTTATTTTAGTCTATAAGCAAGTAAAGTAAAAGCTCAGTTCAGGTGTTGTTCGTGCCGACTGCATTGCTGCAGCAAACATCGCTCTTCTTCATTTGGACATAATGTGTGTAGCCACTCTCTTCGTGAACTCCTCAGCAACGTCAGATCGAACTGAATGCAGAATATCAATGACCATCCTGACACTTGAGCGCTCAGAGGGATAAAGTGATCCAATTAGGCTTTCATTAAGCTTTAATGAAAATGCATAACTGCATGGCTGCTGGGTGCAGCCCTGTTATTGTCTCTGGAGAAATGCTAGGCATGTGTCACAGTGTCACATTAGCACACAAATAATATATCAAAACCACTTCAAGTATGCCAGGCTAGTGCATGATCCATCATCCCCTTGTACATACATTAATGCTGCTGAAGCCTGAGGGCCACAAATGAACAGCGGATAGATACAGGGAATTCAATCCTGGTGTCTTCCATCATGAAATAATGTATAGAAATCCTATGCGCAGGGCAAAATAAACAATAATCTGCAAGAGGCCCTGTGTTAATAAAAGACCCCAATGCAGAAGAAATAATTAAGGCTGTAAATCAATGAAAACATTTTATTGAATTAAATATAATTATATATCTTATGCTTACCATCTGTATTTTTTTCAATCAGAACTACAATAGCATTGTGAAATATGAGTACAATTTAAAATAACTCTTTTATATTTTAATATATTTTAAATTGTAATTATTTCAGTGTTGGCAAAGATGAATTTTCAGCATCATTACTCCAGTCTTTAGTGTCACATGATCCTTCAGACATCATTCTGATATACTGATTTGGTGCTTAAGAAACATTTCTTATTGTTATCAATGTCAAAAACTGTTGTATTGATTAATATAGTGTTTCCCAACCCTGCTCCTGGAGGCACACCAACAGTGCACATTTTGGATGTCTCCCTTATCTGACCAATATATTTCTGGTCCTGGAGTCTCTACTAACGAGCTGATGAGTTGATTCAGGTGTGTTTGATTTAGGAAAATTTGGAAAATGTGTAGTGCTGGTGTGTCTGCAGGAACAGGGTTGGGATACACTGAATTAATATTTGATTAATAGAAAGTTCAAGGAACTGCATTTTTTTGCTGTAACAATGAAATCTCAAATATTTACTGTCACTTCATGAATTTAATGCATCCTTGCTGAATAAAAGGTAATAATAATAATAATAATAATAATAATAAAAACTCCAAACCTGTATGATTTACTTTCTTCTGTGGAACACAATAGAAGATATTTTGAAGAATGTCTAAGTGTATTTGTCCATACAGTAAGTCCATGGGTTCCAATGTTGTTTGAAATATTCTCAATATTCTTCAAAATGTCTTATTTTGTTTTTGAACATTTATACAGTTTTGGAATGAGCGTGAGTAAATTATAGAATTTTTACTTTAGTTTGGTTATGAATTCTGGATTCTACATTTATCACACACTGTTTTTCCACAGACTGACTTATCGTACTGGGCAGGATACAGCCAACTGTGACACGTGTCGTAACAGTGCCTGCATCATATACAGGTGAGTCTCTGATACTATATCTGAATCTTTCAGCTTGGCCAACATTTTCACACTTGTTAATTTTTTTTTAATTTTTTTTTTTTTTTTCATTGTACATTTTGAAGTTTCATCTGAATCAGAGATTCTTTGCATGCACATTTGTACAAGTGCAGCTGCAGTGTCGAGTCATATTGTCACATTTGTCTCTGTTGCAGTAAAGCTTTGAAGAACTAAAGAGTATAAAATCAGTGCTGTTAGCCTGAGTTCTCCTACCAATAATAATTTTCAAGTGTAAAATGAAAAATATCATGACTGAGTGAGTTCCTTTGATGTATGCCGCATATGGACGTCATACATTTTTACAAGAAAATTGAAAAATCCACTCAGAGACTGTAAAACTAGACATTTTTTCTTCAATGCAAGTTAAGTAGCTAATATAATTGTATGATTCTCAGAAACATAACCATTTCTTTTAAATAAATGGGTTTGCTGTTAATTTTGTTATAAAAGCAATAATTACCCCATGTCATTTCGAACCCATATAGCTTTGAAACCCAGAATGCAGCAGACCTATATTACACATACACTCATGGCTATGTTTTCATTAATGTTCGTTTTGCAGCAATATGCTTGCACGTGGGAGCAAAACACAAACATTTTGCCTCTCAAGCATTTTTGTATTAGTTCATTTACACATTGAAATCAAATGCAGTGACATGTACATAAAGGCATGCCATCTATCATCAGAGAAATGCAGCATTTCACCGCCTACCAGACAACCCTGGAAAACATTACTTGGGTCAGAAAAGAAATCAAAAATATGCAATTCAGTTTGCACAGTGAGGGAAGTCAAATAAACACAGATATGCATGCTGTATCAGCATGTCAGCACTCTTTGAACACAGGCCCAGAGGACTGGAGTTACACTACTACAGAAAAGAGCTAAAACACAATCACAAAAACCACAGTACACTCTAATGCACACATAGTAATTAGTACTGTAGATTATTTAGGTGTAATTAGTAAATTAAAGGAATTTTAAATCAACAATGAAATCTGTAAATATTATATTTTACATAAATATTATTTATTACTATTATATTATATTATATTATATTATATTATATTATATTATATTTATTATATTATAAATCATACAGATTTGGAACAACGTAAGTAAACAACATGAGTAAATAATGCTAGAATTGTGGTTAATTTGTGGATAAACAATCCTTTAAAGAGACTTAACGAAAAGTACAAATTAAAAGTCTTAATGTCAATTTAAATCTGAGATTTTCCACTATTAAGATATGATATTATTGCTTGCATCTGTTTTAAAGGACTGTTTATTTGATTATTAGTATGTTTATCGTGAATATTCATCCGTTCTGCTCAGGGGTGCTTCCGTTTGTTAAGTAAACCATGAAATTGAAGGATCTGATTTGTAAAAGCTATAATTGGTTTGGTTCTCAGGAACAGTTCACGGTGGAAAGACAAGAGGTTTTGGGTGAGCAATACAGTGGTGTTAAATTGCAGTTCAATACCTTTTGCAGAGATCCCCTATAACCTACTATTGGAAGGTTCTTACAGAAGAGGACACACTGTGACATTAGTATGAGAAGAATACTGAGTAGAAACAGAGGGAGACGTGTATTGGTGAGGATGATGTGGTTGTCATAGTTACCAAAGTGATGAGGTGGTGAAGAGGGGAAAGGTGGTCCTAGCTTTGGTTGGGGTTAGTGAATCAGAGCAGTCTGTCTATGAATCTATGTGTGTGTGTGTGAGATCAGACAAAACACTTCATTCTACACAATAGGGCTGTCGTTAACCACTTTTAGTAGCTGATACCAATACTAGTGAAATTTCACCAGTGTCTGTGTCAATTGTGAATTCACAGCAAAAATAGTATATAATAATAATTATTTATTGCATTTAATACTATTTAATTATTGTTAAATAATTATTTCAACAAATACACATTAAATTAAAATAACATGATGCTTTCAAGTATTTCTTAAAGTAAACAGTGCTTGAGGTTTTTCAAGCATATAACAAGAGTATTCATGCAAACGATCAGAAATTGGATTAAAAATATGAGAATAAATGATAAAATAGGGACATTTAAATAACTGCCCATTACATTTAAAATTACTGCTCATTACATTTTCTTATTTTAGTTTCAACTTTTACTTTTGACATTCCTGTACACTATCCAACTACTGACAAATTCTAATGGACAAGAGAAGAAGGCCTACAAGGTCAAAGTTCATTGTTCATTCAGTGTACTCCACATGACCCATACAGAGTTTAAAATGGATGCCAGCATGGTGTAAGATACTGCTTGCTGTTCCTCCATCACAGCTTTCCCAAAGGAACACAGAAGGCGCTGTAAGAGAGCAGCATGCTCCCAGCAAACAACCAACTAGCTGGCTGCAGCATACTGTGCCATATTGTTGTTTTAAACAATGGCACATCCTTCTTTTTTTTTTTTACATTTTCCCCCAATTTTAATTAAATAAATGTTCTATGTGCTATACAACTGGCCTTAATCTTTCAATTTATACACTGTTAAATGTATTGAAAAGAGCATTAGAAATATTCATGAACAGTTAAGCACCTTTCTGCTAATACGGACTTACAGAGAGCCCAACCATGCAACCTCGTTAAGAAAATTAAAAATAATGATTCAAATAGCAGATTAAAAAGGCATTCTAAAAAAGCTCAGCACTGGCATTTGCAGTTTTGCGTAAAATGCAAAAAAGGGCCAATTAAAAAAATGACCCTGATTTTTTTAGCTGTGTGTGTAGTGAGTATAACAAGCAACTTCCAAACTATATATTGTGGGTATTTTTTTTCCCTAAACGAAGCTCAACGAAGCTCAAATGTCTTTGTTTGGCACTCATATCTAAGAGAACATGGCTACTCGGATTCTTATCAAATGCCCAGTGCACCAGAACATATGGCAAAAACAGCATCGGCTTTATAATCCAAGGACTTAATTCCTCACTGAACCATAAGACTTGCTGAATATGTTCTCAAAGCTGAGCATGCGCACTAATTGGTTAAAAAAATAAGCCTACTTTGCAGGATGAGGCCTTGCACTGACAGTTAATGGTGTCACTGCTAAAGCATTAATAGAAATATAGAAACATTCTGCCATCATTTAGTCATCCTCATGTTGTTCCAAACCTGAATGATTTTCTCTTTTCTGTGGAAGACAAATAAATAACCCAGTAGTGTGAAGATACAAAAAGAATATAAAATATAATAAATTAGTCAGCTGCATAACATATGGCGATGCAAACACCAAAACTTCTGTGCATATAAAGACAAAATAGTATCAGCATGCCCATGTACATCAAAGCATTTGCACATGTATACATCATCGTACATACACTTCTGTATATTTTTACATTCTCATATGTCAAAATATTGAAGCCAGCATGGTGTGATTTTGCTGCGATGCCTCTGTAGTTGGACACATACTGGGAGACAGATAGCGACAGAACGAACAGCCCGACCTGTGACGGTCCTGCCGCAGCCTCTGTCCTCGGGGTGCGCTGACGGGAGACAGGCATGACTCATTCATCAGAAGTAGGAAAAAAATAACCATTAGAGTTTTAAAATAGTGGCAACCATCAGTTTTTCTTGCACGGTGTCCAAGATAACTCCCTGTGGTATTCCTACAGTTCGCATTTAGCACCTTTTTCCTTCCAACTTCATTTATTTTGTGTCACGTTTCACGGCGGCCCAGTGGCTATCTACAGACGCTTGACAATATCCTTCCTGCTAGGAGCTTATGAAAAGACCCATTAACGGTGCCAAATACAGTTGCGGTTTTGTTCCATTTGGATCTGTATATGGTATTTTAAATGTCTTGGTTTTGTTTTGTTTTTTCTCGAGTGGATTACTGTAAGTGTCTTGCGTGCATCAATTATTGAGATGAGTGTGATGCAGATATCCTCCTCTCACTTTCAAAGGCTGCAGTATTTCTCATTATAAGCAGCAAGTCAGTTTCCATTAAGTATTTATGAACTAGGAATAAACTGGGTAAATCGTGTGCTTTGGACAGGCTCCAGATGATTTCTCAAAATGCATGAAAGTGTCCCGTTCTCTCTCTCTATTTTTCTCAGCCTAACACCCTTGCAGCTCAGAGAAGTGCAGCTTAATCACAGTGACTGTGTTCACACAGATGCAGAATACGGTCGTCAGTCTTGTTTTAGAGTGATAAATATGGCTGCGTTCACACAGTTTGGTTAGTAGCGAAAGTGACAACTGCATTGTATATTCAAAATTGCTATCTTCAATTTTTAGGGCTCACAAATGTATACCAGAGTTAATTTTTTATATTATTAACTATGCATTTTTATAAAATTATACTAATTTATTTTTATCAAATGTGATGGAAGGTTTAAAATGAGACAAATCAACTAATCACAGGAAACATTACAGAATTCATACTAATACTGATTAATGTTTGTGCTGTTGCTTTCTCAACATGATTATGTCACTTACTTGAGCGTCATTTCATCCTATAGGCTTTTGTTAGTTAAAAATGAATGGAAACTGATAGTTCTCAACCATGGGACCGGGGTCCACTAGGTGGCCTCAGCAGACTTCCAAAGGGCCGCAGGAGGTTTATTGATGTTATAATTAATAATTTATTATTATTAAAATCATCTAAAATTAGTTCAGTGCTTGAAACTTCAAGAATGAATTGTGATGAATTTTGAATTGTGATGTCATGAAATGAACTTTATTGACAATGACTTTATTACCAATATTTCTAGCTTCTGTAAAAAAAAAAAAAAAAAAAAAAAAACCGCTTGAAAACAAGCAGCTTTGTCATGATTACAGCAGAAATACAGGAGCTATCATATCCTATATGGGAGGGGCCATGCAAAAATTGAGAATCAATTGTATAAATTACACAGAAAAAGTTATAATTTAATAGCTAATTAAAACAATATTCCCAAGAAAACATGTTTTGTTTGAAATATTAATCAGAGAGAGGGAAAAAAGGAAAAACAATTTGAATACTTCCCAATTTATTTCCAGTTTTGGGAAGATATCTTTATGTTCACCTTCTTATGATACTGTAATTAAATCTTGTTTAATAATTCCAAAATATTAATTATACACATCTATAAATCTATACAAATCTATACAGTGGGTTCCAAAAGTCTGTGACCAGTAGTGTTACTGTTTCTGCCGCTTGATTGATTGATTGCTTGATTGATTGATTAGTTTAAAAAAAGTTTAGATACTTTTAAAGCAAAATGTTTGGAAAATGTACAAGAATGTCAGAATTCTATATGCCTTATTTATTTATTTATTTATATATATTTTCATTTGAAAGAACATTTGGACCCCTCAGTATATGATAAAAATAAACACACTGCATAGTAGGACTGACCCAGAGTGTGAACGTTCATGCGTTTGGATGGCGTTGCTCACTGTGCTGCATTCAGCACTAATAAGCAGACCCAATTCTTCACTACCAAACAGTGGAGAGGAAACAGAAGACAAGAGGAAGTCTGATTGTCTGATTGCCAAAAATCTCATTTCCTGCCCTGAGCTGGAAGAGCAGCCAGTGAGGAAGTGCTGATTGTGATGCCTGTTGTTGGCATATAGTGGACTGGACAAATTCACTCTGCGGCTGCCTTCTCAAGGCAAGTACAATGTGGCTGGGCCCCGTCCTTCAGCACCACCTCAGCCTGTCCTGTCCAAACGGCACTACATGAATCCAGACAAATGGACACAAGCGGGTCACGTGTCAGGTTGGTGAAGGATGAGTGGTTAATTTGAAAGAGAGGTGGCAGAGATACCCTGCAATGTGCACAGCAGAGATGGACAGGAGAAATTACAGACAGAGCTTGATAATAATCCACTCACTTCAGTAAAACCCTCAGAAATGATCCAGCTGATCTCTCGCACCAGCCTCCGCTCACTCGGATAAAAACCTTTAGGCCTCCTTCTAAAATCAATTGCTATCTTGACTCATACTGGAACATAATATTTGACATTGTTGGGTCCAAGATTGAGCTTTTCTTTTAATACAGCCTCTCATTGACTGAACCTATTACAGTTTGTCCCTGCGGTAAAGTGCTTGAACATAATATTTGTGGCGTCTGACAGGCCGGGTTTGTACCCTGTCATTGACCGAAGCTCACGGCTGAATGTTTGTATACCTGTATAAAGGATGACGTTCAGTGTTACTGTGATTAAATATTTAGCTCCCTGTCTACAACTCCTCTGTTTGACCGTATGTATGCTTCTGTGTGTATGTTTCTGCATTACAGCAAAGCAGTGAAGCAAATAATTGAGCAAGAACCTGGGTCACTTATATTTGATGTTAACAACAGGGAGTTATTTCAACAATCACCTATTTATACCCACAGCGCTTTACTAAAAATCAATTTCAAATTAAATTCCTGTGAATTTACTCAAAGCTAAAAGGATAGTTCACACAAAAAATGAAAATTCATTTACTCACCCTAATGTCGTTCCAAACCGTATCACTTTCTTTCCATGGAACATAAAGAGATGTTTTGCACAATGTCTAAGCTGCTCATTTCCAAGAGGAATATTTTCATATTTCATATTTTAAAATTATGTTCATGTTTTGTTAAAGTGTCTATTAAAATGTATACATTGCTGTTCTTTTTGATGAAATGATATGCATTTGGATCTCTCTCTCTCCCTCTCTCTCTCTCTCTCTCTCTCTCTCTCTCTCTCACACACACACACACACACACACACATTTAAATGTTTGGGGTACTAATTTTAAAATATGTATTTTTAAAAAATTCATGTTCAACAATGCTACATTTAAAAAAAAAATAAAAAATGCAATAAAACAGTAATATTGTTAAATATTACTACAATTCAAAATAGCTGTTTTTAAAATGTCAATGAATAAATATAATGTATAATAAATGTATTTTAAAATGTAATTTATTCCTGTGAGGGTCAAGCTGAATTTTCAGTAGCCATTAATCCAGTCTTGAGTGTCACGACACTCAAGTTTTTTTCTGGATTCTTTGATAAATAAAAAGTTCAAAAGAACAGCATTTGTTTAAAATAGAAATCTGTTATAACATTATAAATGTCTTTATTGTCACTTTCAAACAATTTTTTATTTAATGGCCTTAAAATAAATTATATATATTCTTTTCTTTCTTTCTTTCTCTTTCTTTCTTTCTTTCTTTTTCTTTTTGTTTTAACAAAAACATGTTTTGTAGAAACATGATACAGCCATTATATAATGTTACATCTTATAATAAATATATGATTAGAAATGCTTATAATTCCATTTGAAGTTGTCCAACAAGTTTAATCTTGTACTCATATCATAGCTTGTAGAGTTTTTTTAAATAGATTTTTCCTTTTTTCAACAGTAACATTACAAAAGGATGTTTGAATTGAATGCGGCTATAATAGACTGATTGCATTTGTTGCTGAAAAACCTCATATTTCAGAACAGAAAATAAAGAACTGTTCTTGATAACCTTAAGACATCATCTCCATTCTAAGCCAGGTTTGCAGATCCTGCAATTGTTTGCTGTGCATTGTTCACCAGCCATCCATATGTTTCACCCCCCCACCCCGTTGTACACAAGGTACTCAGATTTTTTCAGTGATTAATTGCTGAGCGTAGTTTAGTTCAGCCCAGAGCGAGAACGTGCTGCTGTTCCATTCTCTTTCACCCTCAGAGAGTCTGCTGAGAATCGCTGAGTTTTCACAAGTTCTGTAAATAGACAAACCAAACACTGCAGCTTCTAAATATATCATGCCAGAGAAGTTTTTCTGATCATTTGTGAAAATCCAGGACAGACTTGAAAATGAGATGCAGATCGCTTTGTCTCGGTGGGTTTTAGTCTGTTTTTGGTGCGTTCTGTTGTCTCGATACGTATGTAGTGGGAAAAAGTCCTTGGTTTAGGGTTTTTTTTGTGTGGAATTGTGATTAAACACTATCGTATTTTCAAAGGCTTTGAAATTCAGTGCAAAAATCCATAATGAACTGAACGATTAATGTTTGCGTTTCACTATAGCAGCTTTTAATTAAACGAAATGTGCATGTTATCCAATACAAAACTTTAAATGAAAGCCAAAGTGCTCGTTTGTTGTATATAAAGTGCTCCTTACCGCAAAACAAACAAACCCAAAGATGGAGATAAACATAATTGACTCTCATGCTGCAATTTGGTTAGAGAGCTCTCTTTTTTGCACAAATCTTTTATAAATGGATGTAATTGATGAGTCAAACGGCATTGATTTCCAATACGCTCATTTGTAGTGCAGGAAAGTGAAAAGAAGGGGAGCGAGTGAGGAATGGGGCAGTTGAAAGTGAGTGGTACTGATGGGCTGTTTGTGATTGGTCTGTCTGTCTCTGTTCTTTACACTGATGAGTCAGACGCTGCTTTGTGAATGATTTCATTTAGATCAGATTAAAGCTGTCTCTGACAGTTAATCTGAGAGTTTAGCCACTGCAATCATCAGAAATCATCTGATTGTCATGGGATTATGACTTTAGAGGGAAGACTAGGTCAGACTGTGGCTGTGCGAGGACAGTCAAACGCACACATACACACAAACGCTGAGACCGAGCTAAACAGCTTAGTCATGATGTTAGAGGTCAGGAATGAGGTGGTGTACGCTCAGAACATTTTCTAAGGCAGACAAAACTCGAACATGAAACGGCATTTTCAACTCATTTTACTGTCAAATTATTACTGGGTGAAAGAGGATTTCAAAAGGAAGTAGAAAAAACTGATTACACCCATTGTTAAAATTGTGCAAAACAATGGCTAAATAATGTGGTATTTCAAAATAATATTTTAAGATTATTATAATAAAACACCCTACCATTCAAAAGTTTAGGGTCAGACTTTTTAATCTTTCTGAAAGAAGTCTCTTACTGTATGCTCAGTCTCTTATTTGATCAAAAATGCAGTAAAAAAGAACAAAGTTATTGTGAAATATGATTACAATTGAAAATAACTGTTTACAACTATTTGAATATAGGCTATTTGAAAATATAGTTTATTCCTGTGACGCAAAGCTGAATTTTCAGCATTATTACTCCAGTCTTCAGTGTCACATGATCCTTCAGAAATCATTCTAATGATTTGCTGCTCAATAAATATTTGTTATTACAATTAATGTTGAAAACAGTATAGAAAACAGCTTAATATTTTGTGGAAATGTAATATTCATAATATTTTTCAGGATTCTTTGATGAACAGAAAGTTCAAAGAACAGCATTTATTAAAAAAAATTACATTTTTAAATTTTTAAATAATATGTGACCACAAAACCAGTCATAAGTGTCATTTTTCAAAATTAAGATTTATACATCATAAATCTCTGCTGAATAAATAAGTTTTGCATTGATGTATAGTTTGTTAGGATAGGACAATATTTGGCTGAGATACAACTATTTGAAAATCTGGAACCTGAGGGTGCAAAAAACTCAAAATATTGAGAAAATCGCCTTTAAAATTGTCCAAATGAAGTTCTTAGCAATGCATATTACTAATCAAAAATTAAGTTTTGATATATTTACAGTAGGAAATTTACAAAATATCTTCATGGAACATGATCTTTACTTAATGTCCTAATGATTTTTGGCATAAAAGAAAAATCAATAATTTTGACCCATACAATGTAGTTTTGGCTACTGCTACAAATATACCCCAGCGACTTAAGACTGGTTTTGTGGTCCAGGGTCACGTATTATTTTAATAATATCAAAACACTAAATGGCATCATTGGAAAAGGAAAGTCGTTTCAGAGGTGTCATTGCCTGATGAAAAATATGAAGAATATATATTGATGCACTTTGGAAAAGAGTTTTGGGATGTCGCTGATGAAATAGGCACAATAAGATAAGGAAAATTAATTTTCAAAATTAAATGGAGTCAAATTTGATTTATTGTTGACTTTAATTTGACTAAACTGTTTTGATATGATCTCTGCTCTACATTATCCTCTCCTAAAATGTACCTTTTTTTCTTTTTTTAGTGTGGAACTAGATTTTAAACTTCAAGAGGACAAACTGCAGCCCTTAATGAAGAGAATGTGTCCATTAGAAGAGCCGTCCTACCCCTCTCTGCCTTACACACACGAGGTGTTCACCTCCACACCGAAACGCAAGTCCAAGACTGAGTCTAAGAAGCATGCGCGATGGAAACTATGGTTCCTCTAACATATGGACTCGAGATCCCTGAAACCATCACAACAAGCAAATTCTAGTGGAATTTTGCTTGACTAATTGGATAATCGTGGAGGAATGCTCACTGCTAGCCACTGTTTTGGAACATGCATCATGGGATCCACTAAGGAATAAGGAATAACAGTTGTTTTCTAATCATGACCCTCTGATGAACCCTCTGAGTTTGAGAACTGCTGAATTCACCTGATCTCACATTTTTCAATGGGATTACACAATGATCCTTAGGTTTAGTGAAGTTAGCAAGGTAAGAGAGCGGGAATGCTTGTAGATGCAGTGTGTGTGTGTGTGTGTGTGTGTGTATGTATGAATTTTTCCAGTGTCTAACTCTGAGATCTCTCTCTTCTTTCTACATTTATCCCATTTTACTTTAGGGACCCTGCAGAGGCGACAAGAAACTTCAAAGCTAAACGCTAGTTTGCCACAAAACTACTTTGGAGCCGTACATCAAAGACATCTAATCAGCAAAGCACAAACTTTTGAATTATAAAGTAGATTTGATCGCTGAGATATACCTCTGTCTCTTTCTTTCTTTCTTTCTTTCTTTCTTTCTCAAAGTCTCTCACCCCTTGAAAATTGATTATCATTCTGTGACAGAATAAATTATATTAATGAAATTAAATTAGTGAGTAAATGCAGAATCTGCTGACTGCATGCACTAATAATCAATGACTTTGTAGAGATATTTATCTGGAAAATGTTGAGAATGCACAATTAGTATGTCAGAAATAGTAAGGCTGTAAATGTATGAATTAAGGGTTTACAGACTGGTGTTCTCAAAAAAGTAAAAAAGAGAGAAAATGTACAAAAATACAATGATTTGTCTTTCAATTATATAGATTTCTGCATCAAATAATGGGCCATAAATATTTCTGAAATAAGAAAAACATTTACGATTTGCAGATGTTCAGGTCTAAAACTATTTTCTTGGGAATATGATACTGTATTTACAACATACTGTAAACCTAGGTTCAATTTTTCAGTAAATATATTTTTCAGACTCATAAAGATGCTTGAGAATTGGCTGGAGATTACAGACAATATGTTCCATGGTGGAAAAAAAAATATGAGAACACCTCAAATCTGTTTAGATGATCATTGTTTCGTCTTATAGGTTGGAAAGTGCACAAATACAGAACACAAAACAATAGAAATAGTCTCTATCCTATAAAACACACCACTCTGTTCAAGCTGAAGTGTCATTTGCTCAATTAAATTTTAATATGATGGCAGTCAATCACTGAAATCTTGTGCTTGTTTACCCACCTAAGGCAAGTAATGAAACGATCACAACACACAAATTGGGAGTATAATAATGCAGGTAACATATAGAGGGCTATGTATATACAAACTGTGCTTAGCATTTTATTAGCTTTAAAGAGTCTTTGTGTTAGATATTCACAAGTCTAATGTCTTCACTACAGTGCCAAACACTGTATTTAGCTGGTAGCCCAAGAACCTTCATACGTGGAGGGTGTTTTTCATAACTATAGGCTATATATTTAAAAGTAATATGTAAAAAATAAAAAACAAATCCTTGGTCACAGTATCTTGTTGTTTAATTGGAGCACAATACCTGCATATTCTTGTAGCATAAAACAAATGCATCATTATACCTTGAGAAAGTGCAATTGATTTATATTGTGCAATATTACATTTTATACAGTTTCTACCCACAGTGCATTTACAATAAAGAAACCGATGCAAAATATTCTGACTCGACTGTCCTGTTCCCGTGAATGTTCTTTAGTGTCAGACCAAAGGAGTGTGGGTTGCTTTGGGATTCTTGCAAAGTGGATTGCGGTGGTGATACTCAATTCATGAAGATGATTGAATAGTGCTTTGAACAGGACTCAGCTGGAGGATGAGATGGTTGCAACACTTCTCTCTAAAATTGATTGGCTTCAGCTTTGGCGCACACTCCACAGACGTGCTCTGTGATTGGACGGCCTCCAGTAGAACACCTGCTGCCAAGATACTGTCAGTCACTTTGACTCAAGGGATGAAATATTCCTCTGAACTCTTTCTGCAAACATAACTAATGTAAACATGGCAAATGTAATTCTGCTGACCCATCGTAGGGATATGACTACAAACGAATCTCTCCAGACTTTGCATGCACTTATTCTCTGATCAAACAGCCTTATTTTAATATTGATAACAGTTGCTACTTAAGCTGATGAGCGCATGGAAGTCGTGACCAAAATGACACTGAAAACTGATTGCGGTTTTGTATCCTTGCAATCTTTCCAAACAAATTCACAGAGAAGTCGTGTTTGAGAAGTAGAAGAAAAAAAATGGTGCAGGAAAACCCAAAAAATAATTTGCAACAGTGACATTTTAAAACTAGAACAAATAACTAATTAAACTAATTATATTTTTTAAAGCAATATATCACCCACAAATTATCATTTTCTGAAAATGTACTCACCCTCAGGCCATTCAAGATGTAGATGAGTTTGTTTCTCATTTGTACAGATCTTGAGAAATTTAGCATTACATCAGTTGCTCACCAATGGATCCTCTGCAGTGAATGGGTGCCGTCAGAATGAGAGTCCAAACAGCTGATAAAAATGCCACAATAATCAACAAGTAATCCAAACGACTCCAGTCCATCAATTAACATCTTGTGAAGTGAAAAGCTGTGTTTTTAGTAAACAAATCTATTATTAAGACATTTTTACTTTAAACTATCGCTTTTGGCCATAATCTGTGCATATTTCCCTCCCGATTCAAACGAGACAAAAGGAAATAAATTTTAGGCAACATTTTGAAGTTAAAAATGTTATGATTTTGTTCATTACCAACATACAGGTTTTCACTTAACAGATATTAATTGATGGACTGGAGTCATGTGAATTACTTTGGATGAATTACTGTGATGTTTTTATCAGCTGTTTGAACTCTCATTCTGACGGCACCCATTCACTGGAGAGGATCCAGTTGTGAGCAAGTGATTTAATGCTTTCTCCAAATCTGTTCTGATGAAGAAACAAACTCATTTGCATCTTGGATGAGTGTGAATAAATTTTCCGCAAATTTTCATTTTTGGGTGACAGACACATTTTCATGGAAATATTCTTACACTTTCCTGCCAAAACTACAACACTAAGGCTGTAAAGGATTGTGATTGTGGCAGAAAACTATTTTACCAGTGAGCAGATAACTGGATCTCATTTCAAAGAAGTTTGTGCTGAGGATAAATCTTATATAGCATATGGAGTGACTGTAATCTTCCCAATAGTTGCTCATACTTTGAGCATCTCCCGTGTCCGACAAAATCCATATTTTGCCACTGGCCTTTAAAAAGAAAGATTTATCTGTGAAAAGTTGTCCAGCTTTGCTCCCATGACCTCAGAATAACTGTAGATTGTCGAATAACTGTAGACCACAGGATAACATTTCAATATGATATAAACCAGGGAGTTTCGAACAAATTTGAGAGAGAATAGCAAAAAATTTTTGTGTGTTGTTAAAAGTTTATTTAATGATACTAATTAAATGTTTAAAAAAACATTTTTTTAAAACATTTAACAAATGCAATATTATTACTTTTTCATTTTGCTTAATAAAAAACAGTTGGAAATCATGATATTAATCACATTTTATTCTATTAACAGCCCTAGTTTTAACAGTAAACAGTTAAAAAAAACCCCTAAGGAAATTATCTCTGGATAATATTTTAATTTGTTTTAGCCTTAGAACAGAGACAAACATGCTGGAAACAACATGTTGTTTTTATAATACTATGCATATTATTAATTAAAATTATATTATAAATTCAACATACTTTATATGCAACATTAAATTGCAGCTGAATTTTAATATCTGATCTTAACATTTTGCTCTGTATAGTCAGTTTTGTATGGGAAGTGATTGTGTATACTTTCAATATTTTGAAACCCTCTAAATATGGTCATGTTAAGTCCAGTTGTAAAGAAAGCAGCATCCTCAAAACATTTGCAATGGCTGTTGAAACCCAGACTGTCTGCAGTACTGAGGGAAAACACTTATATGAGGTGTAGCCAGGGTCAGCCTCAGAGTGATTTTCCTTACATCGGCAAACCGAAAACAACATAAAAAAGGGAGCGAGAAGGAACAGCATAAATGAAATGCACAGTAAACACAGTCTCGCACACAGCAGGAACAGGTTGAGCATTTATACAGTGAACGGCTCAAAGCACCTTCCATTAATAAATTAAGCTTTGCATTAGGAGTAATTACAACTGCAAGTGAGGAGAGAGAGAGAGAGAGAGAGAGTGAGACAGTCAGCAAAAGCCGGATGGACTTGTCGACAACCGGTTTGGGCTAAATTTTAATCTCCATCCCGCACTGCTTTAAAAATTCAAGGTTTCCTAAGAGCTCATTAATAAATGATAGAGGACTTGAGCTTAGCGGGCTTTAAAAGTAAGCAGCCGGGGCTCATGCCCCCAACCCTTCAAATGTTTATGAGGACACTCAGACTCAGCAGTGGACTTAACAAGGCCTGTAGAACTTCTGTGACAACAGAAGGTTGAGGAGCTTTAATGGAAATTAGAGCCTTAGGTTAATGTGTGCACGAACCAGAGCCACTTGTAAAATGCTTACTGTGCATCGGTGTCATGTGGGCCTATCCAGATCTCCATATGCACCATCAGAGCTATGAAAGTACGCCATCATCCCTTAAGTATATGAACGCTGCTTTTTGTGAATAGTCTAAATGCGGGTAACCTGTTTTCTTCCATTTTACAATGATATACAGGCTGAGCAGATATGAGGAACTGCCATCAGTGGCATTATTGGGGTGATTGTTGAGCAGCTTAGTAGCTGTAAAAGACAGTTTACTCAGGAAAGTGCAACTTACTTTAATTTGCCTAGAGATTTGAAATGGTAGCAGAACAGTTGCCCATAGGAAAGAAGAAACACTGAGATCTCTGGAATATTTTTTTTTTTAACTTAGACAGCAATGAGATCAAATGGAGAGCAAACTGAGACTGTTTCTGCTTCTTAGATTTGTCTCCTGATAAAAATACCCCAGTAACCCTGTCTCACTCAGCAATTTTGCAAACAGTAATAAGACATTAATCAAGTCTCAAAATTAAGTCTGAAGCTATAGTCACATCTGCTGTTGTTCAGTGAATTTTCACAGATGAAATCCAGTCATTCATTAGTAATCCTTGCGATGAAGAGTTTTATGTGAGGGCAAAAGATTTCCCCATATTTCACGATGCCAATCTTTCGTCTGGGACAGCCAAAAATCGTGCAGTTTGTAGAAGGCTTAATACAAGGGAATTTAGATGCCAGGGTCTTGCAATGTATTTTTAAACATTTTTTTATTATTAGATGACATGCAGTGAGCACATTTGTGCGCAAGGAAAAAAAAAACGAGACACGACAGTTAAAGATATCGTTCAAGCCAAAGTTTAACGATTAAAACAACGATGTACATAGTGCTCTGTGTGAACCTGCCCTTAAAGCCTGTTCACACAACACGTGTTTTTGCGTTTTAAAATGTCGTGAAATAGAAAAACACACAAAGACGTATAAAAGTTAAACATTTTAACTAGAGCATCATATTTGTAGAATACAGTGTCTTCTACATCTGCCCAGAGTGTTTACATAGAAAAACAATGGAAAAGCAGTACAGTGGAATGAAAATGCTTTCTGTGTGAACGGTACAGTCAAATTGATTTTTAAAGGAAACATTACTGAGAACGCCTCAAGGTTACGTATGTAACCCTAGTTCCTCGAGGGAACGAGACACTGTATCAAAACGCTTTGGGAACGCCTTCAGCGTGACCACTCTCTGAATCACATGTGTAATCAGTCCAATGGATGGGCGAGACGTCACAGGCGGGGTGATGTAGCGACCAGGAAGCATAAAAGCACGTGCGGTGAAACCGGCATCAGCTTCAGGAATGAAGCAAGCGCTGGCAGGGATGCCAGAAGTCTGGCTTCGAGACGCAGCGTCTCGTTCCCTCGAGGAACTAGGGTTACAAACGTAACCTTGAGGCGTTCCTCTTCAGGAACTCGAGCTGCGTCAAAACGCTTTGGGAACGAGAATGCCCACGCCGCCAGACTGACAAATCCCTGCCTAGTGTGTGAAGGAGCACAGCTAGGGCGAGAGAAAGAAGAGCCCGGAGTGGCTCGCGTATCTGATGTAAGTGAGGGCGTGGACCGACCCGCAGCGTAGCAGAGCGAGCCTTGACCCCCAAGAAGGGGAGATCAGAGGACTCAACGAAGAGAGGCATCCACAATCTGAGGCTGAGGGACCTTGTCCCTTCCCACAGGGCAGCTCTGTGGGCGTAGTGCTCGCACAAGCTTCTCTGGTCAGGCTCCTCGAAGGGAGGAGAACTGAAGGCCTGGGGTACGACAGCCAGAAAATCGTACTGGGGCCTCAGCCTCAGTGCACCGCAGAGGAAACGTGTAACTAGGGGGTGTCTTCCCACTGAATGGCCACCGAGAGGGGCGTGGTAGACCACAATGGCCGCCACGAAGACCTCTAAAGTGGAGTGGGTCAACCCTGTGGAAAAACAGGCCTGCAGGAACTCCAGAACTGTACCAAACGGGCAGTTAGCTGGGTCGAGCTGGCGGTCTCCGCACCAAGAAGTACAGTTTCCTCGATGAGGGAGCTCTGGATTGGAGGATGGTCTCAACAACCTCGGTTGAGAGACCGGAAGCTATGAGTTGTGCCTCCTCAGAGGCCACACCCACAGCTTCCACAGCTCCAGCGGGGGCGCACCCACCGCCTGTGGGAGGAGATCTCTCCCTACGGGGATCCTACGGGAAGGAGAGAAATCAGGTCCGAGAACCATACTCGGCCTGGACAGAACGGGGCTACTGGCAGTAGACTGACCTCGTTCCGGCACACTCTCACCAGAACTCCCGGGAGCAGAACAATCGGGGAAAGGTGTACAGACGAAGCCTCGGCCACATCTGTACCATGGCATCCAGCCCCAGTGGAGCTGGATGAGTCAGAAAGAGAACCAGAAGGGACCGTGCAATATCATCTGAGTCGCAAACAAGCCCACCTGAGCCTGGCCAAAGACTCTCTAAGCCTGCTTCACCACTCGGGGTGAGGCATCTATTCCCCGGGCCTCGGCCCCTGCCTCGACAGGATGTCTGCCCCCACATATATAAGAGACCATTGCTGTGTTTTCGGTGCGCACCAAGACATAGCGATCTCTTAGGCCTGGGAGGAAGTGTTTCAAGGCTAGAAACATGGCCAGCATCTCCAGCCAACTCAAGCGCCACGTGAGATGGCGGCCGCTCATGACCACTCCCAACCGGTGAGAGATGCGTCCGTCACTAGCATACGCGGCGACCAGGAGCTCCCAGCACCGGGCCCTGAGATAAGAACCAAGGTTTCTTTCACATGTCTAAGGCACGTAGCCCCCTACGTCTTAAGCCACCACTGTAAGGGTCTCATGTACAGCAAGCCAAAAGTAACCACGTTGGACGCAGCTGCCATCAGACCCAGCAGTCTGGAACTACTTGACAGTGAGTGACCGGCTTTCTCTCACTCTCACGACTGCAGTGAGGATCGACTTGATCTGAGCAGGAGACATATGTGCCTGCATCGTGGTCAAATCCCACACCATGCCCAGATAAGTGGTTCTCTGTAATGACGAAAGCACACTTTTCTTGGCGTTAAGTCTTAACCCCAGCTCTTTTGTGTGAGCGAGAACGACATCTCGATGTTGAACCACCATCCGCTCTGATTGAGCTAATATCAACCAAAAGTCGATGTGGTTGAGTCGTGTGAGTGTGGGGTGAAAGTACAAAGCCAAAGGAAGAATCGGTATTAGTAAGCTTTTGCCCGGGAGCGGAGCGTTTACAGCGGGGAGGAGTGCAATCAGCCCCCTTGAGAGCTGACTGCGTGAGCTCCGCTCCCCAGAAATGCTGCTCATAATCTGCTTGTGCTAACAATGTGCTTGTGTAAACAATATGCTTATCGAAAGCTCATCGTCGTACTCCACGTCAACCTCCTCGGAGGAAAACAGGTGGAGCGTCGAGCCCTCTCTCCGGGAGGAAAGAAACCATTTCAGGCAGGCTTCCGAACCCAGAGAGCGGGCGTTGGATCTGGTGGGAAAGGAAGTAGACAGAGGACACACACAGAGCGCTTGCTGAATGACAGAAAGCTGATGCCGGTTTCACCGCACGTGCTTTTATGCTTCCTGGTCGCTACGTCACTCCGCCTGTGACGTCTCGCCCATCCATTGGACTGATTACACATGTGATTCAGAGCGTGGTCACACTGAAGGCGTTCCCAAAGCGTTTTGACACACTCCTGAAGAGGAACTCCATTACTGTAAGTTCTCCATAGAGCAACCCCAGAGCAATATTTTTTTCTTCCGAGTAAGCGAATTAACTTGTATATCAGATTTTGATTGAAATGCAAAACAAACAAATGAATTATAATCTCTCTTTTTAATCACACCCTGTGCATTTTTCCAAAAAGAGGCAACAGTGTGCAAGAGTTTTGTTTCTCTTGCTTTGTAAGGGGAGTTAATCACTGAGAGAATGAAACTGTGGGTGTGAGAGACATAATAGGACACTAGCGACTAATGGGCTGAAATGTTGAATCAGAGGAGCACTTAAAAAGAGTCTTTCTAATTACTCAGTTCTCACATATGAGACCTGCCCTGTTGTGTCAGGAGGAAAATGTGATCATATTGGCTTCAGACTGTAACATCACGGCGCTTCTATTATCTCGTGCCACAATGGAAGAGAATGAGAAAAAAATGACAGGTTAAGGTCATGTGAGAATATGAGGAATATAATACTGATATTTATACTGCCATTTGTTCTCCCATCTGACCCTAACTGTGTTTATTTACAGTAAGCCACTAACAGCTTGGTTTTTGCTTTCAAAGCCGTAATAGCCTCTGAAAGTTTCTGTAGACCAGAGGTGGGCAAACTTTTTAGACCAGAGGGCCACATCAAGTTTTGCAAACCAAGTGAAGGGCCGCATACCAAATCCTTGATAAAAGAACTTTTATTGTGGAGGTATGCATGGAACATATATTATCTGATAGAAACATTTGTCACATTAACACATTAAACAAAAATTCTTATTTAATATCTATTACTGAGTCAAATTTACAACAGACCATTTCATTTGTACTGCTTTTAGTATGTACATATCAATCTTCATAAAACTTGATAAAATAACAAATCCTTGATAAAAGAACTTTTATTTACAGTGGAGGTATGCATGGAAAATATATCTGACAGAAACATTTATCACATTAACACATTAAACAAAAATTCTTATTTAATATCTATTATTGAGTCAAATTTACAATAGACAATCTCATTTGCACTGCTATTATATACATATCAATAATCATAAAACTATTTCTGATAAAAACTCAAGGAGAACCTTAGTCTTTGTCTTTCCAAGTCATGGTTATGAGTGTTAATGTGAACAATGAGGCTGGTCCCCTCTCCTTGCAAGGGTGTCAAAGTCTGGAGTGATCTTTGATGTAGAGATCCTCAGGATAGCTGACAAGTGGCTGTTTGTTAAATTTGATCTGCGGTGGGATTTGTTGTAGTTCATGACTGAGTAGGTTTGTTCACACACACATATGTGGATCCAAATAAAACAAGCATTCTTTGGGCATGCTTTTTAATGTTTGGGAATTTTTTTTCATCCAGTGAGGCAAAAAACTGGTTAACTGGTGCTGTCTGAAACTTCTCCTTCAAAGTGCTGTCACACTGCATGTCGATGAGTTCCAGTTGTGTGTCTGTTGGTGCTTTCTCACTGTCAAAAGATAGGGGGCATGAGACAAGTTCAAGCTCAGTCTCAATTTTTGCAAAGTCTGTGAAGCGACGGGAAAATTCTGCATGCTGGTTGATCAAAGTGCTGCTGTACCTCTCAATGCGAGACTGTGTTATTGGTGCGCTTAGTCCGGTCAGTGCAGGAAAATGAGCGAAATCTCGGCTGGATATCTGTATGGAGAACAGTACAAGTTTGGCCTTGAATGCTTTCACATTGCTGTACAGTTCGTGCACAAAAACGTGCATCTCACCTTTTAGTTCCCAGACACGATTAAACACATTGCCGAGACTTAGCCAGCGCACGTTTGAATGGTACAAGAGGTCATGGTGCTCTGCCTCCATTTCGTTAAGCAGCTGAATGGTTCAGCGCTCTTGCCCATATAAAGTTGACAAGCTTCACAACCACTTTGACAACATTTTCTAGCTTCAACACACTTGTACACAAGGCTTCCTGGTGTATGATGCAGTGAAGAAATATCAGTTCTTCTGAGTTCGGGGTTTCGTTTTTTTTACTTTGTCTTGTAACCTTTTTAGCAGTCCAGTGTTTTTACCAGTTAGATTTGGCGATCCATCTGTTGTGACGGTTGTCAGCTTTCTCCACGGCAGGTTATTTTTTTTCCAGGCAGACGGACACACTGTCGTATAAATCCACGCCCCTGGTCTTTCCATCATTGATTCCAATCCGAGGAGTTCTTCTGTTATTTCGAAATTTTCGTTTATTCCCCTGACAAAAATCAAAAGTTGAGCAGTGTCTGTGATGTCAGTACTTTCATCAAGTGCGATAGAAAAAAAAGACTGAATCCATCCACTTTTTTTTTTTAGTTCGGAGAGCAGCTCCTCTGCAATTACTTCCACGCGTCTGGTAATTGTTCTCCACGATAAGCTAATTTTCTCAAACTGACTTTTAGAACCAGGACAAAGTATGTCAGCAGTCTCCATTATACAGTTTTTCACAAATTCCCTATCCGGAAAAGGCTTGCTGTGCTTTGCAATTGTATGTGCCACTACATAACTAGCTTTCGTTACAGATTCTTGAATAGAGCACTGTTTCGTAAATGTATTTTGCTGGGATTTTAAATTTGTGGCAAGTTTTAAAGCCTTGTTTGCCTTTTCTGCAGGTGACAGCCTGACAGCATAATTCGAATGCTTGCTTGAAAAATGAGACTGAGGTTGTAGTCTTTAAAAACCGCAAAACTTTCTTGGCATATTAGACATACTGCCTTCTGTCCGATATTGGTGAAGAAGTATTTTGTTGTCCATTCTTCCTTGAACACACGACATTCAGAGTCCACTTTTCTTTTTTCGCCACACTCATTTTCACTCATTAACGTCCGAGTTACTACCGAGTGCATTCTAATTCTACTGTAGTAGGCGCTAACTGTACCGCTGCCATCAAATGGCGTTCGCTTGTATTGCATCAAATTAGTAATTCTGAACCAAACCCGTTACTCAAATGTAGCATTTTTAAAAACTCCCTCGCGGGCCGGATGAAAGGGTTCGGCGGGCCGTATTTGGCCCCCGGACCGTAGTTTGCCCCCCTCTGCTGTAGACATTAAAGCCTGTACAATTTCACGCTGCCGTGCCCCACAAGGGCTAGAAGGCAGGGGTCAGGAGACTTCAGTTTGATTTAGAGCTTTAGAATCGGTCCCACAAAAACTGACAGAAGAAACGACCTAAACTTTCTAGCTGTACTTCATGGAGGGATCATACTGGTCTAAAGGCCCAGGGCGCAGGTCTAAGCCTGGAAGATAAAGCATGAATAATGCATGGCACTGATCTGCAGGGAAAAAAGCACAGCTCCTTGGATATTGTCCTCTCTCTGCTCAGTGTAATAGAGGTTTCCAGTCCTGCTAGCCGGCAGCTGCAAAACTCATCCAAAAAGACCTCCAGAGCAGAGCCACAGTATCAGCCCCCTCTCAGCGTATGCTAACCCAGAAATCATCATTTTGAACTCAGGTGGATGAATATTACATTTCATCCATCCACCTGAGTCTCAGATCGAGACAGGTGCACTAACCAGGTGTTATCCAGGTGCTCCATCACTAGAAGCATTAACAATCTGGTTAGTTTGGGCAGTGGTTTAAAAATGCCACCATACTGTGAATATGAACACCTGCATACTCTTATTTTGACCGTTTTTAGAAAGCAGACAGAAAAATTCAATAAAACAGCTGGAATGTGAAATCAATGTGTTAACTTTATGATTTTTTATCATGTTGTATGCTGGAAATAACTCTTGGAAGTGAGAATTTGTGGCTAATGAACAAAGTAATTAAACTGGTTCAATGTTTACTCGTATTAAACATTCAGCAGGAGATCTCGCTCTGGAGAACAGACGCTGAGGAATGTCCATCTGAAACTTGGAAGGAGCCGTCTGTTTTCTTCACCATCACTCACAAGAGTGAAGGGGGCCTGGCCACTTCTTGCGGTCGATAAGTGGACATTAGGGGCCAGATCTCAGTATATGAAGGATAGGCAGTAGGGATCAAAATGAACAGGTTTACTCCCAGAGCTCTGGCCTAGAGCCATGAAAACACAAGAATAATAAGCTAAAGCCTGTTCCCATTAGATGGGAAAATTCAATGTTAACACAAAAGATTGATGGCTGCATCCCTAAGGGTGTAAACCCCTGTAAGGCTCTAGCTATCCTCCTGCTGTAAAAACATATTGAATGTGGATTTTCTAAAGCTTAGTAATCATTCTCCTTATAAAGGCCAACTTAATTTCATTATGTCTCAGCTCTCCATAGAGTTGAACATCTGCACAGGAAATTACATCTCCGATGTATGAATGTCATATGAGATATTGGGTTTAAGGACTTACAAGAGAAATTTACTTAGAGAAATCTTGTGAATCTGCTACATCTTAGAAAAGAAAACCCTAACAAAAAAAAAAAATGATTCATAAATATATGTGTTGCAATTAATTAAATCTTTTCTAACAAGAAAAAAGACAACATATTTTTAACCAACCTAACCAGCAAAACATCCTTGGTCAACAGCATCACCAGCTAGCATCACCAGTATGTTGAGTATAATTGCTCAGAACCAAAAAATTCAGGGTAGTCCATTTCACAAATGACTCTTTTCGAATACGTTCTTTTTAGTGATTCATCTAGTGTAATCTGACTCCCAAACGAATTACTCTTTTGAGCTGTTCTTTAGTGAATCCAAAAAAAGAGACCTCAAGACCAGTGTAGTCTGATTCACAAACGAATGACTCTGTGAGTCGGTTCCCTTTTTGTGAATCAAAAACAGACAGCACGACCAGTGTAGTCTAACTCATAAATGAATGACTCTATGAGACATTTCTTCTTAGTGAATCAAAAATAGACAGCACAACTAGTGTAATCTGACACCTGAACGGATTACTCTTTTGAGCTGTTTTTTTTTTTTTTCTCGAAAAAGAGACCTCAAGACCAATGCAGTCTGATTCACAATCTGATGACTCTGAATCTGTTCTATTTTTGTGCATCAAAAGTAAAGACAGCACGACCAGTATAGTCTGATTCGTAAATGAATGACTCTATGAGACATACTTTTTAGTGAATCAAAAACAGAGAGTGCAACCAGTGCAGTTTGTTTCATGAACAAATGACTCTATGAACCAGTTCCTTTCAGTGATTCAAAAACAGACAGTGCAAACACTGACCGACTCCTAAATGAATGACTCTTTTAGTGAATCAAAAACAGACTAGTGTAGTCTGTTTACATCGTACAACTATGAGACTTAAATCAGTGACCCAAAATAACTGATTGATGTGTAAAGTATTGTGTTTCAGTATCATTTAATAAAACATATATTAAATGAAATACATTAAGATGTTCTTTGTTTGATTAGTATTAGTATTGTTAGTTAACATATACTTAAGGTTAGTTGTTGGATTGCATTCTTTTTTGGCATTTCTCAAAAAAAAAAAAAAAAAAAAAAAAAATTAAAAGTGAAGTTAGTTTTTTTAATTTACTAAATTACTAAAGATACCTAAATATTTGACAACGACATTGCATTATTCTTATTGCATTCATTGCATTATTCAAATATTTGTTCCTTATAAGTAGGCTACTAAAAAATGTTAATGGAACCGTTAAAGGGATAGTTCACCCAAAAATGAAAATTCTGTCATCATTTACTCACCCTCAAGTAGTTCCAAACCTGTATGAATGTCTTTGTTCTGCTGAACACAAAGGAAGATATTCTGAAGAATGTGGGAAACAGAGCAGTTCTGGGGCACCATTGACTTCCATAGTATTTTTATTTCCTACTATGGAAGTCAATGGTGCCCCAAAACAGCCTGTTTACAAACTTTCTTCAAAATATCTTCCTTTGTGTTCGGCAGAACAAAGAAATTCGAACAGGTTTGGAACTACTTGAGGGTGAGTAAATGATGACAGAATTTTCATTTTTGGGCGAACTATCCCTTTAAGGGACTAAAATTGTGAAATTCTTTACAATCCCCATCCTTATTGCTGGTCCACCAACCAAACCAGCACCAAACCAGTATACACCAGTCTGAAGCAGCACTGAAGTTCATGTTGACCTAAGATGGTTTTTTCAGAAGTCAAAACAAACCGTCTGATCTATTGACTCTAATTGCTTCAGGTCAAATGCATAAATGGCATCACAACAAAAAAATCAGCACAGTTTCAGGTATTTGTAGATGTTATCTACAGTGAATAGGTCCTCTGTGCAGGTTATTTTGATGTCTGCTCCTGCAGTTGTGTCCCTACAGATGGGTAAATCTCTGTAAACTCTTTGTTTGACATCTCTTGCAGTGAGGATGCAGGGAGCACTGCACCATTAGCCAGAGTGCCAGTCCCTAATTAAATATATCCAGCCCCAGTACAGCCTCTATTCTGACATCTAATAAAACACTACAGAGGACAATCTGCCAAGCCAGTCAGCAGCTGAGGCATTTTTAATATGCTAAATAATGCATGCAAAAAGAAGTGGTCAGAGACACATAACCATATGCAGCACATGGAAAACAGCACGTGCTTTTGGAGATATTGTCTTTTCAATGCCACACTGTCCCCAACCCCATACAATTAACCCTTTTCTCAGCCTAGCCTTTAACCTACATTAGCAACTGTTGCCAACAACAATATTATCAGACAACCTTTAACTCTTTTCCAGAAACAGTAGGGGAGGAGATGTACCACTCAATGGAAAATGAATGAGAGAAATCATAACACGCAAGTCAATAACCAGCCTGATTTTTATGAGATTTGAGATAAACAAAAATGATGTTTTCAGGTGTTATTTATGATTTTAAATATATTAATAAAATAAAATTTTGACCAAAAATTCTGTATTTCCCCATTCAGTTAGGAGCATGAATTACCTACTTAGAAAACATGATGGCAATAGAGTGAACTATCTTGCCTTAGAGTGACTTTTTCCAATGCAAATCTAAAAAGTTCTGTGTGTGTGGATAATTTTATACAGAATTTTATTGAAATTATCCAAAAATATGGTAAAATTGTTCTCAGGGCACTTAGTTATGCAGAGAAGTTATACATAATATTTTGTCCTTGTGAAATTTTGAAACAAATCTTGAGCTTTTGAAATTATGCCTCATTTCCAAATAAACAGGTTTACTGAAAAAAAAAAAAAAAACTGGCTTTGAAACAATTTTTCTTTGAAGAAGAAAGACTGAAATAGGCTAGTAAATAAACTACAACAACCTGTTTTGTTTACAACTTTGATTTTTTTTTTTTTTTTTTACAGTGTACAGTATAACATGAAGAGGGACATCTACTGTACATTTTCTACATGGTAAATGAATATCAATATAGTAATGTTAAGAAAGTGGAGTTTTAGATATTAAATTAGATCATAGTAAGGTCAGATTCTGCAGTTTTTAATCACAATGCCAAATAATTTAATTTCTACAAAGAACAATACAAGAAAAGGGGGCTTTTTAATGTCACACTTAATTCCACCCCACCTAAAAATAAAATCCAATCAAATTTGACTACTTTACAATCACATTTTACTGGAAATTGCATTGTTCAGAGAAATCTCTTCATTTAGGGAACATTCTATAAAGCTTGTATGTGCAAGCAACAGTAACCAAGTTCTAGGAAACAATAAACAAATGGAATTTATGAATATATAAGGTGCTTGGAATTCTCTATGAACGTTCAGCAACAGTTTCAAACAGTATATTATTAATGTCTGACATTTGCCTCACATACACACAACAGTTGCCATACAGATTATTTATGAAGATTACAAATGAATAAAGAAACAACAAAAGCACGTATTGATGCTTTACAAGTACATCAGAGACCTCACGAAAAATCATGAAAACAGATATCGAACGATCCCCGCGAGGAGATCAAAATCTTCAAGCAACAGCGCAGTGCAGGAACAGTGAGGAAGACAGATTCGTACCTGGAGACCGATTTGTTTTTCCTGGGCTTTCAGAGTGGCTGTGATAACTGCATTATGTTGCCTGAGCTCTTCTGTAGTGGATCTCAGCACAACAGCAGCGCTGCAGCTTTGGCCTGCGAGAGCTGAAAGCAGTAGAGTGGAACTATCAGTGCAGACCAGCACAGCGCGCGTACTACACACACACCATCAGACGACATATATTCATATCACAGCACTGAACAATTCATGTCATTCATTTCATTAAACAACTCCTAAAAGTGAAATGAAAGTTTAAAAAGTGGCAGTACGAGTTTACATCTCTATTTAGAGCCATATGGACTGTATTTCAACTGCCATAAACGAAGTGGATACAGAACGATGTACAATTGAACGATGCACTTTGAGTAATCCTATTTGTCCAGTAAAATAGAGGAGGCTAGTTTCATTCTCAACTGACATTCCAACATGAGAGCTTTTCCAAAGCCGAGCTGCTCACTCAATGATTCAAAGAAGTACTAAATGCTCTGAATTGAAAAATCATTATTGGCATAAAATGGGCTTTTGAAGTTAGCTGTAAACAAAACTGAGTTCATCTTGGATGACAAATGTTTTTCAGGTGAATGAATTGTGCATACCACATTCATTCATCTATAGGTATTCATATCAGTCAGAAAGTGTACAGTACGTCTCTATGTTAATTGTTCAGATTTCAATTATTCACTAAACTAATGCCATTTGAAATGCACTTGAGTGAAGTTTTGAAATGTGGTACAAAGTAGAGCTGCACGATTCTGGATAAACTGAGAATCACAATTTTATTTATTTGTTTATTTATTTTGTCTCAAATAGAGATCACAATTCTGAACTAAAATAACGTGTGACAAAATATTGTTTGCTCATTAAAAGTGTTTAATTTAAATGATTTTTTTTAAATATAATATATTTACAAATTAAAAAAATAAACAAATTTTTAATATTAAAATTATGAACAAGTGGTTTGAATTAATGATTCACTGAGTCCCTCATAAATACTTCAGTTGTTCGAATCAGCGCTTTTTAATGAATCTCTTGATGAAGGATTGAATGTAATTGACACAAACATTATTTGAAGAGCCAGTTACTTTCAGGCGGTGATTTGCTTTATTTTGATCGCTACCATAGACATCAGAGTTTATATCCGAACTATAAACTTTTACTTCCATGATCATACGAATGACTGTAAGACAGAAACAATACTTTGTAGTTGAAAAGACTGTTTGTGAAGCTGTTTCTTACCTAAATATGGCGGGAACACAGGTTGTTCCGGTATGATTTTTTCAAAGGCGAATCATTGTCATTTAGGAATTAGATCGCGTGGGTGTTTGAATCGAGATCGCGATCTTTTAACGATTAATCGTGCAGCTCTAGTACAAAAGCATCTTGTGATTTTTATTGTACAAAGTTAACATGGTCGATTACGGTTCACAAATTTGAGTAGGCTCTACTGGTTTAGGAATATTTCATAAATATACTTTTTTTTTTTCAAAATAATTAGACATAATATTACATTTTTGCAATCCCGAATTAGACATAATATTACATTTTTGCAATCCCGAAATTTCTAGGTTTAAAATAAAACTTAAATCCCAGATTCCAGTGTGACCACAGGCTTTTGGAACCAAACTGTACCTCAAGGAAAATACATAATGTTCATGACAGTAAGCTGAACAATTAAAAAAAAAGAGTCTTATTTATAACAAATGCAATATCAAGTGACTATTAAAGGGACGTTTCTTCAATGGATTTTAAGTTTCTACAATGAATTCTGTCTCCTGCAATGGATTGTAGGTAGATATCCACCTCATCCAGTTTCCTCTATTTCGATGTGCGATATTGCTGCAAGCGGTGAAATGCGTGAGTGAACTGTCGAAATGAATCAAACTGTATCACAAACAAATTCAGACCTTTTTGTGTCCCAGTTAATCAGGTTAGATCAAAAGAGTGATTTATTTATGAATCTGGCATCATTAGTTCTGATTCTAAACAGCAGGTAGAAACTCATATATTATCAGGCAAAATGATTCTCAGATTGGTATATGGTAATCTCTGTTGCCAGACAACAGTTTATCAGTAAGATTTTACTAGGGCACAGAGGTATTTCACTGAGGCTCGTGCCCTAGTAAAAATTGTCTAGCGACTCACCGGGACTATTACTGATGACAGGTTACAACGGCACTAATATGCATTTACAGAAAGAGAAAGAGAAGTATGAGCTTTAAAAGAGGCCAAGCAGGCCTGCAAACACAACATTTAACACAAGCAGCCTGCAGTCCCCAGAGGGAGGTCAACGCAGGAACATGAGGAAAACATCATAGCTCTCTGTTCTCTCAATGAGGCTTTTAGGTTTCTGCAGCGATGTCATTTTTTTATTTTTTTTTTTGGATGCTCTAAAGATTGAATGTTGCAGTGAAGAAGGTGGATAGCCCTGTGTGAGATATAGATGAAGAAAAATAGAGTGGATTCTGACTGTGAGTGTAGAGAGTGATGGAGAGGGCAGGGAAAGATGAGATCGTAAGAAAGCAATATAGATTGAGGAAAGAGGCTGAGGAAACCCAATTCTGAGATTGGCGAACGCTTTCCCGCTAATAGCCGTAGAGCATTTGCAATGAACTGGCTATGATGGTCTAACCTGTTACCGCTCGCACTACTCTCATCTGTTGCTGCGCTGAGTGGCTCATTTACTGATGTTACTGCTGTTCTGCTGCCATCAGAAACGCTTTTGCAACCTGAGCTCAGCTCATACTGAAAACACTTAAAGGGAGGGAGAGAGTTTAAAGGTTTCAGCATTTTATGCTATTTCATTTGGTGATGCCAGTGGCAGAGAAATGACATGCATCACCCTTGTACATAAGAAGATGACACATAATATGTTCACTGGAGGTCAGAAATTCAGAATTTAAAGTGATAGTTCACCCAAAAATAAAAATTCTGTGATTAATTACTCACCCTCATGTCGTCCCAAACCCGCAAGACCTTTGTTCATTTTCGGAACACAAATTAAGATATTTTTGATGAAATCCAAAAGCTTTCTAACCCTGCAAAATTAACAAATTATTCTTGCAGCTTCATTTAATTAAGGTTGAACCTCTGATGTCACATGGATTATTTTAACAATGTCCTTACTACCTTTCTGGGCCTTGAATGTGGTAGTTGCATTGCTGTCTATGGAGGGTCAGAAAGCTCTTGGATTTCATCAAAAATATCTTAATTTGTGTTCCGAAGAAGAATGAAGGTATTGCAGGTTTGAAACGACATGAGGGTGAATAATTAATGACAGAATTTTCATTTTTGAGTGAACTATCCCTTTAAGAACCATCTCCCATTCAGTTCATGAATGGAATTGAATTGATCACATCTCATAGGGAGCTGAAGTGCATTTGTAATGCCATTCTAGAAAATGAAGTATTCTTTCACACTGATTTATAAATCTGTCTATCTGTCAGTAAGGCCTATTAAATGACCAAAGTTCTTTATTCTTATAAACAAGACAGCCATGCTCAAAGATTACTATTTTTTATTAAAAATTACACATGCTGGGGTAATATTAATTTCTCCGTATTTGACTTCTTTAGATGTAACTCATATATGAATATTACTTCTAGTTCCTGCCACTACAATTTAAATTCAATTCAAATTCAGGAGCTAAACTGGAATTTAAAAAGAATTCTCAATTTGTTTCTGAATGGCACACATGGATTTTCTTTTTAACACGATGAAGATTTTAGGTTTAAATTGATGTATCTTATTTTAGGTAACGTTATCTGACTTTTTTTTTTTTTTTAAATACTGTTTGTAATCACCTTGGTGTGGCAAATGGGGTTTTAAAGTACAAATACTCTTTACACTACCCAAATCCAAAGAATCTCTACACTTACAATAATGTTTCAAATAATCTGAATTCATAACAAAAGGCCAAGGCCTTGGGAAATTCATAGACATACACATTGCTCCTTACATACAAAATTATCAAAACTAGGTTTTCTCTATTACTGTAAAATGTTCTCTTCTCTTTCTTATCTTTTCATCTCTGCAGCTATTTGATTCTTTTTCTCTCTGTCTCTTTTCAAATGAAACTCTCAGAGCGGTAAGCACAGGTTGTGGAAGCCCCATCTGCTTGGTCTCCTGGCTGAATGGGTCATATAGGGGAAGGTAAATAAAGTATGAGCCAGGCGTATGTACTATAGGTCCACTCTAGCTGATCTATTACAGCATGACCCAGCTGCTCTCCCTCGGTCCTGATGAGACCAAGAGACCTCCTTACCTGGAGACTCACACATACTGCACACTGCTACTGAACACAAATATGGATGATTCTTCATGTAAGGACACTACTTTAAATCTTGAAAAATGTTTTTGATCTATGTGAAAACATTCTGATAAAGATCTGTTCATGACCTTGATCAGCTTTCAAAAGGATTTTGGTAAATAGTGTTGTTAAAGTTTATTAACCTTTGGACTTGTTAACACATATAGTTAATAATAATGATTTAATAAAAATAAATCAACTATATTAAATATACTTGAATAGATACTATATATATATATATATATATATATATATATATATATATATATATATATATATATATATATATATATATATATATATATCCTCTAACTGAAGATTCACACATACACATACAGTATATGCAAACCTTCTTTTTATGTGTTCAGACTCCTTATCTCTCAACCCAACAAGATAAAGGTATTGAGAAATCCTTTTCACCTTAATCTTTTCACTCTCATTAGTCTAAAAGAAACCTACCCAGAGGTAAAGCCCAAAAACTAGAATACTTAATTGTGGATCTTAAGGTGCTGGCAGCAGGCCGCCCTGATTTGATATGTTACACAGTTTTTACTCTAATAAATAAGACTAGGATCTGGGGAGCTTATCCTGGACTGGAATAGAGATGAGAAAAAAAACCTGAACTAATTCTCAGCTGCCTATACTGTGATTCATTCCAGCTGAGCCAAGATTTTCAGCATTTTTTAACATGCCATGAAACAGCAGTGAATGGGATGAATGCACCCTACAAATTAGGTGGAATTTCCTCGTCAACATCACCATTGTCCTCCAAGTAATGACTGCAGAACATCTGAGAATATGGAGAATGCACAATATTAGAACTGACACCAATGCTAGAATTTCCAAAGGATACTAAACAACAACCTTGACACGTTTATAGACATTTGCAGTCCAGACTCTCCTGTGCATGTTAAAAGGTAACATTTGTATTCAAGTACAGTATGTAAAAATTACACTGACATTTACTATATGGTTTAAATATGAGATTGTTGTGGTCAACAGATGGCAGTTCAGCAATTTAGAAAGTTACCTTATTAATATAATTTTGAGTATTCCAAGTATATGTATAGTATATAATTAATGTAAAGTATTAAGGAATCTTCAAGCACATTATCCAAGTACACTTTATGTAGTAAGTATACTAAAATCAATGCAGTAATATACTTAGAAGTGAAGTAAATTTTAGTCCAATTTTTTAGTTTATAAAACACATTTGAACGATACCAAGAACGATAACTATAAAACTATAAAGATTTATTAGCGTCCACACCAGCAAAACGATATCGTCTGTTTATTCTAAGCGCACACTCGTCTGCCGCTTTAAATTCATTATAGCTCGTTATAGCAGGATTGATTTTGATTGGCTGTCAGTGTTTTATCATCCATCAGCTGAAAAAAATCATTCTGAAAGTGATTTCAAGGATATTGTTTCTCTGTGCCTTAATCATTATAGCTGTGATGTGGACTCTGCTATTCTTTAATATTGAGAACGATTTTTAGAACTATATCTTTAACGTTATCTTTATCGTTATCGTCCTTGGTGTGAACGGGCCTTAACATTAGTAAACTGTGAGTACGCAGCTAGTTTACTTAGTTTATCTGAGCTTTTCTCTTGAATTATAACTATACAACTTTACTACAACTGACCTTATAAGTACACTGCTAGTTTCCCCCTTTTTAGTTTATGAAAATACACTTCAGTAAATAGTTTTTTTTCAGTGGTGGCTGGTAGAAAAAAAATGTATGTAGGGCTGTACCACATCCAACAGTTTCAGCAAACATTCCAGTATGATTTAATGCTAAACAGGTTAAGTTAAAGAAAAAGTGTAATATAACTGTTTTACCAAGTTCTGGATTAAGAGGATGATTCTCACAAAACTGTATTTTCTGCAAGCGTTTTTCAAGGTAGAAAAAAGTAATAAAAAATTAAATATTTAATTCACATTAATAATCTCTTCAATTTGTTTCATTATTAATGAAATTAATAAAATATTGCATACTCAAATTAGTGTTTCTTCATTTAGGGGCACTTTTGAAAAAAAAAAAAAAAAAAAAAAAACTCTAAATAATGTACATTGCTTTGTATGTGAAATAAAAAATTGAATATACTGACCGGTTTGGTAACACCAAATAAAGCTATCCTCAACAACTGGAAATGTGAGGATGTGTGTTTTATGCTTTGGATTATGGAAGTGAAATTACGCTTGTCCATAGCTTCTGTGTTGCCATCTTCAGTGGAACCAACTGGAGTGTTGACATCCTGAGGTTGGAGAACATCCTGCTCTAGCTGTTCCTCAGCAGCGGGGAGGACTTCAGAGGCTGGATATCTACAGTAAGGATGTGCGGTAATCTAAAGAAGGTAATATTAATAACATGAATTAAACATGATTCGAGCTAACAAGACACACCTGGCGAGACTAATCAAGGGGGAAAATAACTACAAGCTGACTACAAACATGGCGCAGGAAACACTTCAACATAAAAGTCCAGATATGACACAGGGAAAATACAACACTTCTGATGCTTGACACCAATTTTTTTTCACGCAGGACCTTATAGTGGAAATCGTACAGGTGGTTCTTGATAGGTGAAACATATCATCATAACAGGGACCAATAAACCCTTTTCATATTTGTGGGGTCTTCAGAAGAGGTCATAGTTGGATAAACTTAATAGCACACTTGTCAAAATTCCCTGAAAATTCTCTAAAAACATTCTGAATGCAGATCTTTAGGCTGCATGTCAGCCAGCTGTCCCATGCTTGTGTTTGCTGTGAGGCAACTTATAAATAGTTCCACGACATGTGCCCTTGGGAGCAGGAACGCAAGACCCTTTCTACCCATCAGGCCACAGGAGGATCCAGGAAAGCCATGTCTGCTCAGCTGATCTGCACTGTCTTGGGAATGGGAGAGAGCTGTCTTTGAAGTCTAGCGGTCTCATAAATCACAGCAGCCTCAGGCAGTACATTCCCTTCCAGGAGGCACTACAGTCTGTTTAGCGGCTGCAGACTCTCGTAATTCCTAATTACGCTATGCAGATTATGTTAATGTCCGTCTATTGGGTGAACAACATAGTGCGGTTAATTAGACGACAAGGCATTGGTGCTGTCAACCCTCATAGTGTCATTTTCTCTAAAGAGTTTACAGGTTATAAAATTTTAAGGTACAGCAAGAGCTCTATAAACACAATGACTGGAGCTTGGTATAGATTATGTGGCTCATCCTCATGGCTAAGTGGCCACAAGCAGTTTAATGTGCTTTAACGGTTTGTTGGCAGGTGATAAGCAAGATGCTAATTAGTAGGTAATCCGTGCACATGTGGTGTAATGAATTTACAGACACAGGTTGGAGACACAGCGACTGACATTTAAAAGAGAAGTGACCCTCCTTGCACCAATGCCAGTGAATCTCTGTGTTTTTGTGCATGTGTTTGTGTGCATATCTCCAGATGTTCATGCTGACAGACTGCTTCAAAGATTTGGTATTTAAAGGAAATTTCCAGGTTCAAGTTAAGCTCAATCAACAGCGATTGTGGAATAATGATGATTATCATAAAAAAGGGGAAAAGCAGAAATTTGAGTTGTTTAAATCGTCTTTTTACAGTGCAGTTGGGTTTTTGCCATTAAGACTGTCCAACAAAAGAGAACATTTAATGACACATTTTTACTCCAAATTCAGTTCATAATGTTGAGTGTTTGAAATAACTTGTGATCTGAAGTGGCTTCTTATCATACTGTAGAATGAGGCAGAAAATATATTATTTTATAGTATTCTACACAGTGAGACAAAGGCTCTCTATTAGCATTGCATTATAAATGTACTTTATTTTTATGAAAAAATATAGAATTTTTAAAAAGTAATAGATATAAATATTATTTTGTTATGACTTTACACAGCAGGTTTACAGACTGGCCCCATTCACTTCCATTGTGTGCTTTAACAAAATCTTTTTTTTTTTTTTTTTTTTTAAGAAAATGAGGGATTAGTCTAAATGATTACATAGTAAATTAACACAATGCCACAGAAGTGGTCGACTGATTATTTATTAATTATTAATTATTTAGTATTAATTATTCTAGTGCCCATCAAGTAAGTGTGAGCTTCAGGGTGGGCGGTATTCCCTTTTTTCGTAGATCTGTTCCCCAAGATCAATTTTTAATTTACTGACAGTTCAACTAATAACATATCCAATTACACAGCAGCTGCCTTCAAATAGACTTATTGGAGCCTGTGTTTTTACCGTCTGAAAGAGAGAAGACTCTAGCATGGGTAAAGAGGAGAGTGGAGTATTTTTCTTCCTCGTGTGAAGAAAGCATGCTGCTTACTTATTAGTATTCAAAGAAGGAAAGGGTAAAGCAGTGGAGGGAGGGAGAGTGGGACGGTGAGAGAGGACATTTGAGAGGTTGCTTGGGATAAACCTAAAGGTCATTTCAACCACCAAGTGTCATAACAACATCAATTTATGACTATTCTAGGCAGAAATAAACTGAGCTCTCAAACTTCAGAGTCCTCAAAAATAATTTCAGACATTTCATCAGATCTAGAAACATTCACTCTGTAGGCCTACTTACATAGTCTTTCAAAAAACTAATGCTGTGAAACAGTGACAATGTATACATATACTGTATTTTTGTATTCTTGTTTGAATATGCACATAATGAAAGTTATGGTGGATATTCTGAATAAGGTGTTTATATGACCTAAAATTCTGATTAGTAAATGTACAGAACAATATATGCCACCTAATTTCTAGAAACCAAAATATTTGTCTTGATTACAGCAATCAGGTTAACAACACTTACATAATTGAAATAAACAAATTCTGATTAATATACACTACTGAACAGAAAAGTCAAAAGAACAGCATTTATTTGAAGTAGAAATCTTTTGTAACATTATAAATGTCTTTACTATCCCTTTTGATCAATTTAATGAATCCTTGCTGAATAAAAGTAATAATTTTTCATTATCTGGAAAAACTATACAGACCCCAAATTTTGAACAGTAGCATAAATATTTTATGCATGTAATTTTATGTTTACCAGTACTACCATGAAAAACTAACAAAACAAACAAACAAACAAATAAGAGAGGTTTCATGCTCTCAGTAGCCAATAATTCCAGTTGTTGGGTCCAATTGTTTTCCACAGTTTTGTTCATGGTTTACAAGAATGAGGTCATGTCAAGTAACTTGTCCTCGTTGCCTAATCTGCCTGATTTGCCTGCATAATTATGTTTCATTTCATCATTTGCACATAGCATTGTTTTTTTTTTTTGCCTTCTGTTTGCGACCCACCAAAGCATTTGTACTGCAAACATCACTCACAATATTTTGGTTATTCATTAACAATATAAAAAAAACAAAAAGTTTGTTTCAGCATTCAAGCAGGTATGATACCGTCCTCCAGTGTCAGAGGATCCTCTATCAGCACCAGGAGACTCATCCATCAGAACAACAGAACTATCTTCCTGCCAGTCAGCTGTTCATATCCACCTATTACAAAGCCATTATCCATTATGAATGTGCTTCAAAAGATTATTAATAGAGCAAATGGTTCCTCTGCTATTAATCACATCCGGTCTGTGGCCCCTACAGCTAAAACGTGGCTCCCTGAGTCATTTACATCCTTATGAAAACCAAATATTCAAATAGCAGGAATAAAAAGCACCTGCTAATAATGGCTTGAACTTCAACCCCTTTGTAAAGTTCATGTCCAAACTGCTCACGTTGCAGTTAAAGGAATAGTTCGCAGAAAAATTAAACTTTGCTGAAAATTTACTGTGATGCTTTCATCAGTTATTTGAACTCTCATTCTGACGGCACCCATTCTAAACAATTGGTGAGCAACTGAAGTAATGGTAAATTTCTCCAAATCTGTTCCGATGAAGAAACTAACTCATCCATATATTGGATGGCCTGAGGGTGAGTAAATTTTCAGCAAATTTTCATTTTATGGTGAATTATTCCTTTAAGGCTGGAATATATTACACAAATTTTGTCCAGATTTACAGTCTGAGTTGATGCTTGCTGCTGAAAGTCAGAGCCAGTCTGCAAATTAGAGTTGACAGAATTCACAGAAAACTGCATAGTGTATGATAGGCACCAACTCTGTTTTTAGTTTTAGACTATGACTCCATCCAGTAGGAGGATATGGAATATGTTTCATATTTTTAGCTGATTTTAGAAAACATATAGTTTTCATTTGTCATGTATCTACTAGCAATGAGGCACATGTTTCTGTGTGAGTTTGTTGTGTTTGGAATGGCTTTAAAAGTCTTGTGTGATGTTCTGTTTTTCTCTACCATTTAAAAAGTCAGCAAGTGTTTGATGACTAGTGTTTTAAAATGTGTTAAGTGTATTCCAGCCTTTAGTCACAGATCCGAATGTGGTCTGGAAATATCTAGAACACCTCGTCAACCCCAAATGTTTGGTTTTCTAATTTCATTTTCTAAAATAAATTCAGTCTCATCATGTAGTCTGCCTGATGTCAGTTTTTGTTACATGCACAACTCTGTCTAATTGCTCCGAGCAGAATGTCGACAGGGCTTTGCAATCAGACATAAATATTCGTCAAATATAAATAATTAGATGCACAGTCTTTTTATCTCTCTATTGCTGGGCACAAATAGCCAAATGACGCAGATTATATCTGATCCACAGACACAAACTCACACACATTCCCATAAAGCTCATTAATTTGTTGAGATATATCCAGGGAGGTCTAGAAAATCACTTGGTTGCTAGGATACACGATTCGGTGAGGTATACCCTAAGTGTCCCTGTGCTTGTATCTCTAAGTACTCTCAGTACAAGCCAGCTCCAGACACACAGGAGCTCCGATTCAAAATCAGTCCAGCCAGACACAGCTTTCTATTCTATTTCTTACACCATTAGAGTTAATTCTATTATTGACTTTTTTGTTACATTTTCAGATAAACATAATTACAAAATTGTTTAAAAGCACAAATGATCAGCTTAGCATTGAATTTAAGCTGAACCGCTCTGCATCTGCAATGAGACAAATACAAATTTATTATAATAGACACAATATCATGCTGAGCGTAATGAGCCATCCAAGCCAATAATGGAGTCAAGTAGCGTCCAGAAATTCCCCAAACTTTTTTTTTTTTTTTTGGATAGGAGACAGCAAACTGGGATGAGAGACAATCCCTTGCACGGCGGAAGCTGATTTCCCAGAGGCTCTTGTGAGTGGCAAAGGCTTCCAGCAGTGCTCAGTTGGAGACAGTGATACATGAAGATGTGTCAGTGGAGGATCTTTTCAGCGTCTCTATATAACCTCTGTATAAATACAGTGGCTACACAAATTGCATCTGCTTTCGCTATCTGGGTTACAGGAAAGCTGGAGAACAGTGAAAGATACCTCTGCTGTGGATTGTGTTTTGGGAAATGATCCACAAGGTTGTACTATTTTTCTGTAAACACAGATTCCTAAGGTTTGTGCCTTTTTGTACATATGAAAAGTTTAGAAATTTATAGCATCATTATATTAACTTATATATAACAGAGTATTCCAGTCTATTTCCATTGTTTAGGTAAACATGTGCTAGACGGACATGTTTGACAGTTGCACTCGTGTCTTTTGCGGTGTCTCTCTCTGTGCTTAAGTTATAAGAAATTAAAAAAGAAGAGGAAGAAACGTGTCTCTAGGTGTTGCATTTTTTATTCCACTGTCATGTACCTCGCATTTTAAATACTAAACACATTCTGTTCTGCTTGTCTACAGTTGCGTGTTCTACACACATCAATATGCTGGTAAGTAGAGGCAAATAACTGTTTTATGAGTGAGTCATTCATTCAACTGATTCATTCAACCGAATCGAACGAACGAAACTAGTTACTATCTGTATGAGCAAGTCATTACCATTAAATCATTTATTCAACCGATTTGCTTAAAAACATGGATTCATAAAGTAAGAAAATGAATAAGTGAGTCACCCTGATTCATTCAGGAACTAAATACTACTGTGTTTCACGTAAACATGCAGCAGTTTGATCTGCTGTGGCTTGAAACTAGTTTCTTTGGCTGAGCAAAAATAGACAAAGTAACTGTCAATATGTGGCTAAAATAATCACATTTACAGTCGTGCTATTGATATGAACTAACCAGCGCTAACCAGTATAAACCAAGCTGGTTAGTCTATTCTTAACCAGATCTTTTCAGCAGGGATTATCCTTTCTTTTTGCTTCACAGAAATGTTTTCTTTCTGTAACATTAATCATCTCTGTCTATCTGCCTCCCACTTTTTTGTTGTTTTACAAAAGATTCAGCACATTTTTCTAACCCCCTCCTGTTTTATTCTTCCAATATTTCATTCTTCAGTCTTATCCACTGGGGTGGAGATATGTGTCACTGACAGCGGGCCATAACTTCACAATCATTAAGCTGTCAGGCACCATGCATTGAACTGGTTAATACCTTTTAAAGGTGACTCTTCAAGACAAAAACAACCATGTGAACTTAAATGTATGTGACACAAGCTTGATTTACACCTGACAGATATATTTATGAATTATGCTGTGAATAACAGAGTAAAAGAAATAAGGGGTTGTTTCAGATCATACAGTGTAGTCTTGTAGGTCTGATGAGGAAAAAATGCTTTGCCTTGAATTAGATGGTTCAAATGTACAACATTCTGTATAGTATGCCACAGTATAGTATGAACAGGAAATTATATATATATATATATATATATATATATATATATATATATATACACGTTTAATTTTATATTCATCATTGTCTCTCAAACAATACAATGGGTGTGACCCTTGGAGAGGGTGTGACGCATTTGGCCTTTGACCTAATCTAAATAGAAGGCAACTAAAGATAAAAATCAAGGCTCGTGGCAACATCTTATTTCCACATTTAGATTTTTTTTAAACAACAACACAATGTGACATCATAAGCGTATGCATGTCACAAGCGATTACGTATCATCATGCTATTTTTTGTTCTTAAAGGTGCTAGCAACACTTGGGTTCAGTTCCTAAGGAACATAAATGAATAAATTATATATGTATTTTGAATCAGTCATGACGGCACACACGTAGTCCCTTCACTGACTGAGTACTGTGGTATTTTTGGACAGGCAGCAATTTTGATTGCTGTTATTTTTCCGGTGTTTTCTGTGCAACTCTTTGTGGAGCCTGCAATTTTTTCACAGCGGTCTATTACTGTGGTATAACCTATTTTGGAAAATGAAACCCCTCTAAACGACAACAAAAACACAAACAAAACAAACTACAAAAGACTAAAGTTGAATGCGTTGTAATTCGCTTCGGATAAAAGCGTCTGCCAAATGCATAAAATGTAAATGTAACAAGTCTCCTGATTCTGTCATTAAACCTCAGCTCTCACAGTGAACAGCAAACAAGCAGTGATAAGCATCATGAACCCTGCAGTGACATCACTTTCAGTGTTTATGGAGTGACTCTAAATGGTATCGGGCACACGCTGTATTAAACCAGCGACATTACTTCCAACCGCCAGCCATTTAGATGCAGCAGGGCTGCAGCTTGTCTGAGATCACAGTGTTGTGGTACATCATTCTGATGACCCAGACAGTGAAAATGTGTGAGATGCAATCTCGGGCTGGGATGCTTGAAGATAAAAAGGACTTGCATATGCCCAATTGAGAGGTTTATGCAATCCCTCTGAAACATGGCAGACAGGTACACATCCCTCATTAGTATGCTAAAGTAATCCAGAAGTGTTTTACATGAACACTGTGTGCCAGACTGTAGGAGGAGGATGCTGAGATGAAGATGGAATTTAAAAGAAGACAGAGAGAACATTTTCTCTCACACACACAAGGTTGTGGTGAGACCTGCACCTCTTTGCACCTGCTCACCTTTGTTAGGGGTGTCAATCAAAAAGCCTGTGCCATAACATCTACAGATACAGTCGACTTTATGCCCCTTAGAAATATCACCACACACACATAAGCACACACAGAAACCTCATAGTAAGTATTTCTCTTTTTCTCTCTCATTCAAACGTACGCACATACAATAGGGAATGTTTTCCTGAGACATTCCCAAGGACTGCAGTGCCAGGGACAAGCCGCCAATAAACGGGGACTGTCCCTGGCTGGAGAAGTCCTTGGAAATGTTTCCGTTTTTACAATGCATTCAAAATAGCACACATAGTGATATAATAGGTAACTGCACATACTTGTATCATATACAGTGTGTAATTTCAGGTTTATCCTTATCGTCAGTTTTAGGGAAAAAAAAATTATATTATGTATGTATGTGTATATCAGACATATTTTGGTATTACTTATACTGCTGTATTAGTGTAGTATTTATTTATATTCTGAATTATCTTTTGATTTATATGTGGTATCTAACTATCTATCTATCTATCTATCTATCTATCTATCTATCTATCTATCTATCTATCTATCTATCTATCTATCTATCTATCTATCTATCTATCTATCTATCAGTCAAACGTTTTTGAACAGTAACATTTTTAATGTTTTTAAAGAAGACTCTTCTGCTCACCAAGCCTGCATTTATTTGATCCAAAGTAAATGCTGTTCTTCTGAACTTTCTATTCATCAAAGAAACCTGAAAAAAATTATATTCAGCAGTTTTCAACATAATAATAATAATAATAATAATAATAATAATAATAATAATGATAATAATAATAATAATAATAATAAATGTTTTTTGAGCAGCAAATCAGAATTTTAGAATGATTTTTCTAGGATCATGTGAATGGAATAATGATGCTAAAATTCAACTTTGAAATCACAGGAATAAATTACATTTTAAAATATATTCAAATAGAAAACAGTTATTTTAAATAGTAAAAATATTTCAAAATTTTACTGCTTTTACTGTACTTTGGATAAAATGAATGCAGGCTTTGTGAGCTGAAGAGACTCTTACTGTAAACTCTTACAATATATAAAAATATAGGCTATAGTCTATATGTATATCTGTATGTGCACTTGTGTAATTTCAGGGTTGTCCTTCGGTTTTAGAAAAATTAATACGAAAGTCAATGAACAGAACATAATTCAAAAAGTATGTATATTATACTGCATATTAAATGACAGAGTGTGATAAACCATAGCTCATCACAGCACTACATTTAGCATGTTCAAGTGCGATTATGCTAATTTTTAAATAATTGTGAAGATTTCAATGATAGACTGATTGAACAACTGGAAATGTGGCTCTTTTTCACTTCAGAAATCTACAAATACACTCCCACTAGCCATCTAAGCAGCATCTGTATTAGCATTCAAACTGTTTCCAGTTCAGAATAATGTCTGCAACCCGTGGAGGTCTCTGAGTCAGAAGTGGCCATACATCTCAATATCAGATCAAGTTGTAATTTATGATTACAGGAGGTTATACAGTGCTCTGCATGCATAAATTCATATCCAGCTCAAAAAGCCCGGTCATAAATAATCTTTCAACTCATTGGAAAAGGGATAAATAATGCTACCATACAAGCATATGCATACTGTTTCTGCACAGACTCTGGCGTGTTTATATATTTGTTGCATCATGAGATGTGAAAGGTGAATTTAACCCTAAAACTAAACCTAACCCCTAACCTGTTTGAAAACAGTCATAATTTCCTTGTCAGTCAGCATGTCCTTGTGTTAGTGCTAGCAGCTTATAAATTGCAGACTTCCCTTTTAGTATATTTGGGTGTCAACTTGTGTTTGTATGCTTGTATACCTTGTTGTCATTTGACATTTATCTTTCATTTACTGCTGTGAAGAGGCACCTCACACAGTTTTGCATGACTGTTTGAAAAAGGTCATCTGTCAAACTGAACTCCTGTCCTGTGAGTTATCTTGAACAAGACATCAGTCTTCCCACAAACTTCACAAAACAAATACATGCATGATTTATAAGCCTGTTTATCCAGGGCTTTGTTGAACATGGACACAGAAATGCACACAGACGCTTTTCTTATACTCCTGATGTCCACTATAGAACAACCAATTATTATATATTAATATGAACATTAAAAAGTCTGATATTATTTTAATTATTGATAAATATGCTATAATATACAGTACATATGCATACTATATAGATTTACATACACACACACACTGGTATTCCTATCCTTGTGGGGAGGTAATGGTAGGCATAATGGTTTTTATACTGTACAAACTGTATTTGCTAGCCCCTTACTCTAAATCTACCCCTCACATAGGGGTGGGCGATATGACCAAAATCTTATATTACGATATGAGTAATTTTATTTCACGGTAACGATATATATATCACGATATAGTTATTTTTTATTTAAATAAGATCTTTATCATATCAAATTTTTTGATACCATAAAAAAATCATAACTATTGCCACCAGTGTCAATATCACAAAAAAAATACTAGCCTAAAAAAAAAAAACAAGCTCACTGAAGACAAGTAAACAGTCAGCGATTAAATAAGAATAAGAAACTGATTACAAGCAATAGGACAAAAACAAAACAAAACAAACAAACAAAAAAAAAACACTACAGTAGAACAAATAAGAAATTCTTCTCTGTGTAAATTAAATATACTGTATATTTCTTCATATTAAATTTACAAAAGTGATTTAGTCAAGAGCAGCTAGAGATTTTCCCTCTTTTGTTGTTTGATTAACATGAATGCCAGACAGCAGGAATATTAGACTGCTGTCATTTGAGAGCTGCCCGGATCCAATATACTGTTACTGTCCAAATCCGCATCTAGCTGCCACACCCCGCAGCGCGGGTATAAGAGGCAGCAGGTGCACCGCATTAATTCATGCTTTCGCTGAGGAGCCAAGCCGGTAACCCGGCAGCTCAGCGGTGATACAGCAACTGTGGCGACAGGACGTGACGTCTCCGTTCCCTCCTTCAGGGAACAAGGGTTACATACGTAACCGAGACGTTCCCATTCAGTCGGTCACTACGAGTCACGTCGGTGACCGACGAATGGGATCCCTACCAAAGCGCCACAGGAGCTGCCCCCTCCAGTGCCCTGTGTAGGCCTCCAGGTCCTTCTTATAAGGCAGACGATAGGACCGGGCTCTACACAGAGAAGGCCAAGTACTGTTGTTCCTCGAGCAACCCAAACAGTAGGACTTGGATAACACTGGGTAGATTTGTACTGGTTAATCATGTCTACCGATATATTGTCACGCTACGCTGCCGGAAGGAATGAAGGAGACACGAAGTGGCATTAACAGTCTTTAATAATAGAAACACAGGGGATAATCCACATCAGGAACTGAAGCAAACACATGTAGACAACAAAGTAGACCTGACAGAGACAGAATGCACAGACTAGGACTTAAATACATGGGGTAACAAGCTTAATTAGGAGACACACCTGGATAACACAAACACAATCAGACAAGGGAGAAACTCGGTCACAGAGCATGTGGGAAGGGAAAACACAAGAAGACAGGTCCATAATCCTGACATATATTGCCCACCCCTACCCTCATGCAAAACAATCTGCATTTTTAGATTTTAAAAAACTTAATTCTGTATGATTTATAAGCTGTTTTCCTCATGGGGACCAAAAAATATCACCACAAGGTCACAATTTACTGGTATTACTATAGTTGTGTGGACATTTGTGGGGATATCCCTCAGTAGAATGCTAAAGTAATCCAGTGTTTTACATGAACCCTAGGTGCCAGACTGTAGGAAGAGGACGCTGATATGTTATTTCTATTTAAACATACATAGAAACATGAAATGCTGTAGTGCTAGTACACAAAATATGAGCACTGTTAGAACACTATTTGTACAATCAAATTAGTGGAGCATAACTAATTGTTGTATAATGATTAAATAAACACGTATCATGGCTGTTACACTCGCAATATCAAAGTGTATTTGCTGTGCTGAAAGTCACATTCATTAATCCTTCATGCTCTTTAAACAATAACATGGACAATCATGCTGACTATTATCATTTATATTACAAGAACAATATAAAATCTGAAGCGATGCATCAGTGGGAATGCACAATTGATCCCAAACCCCATTCCAACATACCTTAAGAACGATTTTACCGATGCATTATATAAAATTGCTACATAAACCTACAAATCCCAAGATTAAGGTTTAGAATGTATCATTTCAACAGGAGTGAGCTATAATTCTTTCTTAAAATGGATTGCATTATGTCACACTGACTCAGTCCAAGTCTTTCCTGTCCAATTAATCCCAGACTGCACAGAGTAAAAGAGGTGATCTGGGTTACATATTGGATCAGTTTTGAGGGGGCCTGTTGTCTGTGTAGTTCTAGCCATCATGAAATGACAGGAGATTCACCAGCTACCGTTCCTGCAGAATCAAGAGCACCACCTGCTACATCAAAGTTTTCTCACAACCAGAGGGAAACAGCAGCAGCTAGTCTTTTTCATTCATAAACCATTTCAAAGTTGCCAGCTGGTCTCTTTTCAGTCTAGACTGGCTTTCAAAATTAGCAGCAACAGGAGCAACAGCACGCTCAGCCTGCACGTTGTTTCCATCAGTGAATCTGGCCACTTTTTCATCATTGCTAGATTGAGAGTTGTCTTGTAGTAAAAGAACAGACTGAAAAGTGCAGCTCTATTAGTCTTACTTACGATATGTAGCCTAGATTAAACAAGCTATTAGCTTATCAAACAAGCTTATCAGATTTTCCTCACACATTATCTTCATTTCACTCTCTCATTTTCTGTATCTCTCAGCTTATCGCGATTAACTGAAACTGTTGGCATTACCACAGAAAATTACACACTGACTGATGACAACACAACAATGGAATAAAGTACGTCACATCCAGAGACATTAAGCGTGGCCTATTCAGTCACCCTTGTTAGCATTAATTAACAATGCAGTAGTTTAATGAAACAACTTTGGTGCAAGGTCTCTGCTTGCACTTTTCAAATTAACTGTAAGAGATTTCTCACCATACACTAGCACACTGGAGTGTCCAAAATAACATTCGCCAAGCATCAAATGGGTGTAAGCATTGGTTTGGCGAGTAAGTCAAGTTTCTTTCCAGTGGCTGGTAGCTTATGAGGACCTTGAAACTGAAATATTACCTGTGGTATGCGAAATACGTACCAATAAGTACATATCACTGCAGTTTCCAACAGAAATGAACACTATAGAGGCGGTAAAACATCGAGCACTTGTAATAGTTTTCGTACACAGTTTTGATTATAGCTCCATATGTTTCACTTTCCAGACGTAACAAGCTTGCTCAGTTGCTGAATGAAAGCTGAAAGATGCTGAATCCTTGGGTACGAATCCCGTCAAAATCATGACTCACAAAGAAAGAGCTGAAAGATGAGAGATTGAAGAACAAGCTAAAACGGCATGCTTGCAATTGCGTTTTTACGTCACATTTGCTTTTGTTCATACTAACGGGTAGGTTTAGGTGTAGTGCAGATGGTACGTTATTTTAAAACGTCACGGAGTAGCGCCAGACTTATAGCGCCACTCAATGGACATTTCAAGTCAGAACTGCGGTGACACCTACAAAACCAATGTCACACAAAACATACCATATGTACGCTCATCTGTTCCAGGGGAAAAAAATGAACACTCTTTTAGCGCCACTCGGTGGACATTTCACATCGAATATGTCACAAAATGTGCATGGCGGTACGTATTTTATGTCTTGCAAAAAAGTTCAGTTTTCGTCATGAGATCATAGGGCTAATTTGCATACAAATACATATTTAGACACTGTTTACTATTAGCAACAACTATCCCCTTATCCCCTGTATGAACGTCTCAGTTACGTATGTAACCCTCATTCCCTGAAGGAGGGAACGGAGACGTCACGTCGGTGACCGACGAATGGGATCTCGCCAGAGAGACCAATCCACTTCGAGTGTAACTAAACAAGCCAATGGACATTGGCATGCGGATTCCGCATCTAGCTGCCACACCACGCAGCGCGGGTATAAGAGGTAGCAGGTGCACCGCATTAATTCATGCTTTCTCTGAGGAACCGAGCAGGTAACCCGGCAGCTCAGCGGTGATACAGCAACTGTGGTGACGGGACGTGACGTCTCCGTTCCCTCCTTCAGGGAACGAGGGTTAGATACGTAACCGAGACGTTCCCCTTCAGTCGGTCACTACGAGTCACGTCGGTGACCGATGAATGGGATCCCTACCAAAGCGCCACAGGAGCTGCCCCCTCCAGTGCCCTGTGTAGGCCTCCAGGTCCTTCCTATAAGGCAGAGGATAGGACCGGGCTCTACACAGAGAAGGTGGTCTACTGCTGTTCCTCGAGCAACCCAAACAGTAGGGCTTGGATAACACTGGGAAAGCATGCCCTTCCAGTTGGAAGAGGCACACTGCGGAGTCACCTCCTCCCAGAGGGGGTTAAGTGACATTTATTCATGTGAAGTAACCCCGTAGGGCCCTATCGCACATGGAAGTCTCTGAGATGGTTCAGGCTGCATCATTTAGAGACGGCAGAACGTGGTCTGCCTGGGGAAACACGGCTCTAGTAGCTGCACCGTGGAAATACACATATGGGAACCCAACATGGTCACTCATATGGGCACTAGTCTCACACCAGATTTCAGGAATTCATTGGCTGAAAGGCCTGGCACCGGACTTGAGGCCTGTGACAGCCCGTCGTGCGACGCCATGAAGTGGGGACTCGAGTGCAACAGCCCTTACCTGGTTCCACGAATGGGCGGGAGGGTGTTCTTGGGCAATCCACTGCTGCCTGCTAGTAAGAGAGGAGGGGAGTGATCCCGTGATGCATGGTTCACCACTCTCCTCCTCTTGAGACCCAGAGACTGAGGAAACTGCTCTTTTATTGAAGTTTTGGCAGAACAAAAACAAAACGAGACAAAAGACTCTCCACCCGGCCCTCCTCAGTCACCATCTCCCGATGAGCAATCTCCACCATCTCTGGGTCACCCGTCTCAGGGCCTCTTGCACTTGCGTTTCCCGCCAGGTTTGGTGGGGGCCTGGACGGGCTGGGTGTCCTGCCTGCGACCGGCTCCACGACGCTGCCTGGTGGAAGGCTGGTGCGGCTGCGTGGGAGCGGGGGGCAGCTGCAGGGGGGCGCCCATGGTGACGAGCAGGCTGAGAAGCAGCAGGTTTCCTCCGGCGCATGATGTGTTTGATCGCCTCAGTCTGCTTCTGTGCTGCCGAGAACTGCTGGGCAAAGCTCTCGACAGCGTCACTGAAAAGGCCGGTCTGCGACACGGGAGGATTCAGGAACTGTACCTTCTCCTGCTCCTTCATGTCAGCTAGACACAGCCAGAGATGGCGCTCCTGGACCACTAGCATGGACATCGCATGACCCAGAGGTCGCATGACCCAGAGGTCTGTCGCAGCGCGCAGTTCATGTAGAACCACCAGGTCGTGTCCACCCTCGTGCAGGTCTTTCAGGGCTTTGGCCTGGTGAACCTGCAGTAACGCCATGGCGTGGAGGGCAGAAGCTGCCTCCCCACAAGCTCTGTAAGCACTGCCAGTTAGGCCGGACGAATACTTACAGGCCCGTGAGGGGAGACACAGGTCACCCCGCAGAGTGGAAGCGGCTGTTGGCTGTTGCATGGCCACAGACCGCTCCACTGAGGGGATGCCCGCGTACCCCAAAGCGGCCCCACCATCAAGTCTTTTATGAGGGCAGAAGAGCCAAAAGATTTGTTTCGGACAGTGAAAGGTGCCTTCCACGATCTAGTGAGCTCCTCATGCACCTCCAGGAAGAATGGCACCAGAGGGGGGAGCTGAGAAGCAGTGCGACCCCCACCGAGAAACCATTCATCCAGCCTCGAAGGATCGGGACACGGTGGAGGATTCCACACGAGCCCGACATTCTCGGCGACCCGGGAAAGCATAGCCATCATCTCTGGTTCTGGCTACCAACGCTACCACACCCGAAGGGGGCAACGCAGCCGAGTCGTTATCCCCGGAGAGAGAGGGCTCGCCCTCTGATGCAGCGATCGACATCTGGTCGTCAGAGTGGGCAGTGAAGGAAACGAGTGGTACCCTCTGTCCTGCAAAGGGCCTAGCCCGCTCCAACGGCAGCTCCACCGGCTGTGGAGTGCTTGAGGGGTGAGGATCTCCACTTGAGGAAGCCCTCACCATGATCCTCAAATCACCTCTGACTCCACTGGATGCAGCGCCGCCCCAGGTGCCGGGACGAATGCTGGATCGTGGCAGAAGCAGAGGAATTCCGCCATGTTTGACATAGTGGAGTCTTTTATGCAACTCCAAGATGGTCATGTCCCCACAAGAAGAACATGCACCATCCACGAAAGCTTCCTCAGCGTGCTTAATGCCCAGACACGTGAGGCAGCGATCGTGACTGTCCTGAGGCACCAGGAAATGGCCACACCCAGAAATGCACGGGTGATAAGACATCTTTAAAAAGACACGATCACCCGCGTTGCTCTTTTAAAGAAATTGCTCTTTTAGTGCTGAAGCACGCAGGGGAGCTGGCCACCGCACACTCCTGGTGTGGCTGTCTGCACGATCTTTGTTGAAGCTGCGAGACCGTGACCACTGCTGCTGTCGCTGTAACGCCTGCACTTGCTTGTTCTCTCTGCAACACCGAAGTAGAGAGCAGTAGGGAATTAATGGATGACTTAATGCGGTGCACCTGCTGCCTCTCATACCCGCGCTGGCAGCTGGATGCGGAATCCGCATGCCAATGTCCATTGGCTTGTTTAGTTACACTCGAAGTGGATTGGTCTCTCTGGCTAGATCCCATTCGTCGGTCACCAACGTGACTCGTAGTGACCGACTGAAGGGGAACTATCGGTTCTTTGCCTCTTAATGAATTTTGAGGTTGTGTATCTCTGTGGCAGCTCTTTTGATTTAATAAGTGCTCTATAAAACACAAGTGGAGAGGCTTTATAAGCCTCTTCATGAAATATCGAGGGGTGAAGTATGATAATACGCCCATCTGTAATGGATGTGAGGGTTGATGTGATGATTCAGGGGTAAATCAATCCTCATCAGTGGGCGGCATGGAGCTTCCTCGTAGCATCAGCACTAGCTTATTAGTGCCTGACAAAGGCAAATGAATATGAATGCTGTTAGTGGCGGCGTTTCACCTTGCTCTTTGCTCACATATACCACATGCACTGACCTTCAGTGTCAGCTCAATACACACACAGAAAAGGAAGGATGGGGAAAAACCTGAGGATGAACATAGTCAAGGTCAATTCTATGCAAGTGACCAGATGTTATAAAAAGATTTCATGCTAGCCTAACATTCATGTCAGATCTTCACTAAGATTAACAGCAGATTTATTGATGTATTTTAAGCATTCTGATTAAAGATTACAACCGGTGTTGTCATTTTTAAGCAAAATAGAACAAACTAGAAATACTAAAAATTATTTTTATGAATTTAAATAAAGCTGAAACAAAATAAAAATAAATATTAGGCTAGATGAAAACATTTTAAAAACTAAAGTGATTAAAACTAAAATAAAAATGAATTAAAACTAATTAAAGCTATAAGAAACTAAAAAATAATACAAATGACAAAAGCACATAGAATTAGTAAAACTAAGCTTAAATTGAAAACTGAAAATATAAAAAAATAAAACATATGAATAGTTAATAAATAATACTAAAATAACACATTTTTTTTTCTTCCTTTGGAGTAACTTGCTGCAAGGAACATGCATTAAAAGAATAGTTAACCCAAAAATGTTGTTACAGACCTGTATTTCGTTTTTTTCTGTGAAACATAAAAGAAGATATTTTGAAAAGTTTGAAAGTGCAAGACTGGACCTTACTGACTCTCACTGCAACATTCTTCAAAATATCTTCTGTTCCAAAAAAGAACGAAAGTTATGCAGTTTTAGAATGACATGAGAATGAGTGAATTATGACATTATTTTTGGGGGGGGGGGGGTAAAATGTCCCTTTGGGGATGGGGATGAATAATTGTGGTCTTGGCTCTATTTTTGTCACCAAAAAAAAAAAACATAACATGATTTCATCCCCCCCCAATCCTCCTTTGTTTTATGCCTTCTGTCATCCAAATGGTTAATAATGGATTTCATATACTTGTGATTAACCACATGGAAGGATTATCAAATCAAAACTAATGACCTTATTAAATTGGAAATTATGTAATTTTAATTGAATAAATCTAAATAAATAAATAAGGGTTAGTCAAATAATATTTCATGTATCTATGTGTGATGCTATAAATTTCAGCTGCATAAAAGGAAAAAGTACTGGTGCCCTCACATTCTAATATTTGTATTTCACAATAAAAAATAAAAAAAGAAGATGAAAATAACATCCACCTCAGCTGTAAACACATTCATCAAATGAGAAATATTCCGATTTTATCGCACTTCTCTCTACCTTATCCTATTGTCCTTCTAGGAAACGGACTAGCGATAAAAAAGTATGACTGCAGATTTGCTAAATAAAGCAGCCATTTTTGGATTCAGGTCATGAGTCATACAGCATAAATCAAAGAGCTGAGCGCAGAGAAAGTCTAAACTCATGAGTTAATTATGGCACTCAGGGCTGGTGTGTATGTGGACTCTGGGTAATGCATGTGGCCTGAATGGTGTCTGCTGAGGTAATTACCAATGTGCTTTTAATGAAGTCTCATGGGAATCATCAAACATCACCTCTGAAAAGTGCAGATAATCAGCTTTTCGAGTTGACTGCACACTGCCCACTCCTCCATATAGGGCAGGAGGATCCGGGCTCTGGAGGTGATTATATGCTAATGCAGGTATGCATATGACATTGAACTCCTCCGTGATCCAGGCAGGTAAAAGCAGAAGATTATCTCTTGGAGAAACATGCATGAACTGTCCAATAGGCTGAAAGCCAACTTGAGAATGAGCTAAACACACAACAGCAGCTTTAGCACAACAATAGTGATACACAACACAACAAAAAGCTAATTTATTTAGCTTGATGTTGTCTACTGCCTTTAAAAAATCTCTCCATTCCATTTAATCTATTGTTTTTAAACTTTAAAATGAGAATAAGGTCACAGAATAACACAATTTATTTCTGCACTGAATCTGTATGGTGCAATACCTCTGTAATGAGACAAAGTAGTTTAGGACTGCTAATTGTTTTGGCCCTTTGGCTGTGTATCACCTGCATTACAAAGGTTATGTTCAATCAAACCACAATGGATCTGTGTCCAAATTTGTATATTTTTTCAAAAATGTATAAAAATACACCTTGAAAACACTTCATCTTGTCACTCATTGGCTTGACAAGATGATACAGAATAATGAGGCTTTAAGAGGATGAACAGTGCAATAACTTTTAATAGAAACGAAGACTTAAAGAATTAAACCAGTATAACATAATGATATACACAGTGATAAAGCAGGATAGGTGAGACAGTAATCAATTAACTATTGAAACTGAACACAGGCAAAATAGGAGAAAAGAATATCAAAATAAAAATCCAAGGACACAGAATTCATGACATATCTGATGAACATGTAATTCATTTCTGAATTAAAATCCGGGGGGCATAAAGTAAAAAAAAAATAAAAAATAAAAAATAAATATCAGGGTGAAACAACTGTTCTGATATAATAATGAAGAAAAAAAGTCGTATTAAAATAATGAAATGATTAAGTAGTACATGATTAAGTAGCATAATCTTTTGATGTTTCTAAAAAAAAAAAAAAAACTTATCTCCACCAGATCAGAGTCATGTGGTCCGACCATGCAGAAAAACATAAAAGCAATCTAAATCACCATGACTGTGTGTGAAGGTCAATAAGTCTCTTAAAATAAGATAATTTGACCTTTTTAGGACAAACCAAGTTTAAGTCAGGTGGTAAAATGTCCTGTGGTGTGACTCCTGAAAAGCCTATATTTAAAAATTTATATTTTCAAATTAATATTTATAAATGAACAATTCATGATATTTATGGAAGTATACTTTTTATCTTGAAAAACATATTTAAAAACTTTGAAAATAATAATTAAAATGTGTATATTTACATGTAAGGAAAATTACATTAGCTGAAAGATTGAGTCATTTCATTAATTCAGTTAGGATAATATTGCAACCACTACTTCCTGCTGGTGTCACATTGAAGTTACGCTGACAGTTGACAAGCCTAAAAAGTTTTTTGTTCCCACACTTCAATCATGGTTTGATGTCAAATCATCTTTGTGCAGCAGGCTTTCTTACTGGCATCTAACTGGTTCCACCTTTGAGGAATATAGAGACGCAAAATGCACAGTATTGTTTCAGTGAATAGTTCTGAAATTATTTGAAGATGAAAAGAAAAGATGTTCCAGTTGGCTTGATGATAAAAGACAATTCTTCAACAATACCGTACGTAATCGCTCAGCTTGTTGCTTGAGTTTGAAATTGATAGTGTCATGGGGGAGGCACATAATATTCATGCCCACAGGTAGAATAATAAAATCTTGCAGTTCTTTGATGGGAATACCTTGACTAATACCTAAATAGTGTTTTCTGTTGAAAAAGTACTTATATAACAGCATTAAAATGACACAATTCTCTACATTTGCTGAACACCAAACTCTCTTCTCTTGCCGCAAATGATAATGGAATAATATTTGGAATGATATTCCTCCTTAAAATTACCCAGTTGTTCTATCTGCATAATATGATACACAAATAACAAATGTCAAGTGCTCTGGCTCTGCAGTGGACCTGGAAGAATTGGCAACATTTTTCCATGTTGATAAACCAAAGGCAAAGAGCCAATCTAATTAGTTAAATACAGACAAGGCGGAAAGCCAGCAGGAGCAACTCAGGCGGCTAGTCTTCATCCAGGGCTTCCCATCCATGAGTTTTGAATGAAGGCAATAATTACATTTAAATGTTCTATTTGGAACTGATAATAGAGAGAAATAATAAGCAATTTAACATGATTTATAATATTCCAGCTCAATGATATTATTATTCCATGTGGTTTAGAGAGGATACAGAGGGTTTATTTGTAAGAAAATTATACTTTTGAATACACCATTGTGCATTCATACATCAAGTCCTCTGTCTGATAAGGTGTTTGTTTAAATGTCCTAACAATTTTTAGAGCAACTTTATATTTGGCGGGGTCCAAAAGGGTAAGAATGCGTGCCCATGGATTGAAACAGCCTTCTAAAAACATAATGTTCAAGTTAAAAAAAAAAAAAAAACCTTTTGAAAATGAGGCCCTCCATTTTTTCCCCATTCCACCACCTGCAAATCACGTTTTTCAAAGTAAAAACCTGTTCTGTGTGAATGGCACATAAGACTCTACCCTTTTTTTAATGGTTTTTTTGTTTTTGTTTTTTTTATTACATATTATATGATCAGCATAACAATTATACAAATACCAACTTCTGGGCTTCAGAGGCAGGAAAATGAGACGCATTTACGCAAGAATTTGCATATTTAATTTAGTGAGCTAGAAGTGCAGTTGAATATTCATTTTGCATCAGTGTCCTAAAATATTTTCTTTATTTTATTGTATTTTACCATTTTTAATGTTGACTTTTGGACAACACTGTCTGTATGAATAAACACATCTGTCTGTTTTAAATCTGTTTGAGACACTCAAAATGGACAAAAAAACACTGCCATTCTTTTTCAACGGACAACACAGAATCCAGTCATAAATTATGCAAGCTGTATACAGAGCAAAAGAATATTCACTGCACTTTCAGTATCCTTTAAGTCCTTTTATTGAGTCTGGGTGAACGGTCTATATGATGACAGTCCCATTGGGAGCTCTATGGACTGGTCATCTTCATAGATATAAAGACACAAATTCACACCTCCTTATTTTTTCTGTCAGCCAGGGTCTCCCTGATTACATCCAAACCCCTGAGGGAAACTAAAGAACAGGCCTCATGAAAATTTTGTAACCTAGGTTGGCTTTACCAAGGCAGTTTTGAAATCAGTACTGTACCTGAGGAAATGATTATAGTACCCGAGCCAACCCAGCCTACCATGGCAGTGCCAGCTCTCACTTAACATCTGAGACAGTCAGCACTCCATCTCACTGTGTCCGAGCCGGACATGAATCCTTTTACAGCCAATTTCTCAGCAATACAAAAGGGGAACAAAGCCAGGTTATGATACTATATAATGCACAATTCACCAGTTCAAGGCTGTTTATACTGCAGTAGATAAATGTTTTTTAAAGAAAAAAATATAATAATACCTTAATGCTATTTCTGTAGGATAGTACTGAATGTGAAGGGGCCAGAAATGATTTTTCCCTATTTGCATTATGTCACTTTCATAATAGCCCCTGTCTTCATATCAGTGATGTTCCAGTTTCTTTTTGCTTACACGGTTTCCAGGTTAGAAGTATATGGAACAACATATTTATTATACACTGTTAAACGTCATTTCACATCTTTTATCTGTAACTATTGCTTGTAACTGTTGCTCAGCTATTGTTTTAAAAGTCATGCTTTATGAGCATTAATAAACCAATACTGGAGTAACACTGGAGGTTTATGTGCAACTAATAGTGCTTAATAGAGCTGAAACTGTCTCAGTTACAGATTATTAATTGAGTAATTTCAAGTTTATATCAAATAAGATGTGACCAAAAGTGGTGATGCCCAAGTTGTGAATTGTTACCTTAGAAAATAGCCAATTTCTACCAGTTTGAACCAGTTGTGACATGGAAACACTGCTTCATTTCATGTGACTTTTTGCCTGTAAAAAAATAAATAAAACGTAACATGTTCGGTGTGCAGTATACCATTTAACAAAATAAATGGCCAGGTAAATAAATTGCACCCGATCATGAAAAGACCAGGTGTAAATGCCCTCCGAAACACTTTAGAGACAGATTTAAATGCGATCGCTCAAACCACTTCAGGAGGTGGTCTGGGCCACATTCCAGATGAAACTGGACAAGTATAAATGCATCTAATTGTTAAAACCACATATGTAAATTTTACTCCTCCCAAAATGTTAAAATAATAAACACATGAGAGCATGTTATAGGCTATATGACATGTTATAGTCAGATATGACAGTGCTAATGCAACACGCAGTGGTGCAGATGAGTAGCTGAGTATCTCTTCAGCAAGCTGACGTGCAAACTGCTGCAACTGAAAGTAAGTTACAGACTCTCAACACTTAATGATTTTCATTAAAAGTAGAGAGACTAACTTTTCTTTCCAGTGCTGATGCCGTGCTCTCCTGTTGCGGTCTTTGATCTTGAAATTAGCTGATGATGAATAAAATGCATTGCATATCTTTTGCTTTCATTGACGTGAACTCTGTTAAATTTGCACATAGCGCGGGAACTGAAGATTGGATTTATATCCATTTTGCTGAGACACAATTATGTGGCCAAGTGTAAATGGAACCATTTTAACAAATCAGATACTGTAGATCAGAGAAAACGCATGAAGTGACCAGATGTAAACAGGCCCACCATACTAACACTAGCACCAGTGTTGGGGGTAACGCATTACAAGTAATGCAAGTTACGTAATCAGATTACTTTTTTCAAGTAACTAGTAAAGTAACTCATTACTTTTAAATTTACAGAAAGTTACTTTATTCAAATAAGTGATGCCAGTTAACTTTGTTTTCCCATTTATTGACTGACAGCTCTCCTGTCCCCATGTTGAGAGAAATTTGTAAACATGATTGTTAGTTCTAGACTAAATGTGAACATGCATTTATTCATCTCACTTGCACAAAAACAGATTCCTTAAAATGAAACGCAGAATATGTCCAAAACCTGAAATATTTAAATAACACAAATATAATTTATGTATTTAATCCCATTTTATTAACCAGTGTTTTTGCTGCTGACCTACGATGATCCAATTCAACCATACTAACAAGCAAAAATTACTTTAGATAGACATAACATTTGTGTTTCTTTTTTTGATTGCTGAAGAGTGATGAACTTTCTTCTCCTGTGTCCTATTGTTCACGCAATCCAGAATAGCAGCGCCGCTGAAAGGTTTGCTTGAGTGTGAATTTACATTTCCTTCAGCCTGAGGGAATGAAATGCTTTTACATTTGCCTAAAATATAACTTTTTTATATTAAAAACAAAAAAGAAAACAAAGCAAACCCAACTCAGATGATAAAAAGTAACACAAAAGTAACATAACCCTAAGTAACACAATTAATACATTTTTAGAGAGTAACACAATATTGTAATGCATTACTTTTAAAAGTAACTTTCCCCAATATGCTATATGAGATGATATTTTGACTATATGAACTCTAGCTTCAATACTGTCAAGGAGACATCTTGTCAAAACACTGTATCTTTTAATATAACAAGCATATTACTTTTAGTGAATAATGTATGTGACCTTATGCTTCCCACAGCTTCAGCCCAGGGTTAAAACAGTGTGTGAAATTCATAAAATAATACAATTAGAGCCTCCATCAATCAACCTGCCAATGTTTGCTGCTTTAATCTAGAGAAGCCATCTGTTTCAGATCAGAGGCAGTCCAACTTTACATTGAACCCTGGGGAAAGAGCCACTGAGAAGAAAAGGGTAGAAGGTGAAGGTATTTTAAGGTAAGAGTCTAGCATTATTGTCCGATAAAACAACTAGAATGCTTTCCCGGATATACCTGTGAAGTGAAAGCAGCAGGAACTTCTAATTTATATCACTGTGAGGTTTCACACAAAGCTTACTGATAAGGACAGAGATTAGACTACAGAGCACAGCATTAAAAATGTAAAGGTTTTTTTTTTTTAACTATTTGGAAAAACTCCTAGAGAGAGCAAATAGCTTGTACCAAGAATAACGACTGAGAGGATGTTTTCCAGTAACACACAGGACCTTGTGGTAGCTGGATGATCATATAATAACAATACGTTCCCATCCAGTTCCTAAGGGTTTTATAATAGTCTTGCTTCACTAACTGACAGCCCATCTTTAAATCACTTGGCTTTTATAACAAAATCTTGGTTCAGGATGGAGGGTCACTTGCTCATCGATCAAAACATGATAGCCTAGATCCAAAACATCTCAATGAATAAATCCAAACCCTTGTCCAACAAGTGCAATCGGTCACAACTGAGTGGTTTCCTGAAAAACCTAATAGATCAAAGGCAAGACTAAAGCACCCAGCTGAAGATGAACAATGCAGCTACATCATCCGTTGAAGAACTACAAGTTTTAAAGTTGTCAACCGATTCATTCTTTATTAAGTGAATGGATGCTAGCTGCAGTAAAAATAATGAAACAGTCAGGATTCATTTTAATGGTGCTCAAAGCAGCTGTCGGCATGGGCTAAAGGACTTTTGTCTTTGATCAGTTACTGGTGGTCCAAACAAGGACACACTGACCTCATATTATTCAAGAGGACAGCGAAGTAATCTCATATATCATCCACACTTGAATGCATATCATTCAGAAAGCAGTGGACACTGGACGGCTGTAGTGTAATATTTATTTGTTTAAAGAGACTGGACACATACAGAGCTTGTTATCAAGCTAATCACATTGTTGGTGCTGTTATGAAGAGGATACACGCATTAGCTACACATTCAATGACTGGTACCCTATTAAACACAGCATTTGGGTTGCACAGACTGACAAACATAAAAAAGTAGTGGTGTTGCAAATGCTAATATATCTTTTGGATGGTCAATGACAAATAAGTGTCCATGATAATGGACATAAGTTTCAGAGAAATTTACCTCTCTAATATTGTACTGAGCTGATTTGGAAAAAAGCGATTAAATGATTAAGCAGCCTGCATCTAACTTACTAAAGCATGTCTTATTGTTCTGGAGGATTCAGTATATTTAGCTTGCTGTGTTTCAAATGGCAGTCTGTCATTTAGCATTCAGGCAACACAGGGGTTGCTAAATGACAGCAAACTACAGGTCTTTGGTTTAGGTGTCCTTTCTCTGCTCCTTAGTGCCACCATTTGAACTCACTTCATTATCTTTAAAAGCAGTAGACTAAATGAATTAAAAAAGCAATTTGCTCACAAGGTGAGTCTGTAGAAGAACCAGATTTCAATGTAAAATGGGGAATTAAACTTTTTTTTCTTTTTTTTTTTTTTGAATCTGGACATAAAAATAAAAATGCTTTATCAAGCAGAAATGAAACTATTAGTGGAGTTTACCTACATAATTTGCCTAATGACCAGATGGAGTATCGAATATCTGGGCCTTTGCACAACCATAAATTCAGTGAACATCTGTCACAACCTCTGGGTGTAGAAGAGTCAGGGAGGAAAGATGGAAGAATCTCTATATCATTGGACCATACATCTGTCATGCATTAGATACATTAGACCATTTGTCATAAAAGTGACAGCTGGATTAAACGTTAGACAAAAAACAGAAAAGAAAGATAGTTGAGGAAAGAATGTACAAGAAGTGAAAGGTGGGAACGAATAGGGCCCCATATAGGGTTAATTCAGGATCCGCTACCAAAAAAAGACAAAGAAGAAGAAGAAATATCTTCTGCTTTCCTGCTCAGTCTGAAACTGAACAGATGACAAGAGGTTCATGCAGTGGGCGAACCATGTTGACAAGAGGAAAACAAAAATCTGTGTAGCATGAAAGAAAGGAAAGGAAGCCAGAGAGGCCAAAAGTAGTGTAGGAGCACAATACATACTATTTTTTTTTTTTTTTTGTCTATGAAAGGCTGTCAATCAAGTCATATTAACAATAAGTTCATGCACAGGTAAGGAAAAACATAGCTGGGTTTACTACTACTTTAGAACAAACTATATAAAAAACACATGCTGAAGACCAAAATCAATCAATTTAATCAATAAAGTTCACATAAGTTCACATATACACTGGGCCTAATATTCCTAGCTTCGGCCCTCCATTGTCACGAAATCTGAGTGAAAAACTCTTCTGAAGTGTGTTAAAAGTTAAAAGTGTGTTAAAAGGGAAAGATGGAACAATGATAAAGGTCAGTGATGCACAGGCTGAATGCCCTAGAGCACCTCTGCCTGCCAGATCTCCTCAAAACAACTCAATCAGAGCAGACTAAGAGACAAAAACTAGATCATCTCTTTATCAGCCAAACCTCTGACAAATGAGAAGTCAGTCATTACATGACATCTCACTAGAGTGCATTATGTAGAACATACACAGTTCATGTAATGAGGTCATCATGCTAATATGAAATAGATGTGGTTATTGATTAGTAATTTTCTTGCTAATATGGTGTGATGAACACTGAATTGTCTTGAGTCAATGTGACAGCTTTTATCACTTTGAAGACAAATTGTTGTTATTTATTTCTCTGTAGTAAATGATCAATGGACTCATGTAGCAGTAGACATAATTCAAAAGTTTAGGGTTGGTAAGTTTTTTTTTTTGTGTGTGTTTTAAAAACAAGTCTCTTATGCTCACAAGGCTGCATTATTTGACCAAAATACAGTAAATACAGAAATATTGTGAAATATCATTATGATTTGAAATATCTATTTTCAGTTGTAATATATCTTAAAATGACATTTATTTCAGTGATGGCAAAGCTGAATTTTTTTTAGCAACCGTAACTTCAGTCTTCAGTTTCACATGATCGTCCAAAATCATTTTAATATCCTGATTTGTGCTCAAGAAAATTTTATTGTTATTATCAATGTTGAAAACAGTTGTGTTGCTTAATATTTTTGTGGAAACTGTAATTAGTTTTTTCAGGGATCTTTAAGAACATCATTTGAAATAGAAATCTTTTGTAACATTATAAATGTATTTCCTGTCACTTTTGATCAATTTAATACATCATTTCTGAAAAAAAAAAAAGATTAATTTTCCAGTATATATATCTAGTAGTGGCGTGGACAAATGTATTGTATAATGAAAATACACTGTGTAATTTATGTACTTTGTCATGTAAAATCTATCTGTAAAATCAATGAGCTAATAGACAATAGACAATCAAAACCATTCAGTTAACCCACCACACAAGCACATTCTCAGGAAAAAAGAGCCAATTATTTCCTACAAATTATTTAATTTACTGTATGGCTTCACTTAATTTTTTTTCCTGCATCTGGGCATGTTTGAAGGCCTCTGTTGACCACTTGGTTTCAATGTATTTTTGCTGTCTTGATTAATTCACAAGCCCACTAAGTTGTGAGTCAATGAAGCACCAAAAAAAACAAAAAGTTAAACAAAATTAAAATCAAAACATAGAATATGCTGTTGTATATGCTACATACAGCATGTCACATAACTGCTCAGGAACCATCAAAACACCAGGAACTCCATAGACTGTCCGCTACTTTATCTTGACGAAGATACTTGAACTTTTGATTGGATAGATGGCATACCATCCCTCCAGAAACTGAGCGAAATAAATGGGCAATCTAATTTATATTTCACTCTCTGTAGAGAGCAATAGAAACTGCTTCTGCAGGCCATTTATAAGTTAACCTCTTTAAATTAAATGTTTAATTATTTAAAACACCATGGGCGAGCTGCCTGAAAGTTAGAGAATCCTTCAGTACAGTTGTAATACTCCATCATGATTTTAAATGGGATCTGCCAGACCAATACACAAGTACAGAAATAACAATATGTAACGAAACTGTAAGTCTCGCTTCGTAGGGGAAATGAAAACGTTACCCTGGAAGACTTAAAAGTGAAAGGATCCTAGTCCCCACTCTGGTGCTTTGAGTCTCAATACGCACAATGTGTGAATATGTTTTATCTTACACTATTGTACAACATATTATAGGGCCAGGTAGTGTGGGCTTCAGGTCAGTAGGTGTCAACACGGTGGCTTCCTGAAGTGTAAACGTGATGTAAAGTGACAACTTGAATTCACATTCCCACCCTCCTAAACCTGATAGTGCAAGTGAGACGCCCCTACTCCAAGGTAAGTAAAAAAACAAAACTTTCAACTGTATTGCTTTAACAATTACTAATTTATTTTTCCTTTCCTAAGGAAACTGGATTTATGTCTTAAAAGTTGTTTCAATAAAATAAAAATCAAATGCGAAATAAAAATAAATTCTCCAGAATTTCCTTTCAACCTTGGTAAACCTTCAAAAGATTAACAATTTCAAACACTTATGTATAACACCTCAAATATAAGTTTTACAAAATTATTCCCAATATCAGGACACAGGCTGTTTAACAAACAATTCTGAATGGGTCACAAACTCTTATAGTTCAATTCGAATAGCTCACTTCGAGTGAGTCACTCCAAATAACTCATTTCAAACGATTCTTATGAATCAATTAATGATTCGGTTTCCTTCGACTCAGTCCTCACAAACAGTTCAAATCGACACTCTCAGTTCATTCCAACACTCAGTTCAGTTCAGTCAATATCAGTAAAGTGTTTGTGTACGTGTAACGAGCTCTTGTACCAGCCTGTAGCAACGATGGCTTGGAGGTGATGACTTGCAACAATGAGTCAAACAGTTGAAACAGGACAGTGAGATGTCGTAAGGATGGCAGGGTAATAAAAAAACAAAAGAAGTTTCAGCGCGACCCAGGAAAAAACTCGGGAACCTTCTGGAACAAAATGGCGCAGATCAGCCACAGGACGCCCGCTGTACACCTGAACAGGGTATGACTTGCAGGAAAAAGTGCTTCTCAAAAGCAAAAAAACTCTCCAAAAGTGCAAAAATACTAAAAAAACAAAAAATAAATCATTCAGCGGAGAACTATCGTTCAGTTCAAAAACGCATCCTCGCGCACTAACAAGTGCACTCAAGTGATTCGTAGGAAGAAATCAATGTATCTCGCTCTATAACACGGCTCGTGGATGACTTGTAAAAACAGCAGAACTCTCAAAAATGCTCACAGTCAGAATGACGGGGAAAAAACAACAGTGTTCTGAATGAAACTCACGGCTCCAGCAATTCTCTCTCGTGCTCTCAGCCAGTCTCCAACACCGTTCTCCATCCGATGACGCACTCAACCAAACTTCTGCTTCAACTAAGTCTCCAGTTCCACACGATAATGTCAGTATACACTAAACTCACGAAACTTAAACTGACCGTGCACCACTGTCTTCCATTAAACCTCAGGCGGAAAAATATCGACTTCTCACACAGCGATCATGGCGTGTCTCTCTCGTAAAAACTGCTCTCTCCTCTTCTTCTTCCCAGACGTCTTTGCATCTCCCGCGAACATACTGAAAACGGGGCAACGCGTCAAAATAAAAGTCCCTTAAAAATACCCCTGTTACATTTCCCCCTGCGAAACCCTGCCATACCATCGACATCTCCAGCCTGGCCCTGGAACAGAAACAATACACAACTTTAAAGTGCAACAAAATCACAATCTCAGTTAATTTTCCTTTATGACCTTATTTCATAAGATAATCAACTCTATACCTTACAGGTAATTTCCCACGGTTTTGTCTTTGAGAGCGTCTGAGCTCTGGAACACTTTCACATTCAACATCTGAAATGTCAGCATCATCTGAAACTTCTTGTATTTCCAATTCCCTTTCTGAAATTACATCTTGTGCTATTTCCCCCAGTTCTTGTACTACATTCTGTCTTTGTTCTACATCATTTGTTTCACTCTGAACCACCCCTTCATCTCCGTCATTTCTAAGTGGAGTGGCTGGAAAACACACAATATCCGGGAATTCTGTTTCTGAATCTGACGGGTTTACAGGTCTGTATCTGGTTTTATGTGGTGTAGTAGATGGCGATAAGGGAAATGTGCAGTGACGAAGCTGATCTCTGTGTACTACTTTGGATGGACCCCCCTTTTCAGGTCTGACAGTGAATACGGGTATGTCTGAATGATTCTGCTTAACTACAATGTATGGTGTGTGCTCCCACTTGTCTTGGATTTTGTTTCTGCCTCTGTGTCTGTGATTGCGTAACAACACACGGTCACCAGGCCTGACAAGCGCTCCATAGGACTTGCGGTCATACACTCTCTTTCGTCTTTTAGAGGCTTCCTGTGCAACTGTGTTCGCAACTTCTACGGCAGTCTTCAGTCGGCTGTGGTGACTCTTCACCCAATCATCCAAGTTATCTGCATCACTCTCCTCCAAATCCTTTCCACACAGGACATCTAATGGAAGGCGTGCATCCCGTCCAAACATCAAGTAAAAAGGAGAATAGCCAGTGGACGTGTGGACGTGGTTGTTGTATGCCATCACTAGCTCTGGTAAGTGAGTCTTCCAGTCTTTTTTCTTTTCAGGCGTCAATGTTCTCAGCATGTCGTGCATGGTACGATTGAACCTCTCACATTGAGAGTTTCCTTGAGGGTGATACGGACTTGTTCGACTTTTCCCAATACCATACACTCTACAGAGTTCCTTGATCACTTGTGACTCGAAACATCTTCCCTGATCTGAGTGCAGACGAGCTGGACATCCATAGTAGACGAACCAATGTTTGATGAGGGCTTTTGCAGTAGTATTCGCTGTCTGGTTCTTGGTTGGGACAGCAACTGTAAACCGAGTGAACATGTCAGTCAGAACAAGTACATTTTCATACCCCCCGGAGGACATTTCCAGCTGTGTGTAGTCAATGGCCAGAACTTCTAATGGGGCTGAGACATTGCTGCATGTCATTGGGGCTCGAATTCTTGGAAAGACATCTTTTGCAAGAGTACATCTTTTACACTGCTCTATCCACTCTTGGACGTCTTTAGACATGCTAGGCCAATAGTAGTTTCGTCTCATCAATGTCAAAGTACTCTTCCGTCCGAAGTGACCTCCATGTTCATGTTGGCTGTCATAAACTGAACGGCGTAAGGAGACTGGAACAACTAGCTGCCTTATTTTCTCTCCATCCCTTGGGTCAAGGACACATCTAAACATCACCCCCTGATGCAGCTGAAGACGTTCAAACTCTCTGCAAAGCTTTTTCAACTCTGGCAGCATACTTTGCTGTCCTGCTAGGCTCGGTCTTTCGTTTTTGGATACAGCATGGTATATAGGACCTATCAAGGGATCACTTCTCTGCAACACTTTAATTTCATCCCAGTTGTAACCATTCTCCACTTTCTTGATGGATGCTTGTAAAGCCACTTTAACATCAGTTTCTCTCTGCTTGGACTCTTGAGCAGGCCACAGGCATGCACGCACTTCCTCTGGGTTCATTCGGATGAAATCCTTCTCTGTGTCCTCTCGTTCAGGGTGTTCTCCGGAGGGAAGCCTTGACAGGGCATCAGCATTGGTGTTCAGTCGCCCGGGCTTATACAGAACTTCAAAATTAAGCTCCGCTAACTGAGCCATCCAACGTTGCTCAACTGCTCCGAGATTTGCGGTTTCCAGATAACGCAGTGGATTGTGGTCAGTGATTACGGTGAACTTGGAGAACATGAGGTACTCTTTGAATTTTTCTGTTGCGGCCCACTTAAGTGCCAGCAGTTCCAATTTGAATGCACTGTAGTACTTGTCATTCCTCTCGGACCCTCTCAGGCCCCTGCTTGCAAATGCAATGACCCGCTCTACTCCTCCTTGCTTTTGACTCAACACAGCTCCGAGGCCCAGGTGACTCCCATCAGTTGTGAGGATAAACGGGAGGCCAAAGTCAGGGTAAGCGAGGACAGGTGGTGACATCAGGCATAGTTTCAACTGGTCAAATGCGGTCTGGCATTCGTTACTCCACACAAACAGTTCTGAGTCTTTCTTTTTGTCTTTGCTGCCCATCAGTACATGCAATGGTCTTGCTATTTGAGCGAACTTTGGTACAAACCTCCGGTAATAACTCATGAATCCAATCAATTGTCTCACTTCTTTCGCGCTTTTTGGGACAGGCCAAGAATCCAAAGCACTAACCTTTTCACTGTCAACTCTGATTCCCTCAGAAGAGATTACATGGCCCAAAAATTTCACCTCAGATCTGAAGAGAAAGCATTTGCTTGGCTTCAACTTCAGGCCATGGCGTTTCAGTCGCTCAAAGACAAGCTCTAGTCTTTCACAGTGGCTCTTGAAGTCCCTGGAAAATACGATAATATCATCTAGATATATCAAAAGAACGTCAAAGGTCAGATCCCCAAGCACCACCCCCATAAGGCGCTGGAAAGTGGCTGGCGCGTTGCACAGCCCGAACGGCATCCGCGTCCACTCGAACAGTCCAAACGGGGTAGTGACGGCTGTCTTTTCACGATCACACTCACTCACGGCTACCTGGAAATAGCCGGCTGTCAGATCTAGGGTAGAGAACAACTGGGCATTGCCCAGTGCGTCCAGGGATTCTTCGACTCTAGGAAGCGGGTATGCGTCTTTAGATGTGACTTGATTCAACTTTCTGTAATCACAACAGAAACGCACGCTTCCGTCTTTCTTCACAACTATCACGGCTGGGGACGCCCAAGGGCTCGTACTCTCCTTAAGGATGCCCTGTGACACAAGGTCTTGCACATGCTTTTTGAATTCTTGAAAAACATGCGGCGGTACCCGACGGTGCCTGTTTTATCGGTGGAGCATCCCCAGTGCGAATGTCATGCATTACTGCCTGTGTGTACCCATAGTCACTGTCATTTTTGGAAAAGATGCCACTATACTTTGCCAACAACTGGTTGAGTTCTTCTCTCTGTATGGGGGTGAGCTTTTCATAATTCACCTGGACTGGAACTAATGGACTGTCAGAGGTCTCGACTGCTTGAATGTTTGCTACTCGTCTGACATGAAGCGCCCCTTCCTCTTCTTCAAACTCCAGTGCATCCTCAGTTAGCACCTGCTGCGGCTTGGACAATACTGCCACTCTGCACCTTGGGTTAAGTCTGATGGTTCGCTCGCTCGAATTCATTACACGTACAGGAACTTTACCATCCTCAGTTTTTGTTAGCACATTGGCCACTAGGAGCCCCTTGGGTAGACTTGCACCAGCAGCAGGCTCAATTAACACCTGGCACTTCACTTTAGGTGGCACTCTGCAACGGCCCTCAAACACCTTTTCACTTAGTGGGGGGATGGTGATGGCCTGCTTTCCACTAACTTTGACGAACCCAATCTTTCCATCAGGACCCAGGGATTCAGTTTTCTGGACATTTGCTAAAACCCTTCTTATCTTTGCTTCTGCAGGTTGTCCATACTTGTTGTCTGTCTTTATGCCCTCTCCTGTGGCGAACAATGACTTAAACTCACTGATAATATTCATTCCGATGATTCCTGACAGTCCTCTCATCTCTTCTGCTTCTGGGCAGGCGTCTGTTAGCACAAAGATGCACTTTTCCGGGAGAATCTTTCCCATGCACTCCACATCAGCTTGCAAACATCCTAGGACTGGAATGTCGAGCCCATTAGCAGCGGTAAGCCTCACCCAGTGAGCAGACGAGAGTTTCAGCTCTTGTTCTCCAAAGTACTTCTTAAAGTGTGACTCTGTGATAGTGGACACTTCTGAGCCCGTATCCAGCAAACAGTTTGTCTTGACACCAGCTATGCTTACTTCAATAGTCAGACAATCCCCAAATGCACCTCTTTTCAATGCCTCAGTCACTCCATCAGTCGATTCAGCAGTATGGCTTCTTACCATAGACGGGCCAGATTGTGATGTGCTTGCTGGTACATTTGTTATGTTACTTTCAGCTGTCCTGGTAGGACGACGCAACTGATCTGACACTTTAGCTGCTTCAGACTGTGAACAGTACCTGCTCGTGTGTCCAGGTTCGCCGCATGAATAACAGATGTATCGGCCGTCACTGTCCTTGAGGGGCTGCCTTCTTGGACGGCTCTGCTGAAGTCGTACACTGCTGTTACCGTGTACTGCCTGGTACAGTTCTTCTTGGCGGGCAGCAATCTTCTGTATGGCTTCATGCAGTTTTTCCAGGGTTAACGTAGACGAAGCTTGCTCTGCATCTGCATTAACTGCTCTGATACGGGTGCTGGGTTTTTGGCTGTTTGCTGTTTGTGTCTCCTCTTCTTCAGACCAGGTGATCGCTGCTTGCATTACCTGAACGTAAGTCAAACTTGCATCCTCCTTAACTCGCCTTTTCATTTCACGCCTCAGAAAATCATCTCGGAGGCCCAGGACAAGTTGTTCTTTTAACACACTTTCGGCATCTGGAACTCTGTTTGGCTCCCGGCACTTAACTCGGCTGAGTCTCTCTTGTAGGTCGTATGCGTATGAGCGTATCGTCTCTCCCTGCATTTGCTTACGTTCATAGAAATCCTTCAGTCTGGTTCCGATCGGCACTTTGTCTCCATATGTGTCTAGAAGGACTTTAAAAATATCATCGGCAGACTTTTCACTGTCTCCCAACATAAACCTCACTGTTGCTTTTGCTTCTTCTTTAAGATGCTGTTTCATGAACTCTACACAATCTTCTGCGGGTACTCTCATTACTTGAAAGGCTGATTTCATTGAAGCAACCCATTCTTCGATGCTTAACTCTCCTGCGTTAGTTGAACAGCCACTGAAATCTGGAAGCTTTCTATCCCGGGGAATATAAATGGTAGCTGGGGTCAACTGAGCAGCAGCTTGATGCTCAATAACAGTTTTTGCTAATGACAGGGCTTCCCTTTGTTCAATCCTGGCTTGTTCGAGTGCTCCTGCCTGTTCTGCAAACCGCCGTTGCATCTCTGCCATCTCCTTCCTTAGTTCTTCGAGCTCTGCCATTCTTCAGCTTGTAGGCCTGGGACTGGTGACAAACACAAAAAAATAAATGCACTATCTGATTCTATCCTGTTCGTGACGCCAAATGTAACGAAACTGTAAGTCTCGCTTCGTAGGGGAAATGAAAACGTTACCCTGGAAGACTTAAAAGTGAAAGGATCCTAGTCCCCACTCTGGTGCTTTGAGTCTCAATACGCACAATGTGTGAATATGTTTTATCTTACACTATTGTACAACATATTATAGGGCCAGGTAGTGTGGGCTTCAGGTCAGTAGGTGTCAACACGGTGGCTTCCTGAAGTGTAAACGTGATGTAAAGTGACAACTTGAATTCACATTCCCACCCTCCTAAACCTGATAGTGCAAGTGAGACGCCCCTACTCCAAGGTAAGTAAAAAAACAAAACTTTCAACTGTATTGCTTTAACAATTACTAATTTATTTTTCCTTTCCTAAGGAAACTGGATTTATGTCTTAAAAGTTGTTTCAATAAAATAAAAATCAAATGCGAAATAAAAATAAATTCTCCAGAATTTCCTTTCAACCTTGGTAAACCTTCAAAAGATTAACAATTTCAAACACTTATGTATAACACCTCAAATATAAGTTTTACAAAATTATTCCCAATATCAGGACACAGGCTGTTTAACAAACAATTCTGAATGGGTCACAAACTCTTATAGTTCAATTCGAATAGCTCACTTCGAGTGAGTCACTCCAAATAACTCATTTCAAACGATTCTTATGAATCAATTAATGATTCGGTTTCCTTCGACTCAGTCCTCACAAACAGTTCAAATCGACACTCTCAGTTCATTCCAACACTCAGTTCAGTTCAGTCAATATCAGTAAAGTGTTTGTGTACGTGTAACGAGCTCTTGTACCAGCCTGTAGCAACGATGGCTTGGAGGTGATGACTTGCAACAATGAGTCAAACAGTTGAAACAGGACAGTGAGATGTCGTAAGGATGGCAGGGTAATAAAAAAACAAAAGAAGTTTCAGCGCGACCCAGGAAAAAACTCGGGAACCTTCTGGAACAAAATGGCGCAGATCAGCCACAGGACGCCCGCTGTACACCTGAACAGGGTATGACTTGCAGGAAAAAGTGCTTCTCAAAAGCAAAAAAACTCTCCAAAAGTGCAAAAATACTAAAAAAACAAAAAATAAATCATTCAGCGGAGAACTATCGTTCAGTTCAAAAACGCATCCTCGCGCACTAACAAGTGCACTCAAGTGATTCGTAGGAAGAAATCAATGTATCTCAATCTATAACACGGCTCGTGGATGACTTGTAAAAACAGCAGAACTCTCAAAAATGCTCACAGTCAGAATGACGGGGAAAAAACAACAGTGTTCTGAATGAAACTCACGGCTCCAGCAATTCTCTCTCGTGCTCTCAGCCAGTCTCCAACACCGTTCTCCATCCGATGACGCACTCAACCAAACTTCTGCTTCAACTAAGTCTCCAGTTCCACACGATAATGTCAGTATACACTAAACTCACGAAACTTAAACTGACCGTGCACCACTGTCTTCCATTAAACCTCAGGCGGAAAAATATCGACTTCTCACACAGCGATCATGGCGTGTCTCTCTCGTAAAAACTGCTCTCTCCTCTTCTTCTTCCCAGACGTCTTTGCATCTCCCGCGAACATACTGAAAACGGGGCAACGCGTCAAAATAAAAGTCCCTTAAAAATACCCCTGTTACAAATATAATTCGTCCTATATAGACGTTGCCCTTACAGGCTAATCTTCTCCAACTGAGAAATTTGAGGATTTGAGAAGAAACCAAAAACGTTCTCTCAGACCAAATCAAATCTCTCTTAACAAAAGCAATAAAGCTAACCCAGTTTAACATTAAAACACGTTTAAAACGTTTAAAAAAAAACATCCAAAAACATACAATATACAGTTGTTTGCAGATTAAAAACAAAACGATGTTTCTCTTAAATAAAGGAGATCATGTCTTTCGTAAGAGTATTGCTCTTTATCAGTACACTCACATTTTAGAGAAAGTTGTTCTACCTTGTCAGATTTTTCTTCGGTTTTGCTATTGCTAGTGATGCTTGCATCATTATTACCATGCCTCATACAAACCTTTAGCATTTTCAATAACACTGAAGCAGCGATTTGTGACATACATTATAACTACCAGAATATCAAAGAAACTTGCAACACTATAAGCAATGACCCCCAAACACCTAATCACAAGACAATGTGATAACCATCATAGCAATACCCTAGCAAGCAACCATAAAACACCATAATGGTGGCCAGTTTTGGTAAATACCACTCATTTTTTTTCCCAGAAAATGCAGAAAAATGTTTTCTCTGGAGCTACTTGAGAAAACGTGTTAAGTCTAAACAGGTCTGAAATTTGCAAACCTGTCTAAACAGATCTGATTTTGTCTGGTTCACACAGAACAAATTCTTCCATTCCACTTTGCTACTCTTCCATTGTTAACATGCAGTAGACTGACATCTTTGACTATGGCAAGCCAATGTATTCAGATACGCCTGGTCGGGCGTCTGATTGCACACTGACCCATCAAAAGTGTGCGATTTGACAGCAAAACACGCATCCTCAATGTGTGATTTGCCATAAAAATGCACATTCTTTAACATGCGCTTTGGGTTCACGGAAAACGTGTTAGAAACGTGCATTTTTTGTATCAAAACGCACATCCTTGTCATGTGATTTGCTATTAAAACGCACATTCTTAACGCCCGATTTGAATTCACCGAATATGCACGATTTTAACCTACATTTATCATATAGCTATGAACACTGTCACTGATTTTCGAACGCAGAAATGTGGTGAAGGTACGGATCTATATAAATTCTCTATTAGGCCTGTAGATCAGTGGATAAAGGCTTGTCACCTCACGTACAAAATATGTCTTTTTAACCATATAATACCTCTTACAACAGAAAAAATCTTAATTTTTATGATATAATATGTCGTTATTATGAGAAAATATGTAATTTTAATGACATAACTTCACGTTAATATGAGAAAATATCATTTTAACAAGATATTTATGTCATTCTAATTACATAACATCTCGTTATTAAGACATAATTGAGTGAAACAAATAATATGTAGCAGCAATGCGTCACCATAAAACCCCATTTAACAGACAAATACATGACAGACTCAAGCCCTAAAAAGTGTGCACTGCTTGTTTGGTCTACCAGTTTACACGTTCATTCGACGCCCATTTTTGTTGCTATAAACGCAAGGTCAAAAATGTGTGTTTTTGGTGACTACAAAGAGCACGTTGAGATTGCCCATTTTTATAGCAAATCACACATCAAAGATGTGCGTTTTGATACAAAAAATTGCATGTTTCTGGCACACGTTTTCCATGACCCAAAAGTGCACGTTAAGAAGGCAAGTTTTTATGGCAAATCAAACGCTGTGGACGCGTGTTTTGCTGTCAAATCGCATGCTTTTGACAGGTCAGTGTTGCCTGACCAGGCGTATATGAACACTTTGGCTTGCCATATTTGACTGTTGCACTCGCATCTCTTGCAGAGTTTTGCGTATGACATGACATTCTAAAAATGCATCTTTAGACCTTGCATTTTTTTCATACTGCCCTGTCTCTCACATTTTATTTGCAAAAATGCAGTGGAGTGGGGAAAGGGGGGACGCAAGGTTTTAAGACCATTTAAAAGTTTAAATTTGATCGTTTTAGAATGCAATGTAATGCATGAGGTGCTGCAAAGATGCTTGACGACAGCGCTACAGTCAGACATGTCCATCTAGTGCATTTACATAGAAAAACAATTGAACGCAGAGCAGTAAAAAATTAAAAAAAAGTGACTATTCTGTAAAGCCCCCAATTCATCTTCCTATATACACATTTATGTAGGAAAAAATAATCCCAGGCAGAGTGATCAGGAGCCAAACGCGATGACAAAAATTGTAACAACACTTCAGTAATATTAATACAAGTTCTCTAAAATCACTTTCAAAACAATCTATAAAATAGTTACAAGATTGTACCTTTTGCAATTGTATGAAATATGACAGAGCAGGTCTATGGTGTGATAGGAGAGATGGGAAAGTACCGCCGGTTTTAATTAGGCCTACTCAGATTCTGATATATAGCATTGTCATTTACTACGGTAAGTGTTTTAGTGCTAGATGGCCTGATTGGCCAGTCAGAATCAAGTATTTAAGAGATTGTGTAAAAAGCATATTTTTTCTGTACCAATGCAAATAGGTCCTGAAGAAGCCAGGTTGTTATCAAGCTTTGTGAGAAAGCCTGGGACAGAAAATATGAGTATAACGAAGCGACAGAGATTTCCAATTTGAGGACTGGAACTAATTATTGTATAAGCCATAATAAGTATGTGCACAGTGCTTAGGTAATGTATGCAAAAATGTTAGCAGGCTCACAGTATGCAGCAATGATTAAAGGGGACAGAAGACATTATTGATGCCTGACTGAACAAGACTCATTTAAGAGGAACATATTTCCAAGCTTTGGGGGATTTTGCTACCTTGTAGAGCTGTGCTGCTCTAGATGTAGGTTGAAGTAACTGTTATATATAAAAACAAGACAAAAAAAATGATTTTTTTACATGGTGTTTAAATTTATAATATTGACAACTTACCTTTGGCATTCAAGGATGGGTTTAAGTTCATTCAAGCATTTTAAATTAGCAAACTGCCGTGCCAAATTTTGGTTCACCTCAAAGCACAGGACCTAAATTTACTTTTTTCTCTCATCAAAAATGCAGTAGTTAGTCTTTCACAGTTCCCCACTTAACAGGACAGGTGAACTCATTTATCTCTTATGTGAAAACTCAGTTTTAAACAAATCGTCTGACACTAATAAGACTTTTTCAGCACTGTTATATAATGAAAGACGGAAATAGGATGAAACATTTAGCATGTTCTAGACATTATGCAAATTTGTGTTTGTTTCCTTCTCATCTTTTATCTAAACCAGGTCACTAAAACCCAAACCCAGGCAATTGTACACAGTCAGTACTTCTCACTGTACGACAACAAATAAATGATACCCTAGTCTAATAAATAAGTTAAAGCTTGATTGTGCAATGGAGCGGGGTGAAACAGGACACTTTTTACATCTGATCCTTTGCCTGGGAACGAATCGTACCGTGAAGCAGCAACAGGCAGACCGCTGACCTCACCCATAAAAAAGACTCACAGGACGAAGACCGTTCAGAATGAGATCTCCTGGGACTCCCAAGTTCAATCGCTATATAAAAATGGGAGAGAAAACAAGCCTGTGAAGGACAGGAGCTCCCATGAGGGTTTACCTAATTTTCCATTTCAGAGCTTTCTTGCTGGAAAGGATCCTTCATGTACAAATGAGACTGGACATAAACGGAATAGGCTCAGCACAGAACTGCTCTACAGAGGGTCCTTCAGCCCTTGTGAGAGTTACAGTGAGACCGAGTCCTCTGATGAGCAACGATCCAGTACTTCTTAAGTAGTGAAGAAACCTTTCAGGCTGGGCTACAGCAAATCAGCTGCCTCCCCCGGGATGTGGAGAGTAGGCTGAGAGGTGCCCACACAGGAAGACAGGGAGACCCACACACGAAAAGGAGCTGAGGAAACAGAGAGACAATTTGACAAAAAAGGAGTGAGTAGCACCTCTAACAGGGAGAGGGTGCAGTTGAATACCCTCAGCTTAGTTGGAAATGGGTGGCTGCCACTAAGAAAGAGAGCTGTGGATCTGTAACAACTCTGAATCAGGTATAACAACACAATCTTTAACACTCTTTCACACTTTGGCAAATTGGTGGCTAATTCATATGAATTCCTACGACACCATTCGTACGATTTCATACAATCTGCTTATGTCCAACTGATGATTAGGTTTAGTCATTTTTTAAAAATCATGTTTTCGTATCAATTGCATCATACAAATTCATACAAAATTGTCACCTCATAATAATAATAAATAAATATATATATATATATATATATATATATATATATATATATATATATATATATATATAATATATATATATATATATATATATATATATATATAGGCTATATATATAGGCCATATACATACATACATACATACATATATATATATATATATATATATATATATATATATATATATATATATATATATATATATACACAGGGTGCGAAAAAAAGCAGAGGGGGGGATGCTTTTGAAAAAATATGTTTTTAATAGGACAGAAACACAGTCCATTAAAAACATAGTAATTCAGGCCTATTAATTGTAATGATTTCACAGTGCAAAGAACACACAGTATCAACGGAGCTTTTTGAAACTCTAAATCAGTTAAACCATTGAGTCGCAAAATGATTCACTGTTTCGAAGCGCTTCAATCGGATCACATATCGCGAATCATTTGATTCAGAACCAGACTTCAAAGCGCTTATCGCGAATCATTTGATTCAGAACGGGACTTCAAAGCGCTTATCGCGAATCATTTGATTTAGATCGGGACCTCGGAGCGAGATCGCGGGATGTTTTTATCTCCACCGGGGATGAAAATAATTCAGCAGAGGCAGGGATGCATAAACCAGAGAAATATAATAAAAAAAAAAATTATTATTATATTTAAGCTTGCAAAACATTTAACAGCAGTTTTTTTTTTTTTTTGTTTTTTTTGTGTCTAGTGCAAAATGCTTTAAAATTTTGCCTATGCAGTTCATGGTGATTAAGGTTAGGCTAATTTCATTGTTGGGGTTTAAGAATATCTTGATTATACTTTTAATTATTTTTTTTAATTTTTATTTTGTTGAACCATTGGTATTAGTAATGTTTCTGACACATACTGTCGTAATATAATACATTTTATATACATATAGTTCATCTGCAAAAACCGACAAACGCCACTTTAAAAAAAAATCAAATCAAATAAAAAAAAAGCTGATTGCTGTGCATTATTCTCCACATATAGCGCGATCTGAACCCTAAACACGTTTTGTCAAAAAGCCGGTATTGTCCACTTTCAAGGCATCGCGAGTTCACTTTTTACTGCAGAAGCCGACAAGCGCCCTTGTTTTTGAACAGAAGCCGATAAATCCATTCTAGCGAATCAGTGCGCTGTATTCAGGTCAGGTGACAAGGCTACTTTCACTAGCTGAGAGGAGTTTAGTCAAAGCTGATTAAAAGTGATCGAGGATGGATAATTTCGACGAACTTGATGAACCTGTGATAACTTCTTTAGGGGGTAAAAGGAAAATAAAAGCTGAAACGTTTTCACGGAAACTTGCAAAAGCAGCGCGTTACAACGGTGAGAGAAAAGCTCTGTGTATTGCGTGTAAGTTTTATTCACATCCATACAGTTTATGATCACAACAACAACAACGTTTGTCAGGCATCTACACTGTCATCTGAGGACATTACAAAGATTAAACGAGGTTTTTTTTTTTGTTTTTTGTTTTTTAACTCTAAAACATGAAATGTGGAGTTATCTGCTTTTGCCAAAAAACGACTGTTGGAGTTATCTACTTTTGCTATAAAACAAACTTTTAATATGTAAAAAAAACAAAAAAACAAAAAAAAACAACATACTTTCAATGAACTTTAATTTTGTAAATTACCTGTATTTGTTTAAGTTATTATTACTTAATCAAAACAACCCAAATGCAGTTTGATTGATATTACTTAGAATGCGCAATAAAAAAACGTGATTCTGAAAAAAATAAAATAAAAATGGAGTTATCGGTTTTTGCAAATGAACTCTTCATATATATACATATATATACACACATAAATTACACGAAATAATTTGTTCTTTATAATAAAAAGCCTCCATTATACAGCCTCTGTTTACTACAGTTTCAGCAAAACAAGATTATTATTATTATTATTTTTTTTTTTTGCTGTTAAAACATAAACGTTTTTATTTTCTCCCTACTTTAAACAAAGTTCCTATAGTGTTTCTAGGAACTGTTACAGGTAAAAAATGAACCACTGTTTGAGCTGACTTTAGACATACATATAAAGTGGCTCTAAATCCATTATTCACAACTTTCCTAGAAGCAATACATAAACATAACGCCCCCTTCTGTCAAGGGATTATGAGACTGTGGGCATAAAGCATTTTTTCCGGCTGGTGGAATGTTCCTCCCATGAATGTGCTCTGTTTTGCGATACACCTGTTGAACAGCCTCAGGGAAAATTCACCCCATGACTGTTACCACTGTCACTGTCTGTGTCAGTCTACACAAATATGACGTGGTCATTAGTCATTGTAAATGTATTAATTACACTGATCCCATAAGCATATGGTAGAATGTGGAGATGAGGATGATGATCTATGGTGACATGAGGGCCTGTTAATTAATTGGTCGATGATTTAGTGGTAAAATCTTGAACAGAACAGTAGTGATCTTGGCATTGCTAGTACTGTGCTCTAGCAGTTAAACTACAGGAGCCCAAAAACTAATTAAAAGATTGATACAATAAGAATGTAGAAATTGAACACAGAACATGATCTGAGGATTAAGCATTTACAAATCTTGATGAAAGAAGAGATTTGCTTTGTATTGAATCAAAGCATTAAACTCTGGTTTAAAAGCTCTCCGTCTTGCAGATGGACATGTTTAGGAATCAAAAAGAAAAGTACAAAAAATATCTGGCTTGAACTGAAGGATCAGTGGAAGTCAAATACCATTTTGAGCCTCAGAATTGAGACTTCTAAATGTGTCGATCTTCCCTTCCAGCAGATTAACTGATCAAGCGACTTAGAATTAGACTTTAAAGCAGCATTTGACAGCACTATTCTGACTACTTATAGCTTATTGAAATAAACTGAGAACTGAGAATATCTGGAAGATATATTTTCAGCCTCAGCACATTTGCCCTCGTTTCTTCAGAGTCACATGTTTATATATGACTGGATGAGTCTCAATCCATTTTCTTATTCAGAACCTGTAACATACGGTTCCATTAGCAGTTCTCGTATGTACATTCTAACAGCGATGAGGATGGAACACCATAATAAATGACTATGAGCGAGTATCCCACAATATTCAATGGTGCCACAACAACGCTTTTGAATCTGCAGCATGAAACGGACAGCGCGACCAATGAACACTGCAAAAAATAATTTTTTTGAAGTTGTAAATTATATTTTGGAGCATGTTTTATGAGAAAAGACTATTTCAGTCTTTCTACTTCAAAATGTAATTTTTAATTCAATGTGCTATTTGCTGATTTTTTGTAACTGTCTGCAAAATTTACTAGCATTTCTGAGAGAAAATTGTTTTTATGCAATTTTTTTTCAGTGTAGTCCAATTCCCCAATGAGTGACTCTTGTAAGACATTTCTTTTTAGCAAATCAGTAACAAATGATGTGTGAGGACAAAATATTTCCCCATGCAGATTTTGAAACAGGTTCAAGCTGGTCATGCAGATTTTTCCCATTAACCAAATGAAAGCTTCTTGCTTTGAAAACGACTTCTTTATAGTTCTTTATAGTGGCCAGATTTGTGTTCACAATATACTGATTCACATAATAGGGAACTAGGGATTGGAATGAGGCACAGCATATGCTTTTTACAAAATGGAATAATTTTTGCCTGAATACCTATATTTGAGGACCTTTTGTCCCATCAAAGTCTAGTAGATTTACAAGTTGAGACTGGCTTTCAATAGACTGTCCTTACATATTATAGCAGGCATTAATCAAGTGGCTGAATTATCATCGTAATCAAACACCTTGGAGTCAAAGCAGAGATATGCTTTGATACAAAGCGACAGCCTATCAGGGAGTCTCACCACCAGAGCCCCCTCTTTGTACCTCCCCTGCTGTTATAGCTGGCTGCTGATGTGTTTATTTGTGTGCGATGGTGCTTAGAGATGTTTCCCTACCCAGCTGCAATGCCCCCATGGCATCATCCCATTCCCTCTGCATGTGAATCATTGTATTCACCCATCACAATGAGCTCTGGAACAACAACAGCACTGCACAGACCACATACTGTTCTCTGCTCAACAGCATGGGGGAGAAGCCAGAGACATGCTTGATATCACATTACCAACACCATGTTGGTTTATGCTTTAATCCAATGTAAAGCCCAAAGCAGCTTTGCTAGTCCAAAATAATTTGGATGAGAGAAATGAAACATGATATAAATTGTGATTCTCTGCCTATCAATTGTTTTGAAAGGAGTTGCTACAAGTTTTCAACTGGTTTTACTTTAAGACAGATTTTACACTGGTAGTGACCCAAAATACCATTCCAAATTTTGTTATAAAAACTGTTAAATAGGTAACAACATTGGTTGAATGGAAGGAAATCTTAATTATAATCTTAAGACTTAAGTTTACACTGTTTCTATAGTTTGAATGTTTGGTTTCCAAGCATCTTTTGAATTTTGATGATTTAACACTATCAGTAGCCATACTGTGTTCAGCACAATCCATGTTCATCCTTGAGACCCTATTTATTGTCATCTGTTTAAAATTTTCATGTACCTTGTGCAGTTTTGGCCATCATTTTTAAGGATGCCAACCTGTCTGTGTTCAACATATGCCTAATTCTGCCAGTTTTCAGCAAACAACACAAACAAAATGTTGCATTCGACACCTTTGTTGTGAACAACAAAAGGTATGAGAAGTGTTTTCTCCTACCTTTCATATTTTGCTATCATAATATAAGATTATATGGATTATATAAGATTAGGCCTATATATATTATTTGCATTTAGCATTGTTTTTCCCTGCTGTCCTGAATCAGAACAGGTCTGCGACCCTTTTTAGGGTCACAAACCCTCAGCTGAGAGCCACTGCTGTACATATAAAACATGTTAGGGACAAAGATGGTAACGAGTTGAGAAATTGCTAAAATTACATGGAAGAAAACAGTACTGCTAAATAAAATCCTAAATTCAACACAGAAGTATGAAAACAGTTATTAAATTTCTAAATCTGCAACACACCAACTCATCACAGATGGTCCGCAATGACTTGGCAGTCTCATATAGCAAGCGATTTCCCTCACAGATGCACCCTCTTGAGCCTTTCACTATTTTCCATATGAATCCTCAGGTCAGGGCAGGAGCCGTGACTGTTCAGCCCCCTCTGATGATAGCAATCAGTCAACGTGGAGAGGCACATCCAGATAAAGATAAAGCATCAGATAAAGCAGAACCAACAGAAAACAAAGGCAATGAATGCATAATTTTCTTTTTCACAGGAAATGTTTTACGGTTCTCTTCCTTTTTCATCCACTGGGTGTTTCGGTTGTTGAGCTAGAGCGCAAGAGAGTAAGACAATGAGTTTTGCTTCAGAAGATAGATGGGGAAATTTAGTTGGTTTGCATATGTGTTTGTTTAAGTGGGTGACCTTAATGTCCACAATCACCTCATGTTCAGGGTTTCCAACCTTCCAGTATAATACAGAATCATCTTGTTTTTAAGAGAACATAATCACATAAATCCTACGGGATGTTGTTTTTCCTCTATTGCTGTAGTATTTATTAAATTGGATTCAGTTTTGCTGTTACATCTTCCTCCGCTGAAACTTGTAGGCCTGTTAGGTAAAGGATGGGTTTTTTAAATTACAAGTTATTCCCAATTATTAATTTTGGAGTAACTTGCCAAAAAACTGCCTGGAAGTGACAGCCACACTTTGAATTAAATTTTAATGTCTGTTTTTCGGCAGCAGTTATTGGTGGAGATAAATGTGTATATGCTGTCAACCATGACAGAGGCTCAAACAAGAATGTCCATTGTTTTGCTATTAAAATTTTAAATCATGTAAGCTGATATGTCAACTGGAGGGTTAACAGGGCTCATTCACATCATGAATAAACAGCATGTCACAGTGTGAATATGAAAAAGCTTTTTCAGAACTTGGTAATTATTTGGAATGGCAACTACTCATGAAGTAACTACAAGAATAAGCTGTGAGCGTACCAGTAACAGGTAAGCTAAAATACTTGAAAACTCTCTCAGAGTGGCGTGGTAACTGGATAATAGTGCCAGCTCATGAATAATTTGAGTAAAGGTGAGCAGAAGGGAGTAGGTTGGGCTGACAAACGGCGCGTGCTCGTGTCTTTTAGTGTTGTGACGTAATTCGGCTGCTGCGAACGAGTGCGCGCTTGTATAGTATGCCACCTGTGTAGCGCACTTGAGAACTGCGTAATGCGTTTATCTAATAACTATGAATGTCGTGTTATTGTTTTCCACAGCTTGAAATGTAAGAGACATGCGCTCAAACTTGTGGTTGAGAGGCTGGAGGCGCTCTTATCAGTCGACTCCCGACATTAATGAGGTAAGAGAAACTTAAGCAGCGAATCCATTAAGTTAGATATGTATTATACATATGAAAAAGGTATCGGGCTCTTTTGGGCTTTAACGTTTTTGAAATTAAACCTAATTTTGAGTTTTCAGAAGTCACACAGGGCAAGCCTAAATTGACTTGTAAAAACATTGGGTGAAAACTGGCTGACACAAAATGTCCATTTTATGCGCAAATTCACAGCCTAGAAAATTGTAGATACCTTTGCATCAATCAAAAGACAGTGTGTCCCCTTATATATATATATATTCTATTGATGACTTTTAGTGTTATTTTCACATAATGTGTGTCAGTTTATCAAAATATCATAATGTTTGTCTGTTTTTAAGATCACATTTAAACCTATATGAATTACTGTAATTTACAACAAACATATTTGTATATGTAAGATACTGTAGTTGGAAAATACTACCTTTGTTTGTTTGTTACCTCAAAGTAATTTATTTAATAAGTACTTTATCTGTACAGCATCATCTCAGTTTGTCTTTAATTTCTAGTGCATGTAGAAATGATAGTTTTTCAACTTATGTTTTCATTATGTTGACTTAATGTTCGTTGATAATTGCTCTTTATTTCAATTTGTAAGTCAACATTCAGTATAGTATTGTGGTGTGTGATCACTCAGTTTTGGTAATAAATTTGGAGGTTGGCTATTGTAATTGAAAACAACAACAGTTTCAGTCACACTATTTGACCTTTCCCATAAATCAGCAGCGATTCATTTGCAAATAAAATTAAGATGCTAGCTGTAATAGTAATGTCTCTAACATAGCTGTTTATTTTCTTTAGGATTTCTGTTTTTATGTGTGTTTGTTTGTTAACCATTTTCTTCACAGTTTGTTTTCACACTGCCTTCACCTGAGGCTTTTCTAAAAGAATACTTACAGTTTTTCCTTGTTTATCAGTAATTTGCCTAAGTAAACATGCAAAGGTTTAATCATCATTTTAACAGTTGTTGTAAATATACAATACAGAAATAGGTGCAATATTGCTACTGATATTTTTACTGCCCCAAGATTTCATCATAAAACATCAAGACTGTCTAACATGTTGTGTCTGTCTTTTTGTCTCTGGGTGAAATTCATATTTATAGAGTGGGTAATAAAAGACCACAAATATCACAGATGCATTCATAGCACCTTTAGAGTTGGTTTGTAGCCTGAAGAAGAAATAACTGATGTTACGCTGCATGTCAGGATGTTACTGCTTCGATTTAAATGAATATTCCAGGTTAAATGCAAGTTAAACTCCATTGACTGCATTTGTGACATGCTTTTGATTACTATAGAAAATAATTTCACTTTATCGCACAGTTTGTACAATAATTTTTTTTTCATAGTCGTCTGCTATGCTGAATATACTTTTCATGCGGTTAAATATCATATAGTCACGTTTGAAGGTTGCTTGAAAATTCAAACCAATATATGAGCAAATTTTATTCTTGAATAGTTTCTTGTCAATGAATTGGTCAAACCAGTTGATATATTGGTATGAATGAATCCATCTTAAATTCACCCAGTATGTTCATTGAGTTGTCATGAGAACTCAACACTGCTAGATCTAATATGTATTTGACCCAGAATATCCCTGTAATATTTTGTAAAAGTTGAAGCTTCATACTAAAGGTCATTTACTTCACAGGCAGTGGATAATGAGTATTGCTGGCACCAAAATGCCATGACACCATGGAGGAGTCTAAGGACTAGATTGGAGGACCCAGTGAGAGAAAGGCGAACACCCCCATTTTTGCCAGGCTTTACATCATTTGATGAACCATGGAGATCAGAACACACATCTAGTCCTTTTTTATTCCTGGGCCGGACACGCAGCATCCCTGAAGCTCTCCATTGCTACAATAGACCCACTTTACGGTCAAGCTTCTCCTCGATCACCATCACCGCCCGGAGTTTGTCTCCTAAAAGGGTTTGCACAGCTTATTCAAACTCAACCTTTCGGCCTCTGAACATGCCTGACAGACCACCCTCTTTCATGGCCCGCAGTGAAAATAAAACCTTACAAGCCATTGCTGGCACTCCGGTGCCTCCTAGACACAAGACAGTTGTGGTGACGGTCACCGAGAACAGAGAACGACATTGTGCCAGCGAGACCCCCAGCAGTCCCCAAGCTTCGCCAGTCCACGAGTACAGCTACACTGAGGAAAAAGATCAAACGGACTCTTTAAAACATCCTATCTTCCGCTCTTGTGCCCATCTGGAGCTCCTACCATCCAAGCTGTCCAGATCTACTCTGTACTTGTACAAATCCCTCACAATCCCTCTTGGACAGGCTTTGTATAGATCCACTCTGTCCCTTTCCCTTGGAAAACCATCTTTTACTCAGACCCCTGAGAAACCCGAAACCATGATTCAAACTAAAAGGTCCTACAGTGACTGGGACATGGCAAACATTGGCATTGATGGAACAGAAAGGCCGTCCCAGCACCTGAAGAATGGTTCAACCATCAATGGCAATGCCTTTAAAAATAATACTGGCTCTGGCTCCGACACACATTGTTCCACTTTAACATCATTGCCATTCAGAACAAGGTGCCACTCATCTTCTGCTGCCTTCAGACTGAATGGAAAGGCTAATGATGTCTTAGGGCCTCCGCAGAGCAATCTAAGAGCCAGACAGGCATTCAGCGAGCCATCAGGTACCTATATCACCTCCCTGCTCCTCAGCAGCCATGCAAATATATCCATCCTCTCTCTCTTTCTCTTGCTCTCATTTATTCTGCAGCATTGCTGCAGCATTCCTTTCCGACACACCGTGTGATGTCTTAGTCAGTGCGGTTTCATTTCAACATCTCTTACTCTGGTTGCACACCTTGTGATATGTGGCTCATGCATTGTTAATGAGACGGCCTTCCCTCAAGCTCCTTTGGAAATGGGAATGCATTGTCAGAAAAACTATAAATGGCTTTGTGAAAACAAAAGAATGCACCTAGAAAGTGAATAGAGTGTGCCAGCTCAAATGGGTCAATCAGATGTTAGATAAAATGGACCACTGGTGCAAACTGGCAGAATAGGTTTAATCTGGCATCATTTGATACAGAGTGCATGGCTGGGTATCTAGAGATTGAATGAAATCTGTTAAATCTGTAAGTTTGCTGCGAGGCAGGATTTCAGATTTTAACAGAGAGAGTCTTGATCTTGGAATAATGAGATTCTTTTCGAGTAAAGCCAAGTAGTGGATTGTAGCATTATATGCTGGTATTTTACAGTTATTTACCTTGCAGGACAACTAGTAGGTGCACAGTCAGGACACAGATTTTTTTTTTTTTTTTATAAAAGAAGAGAAAGCGAGTGAGGGGGAGCTATTGAAAAGAAAATAGGGTGAGTTTCAATCTTCTTATGTGAGATGATGCATCATTGACTCCACATTATACCTTGCATCTAAAGTCTATTGGTTTCTCTGGCCCCTATTCTGGCTCTGTGCGGCTAAACACATTTCCTCGTGATGAGTCGAAGGATAACATCCTCCCTGCAGCACACTGATCTTTTGCATGTGGTCCGTGAGGCGTTTGACGGCACGACTGCATGACTGGGCTCTGATGAACTAACACCAGGTACCACTGCAGGGAGGGCGCACAAGGGCACTTAGCCACAAGTCTTAGTTTATTTATGTGCCAATCCTTCACTGTCCTTTTGCAACCCTCTGCATCTGTCTTTTAAATCAGCCTGTCTCTTTCTCACTGATCCTGACATGCTTTAGTGAATAGGTTTTTAACTTTTATTTCAGAGCCAATTTTGAATAAAATGGTGGACTCCCCTGCGATAATCAAGAGCTTCAATGTGCTCAGCGTGAAATGCCAGGAAAATGCAACATCTTACTCTGCCTTTAGAGGATCAAGTGATAAGAGCTTCCAAAAGAACTTGTATGACATTCATACAAACCTGTTTTTTATCAATATTCCTGGTGTTTTTGAGATGTAATTTATCAGTAAATTATTGTTAAAAAAGGTTCATTATCTATTAATGAAAATGTTATATTGTAAATACAGTCCGCATGTTAGTAAAACAAAATTTTGCGGGCAAAAATAGTCCACTGTCTATTGTCAGTAGAGTAGAAATACGAAGAACAACTCACACGGAAGTCAGCTTTCTGTTGGCCAATGCGACAAATCTGTCACCGACCTGTTGCAAAATATGCAGAATTATGGTAAATGTGGTATTACCTTTATGTGCAACAGATATTGTTATTTTGTATTTTTTTGGCATGTGTGTTGTAGGTGATTGCCAGGGTGGTGTTGTGTGGTTGCAAAGGATTTCTGAGTGTTTTTAGCATAGGCTATTGCCAAGTAGGGGTGGGCGATATGACCAAAATCTTATGTCATGATATGAGTCATTTTATTTCACGGTAACAGTATATCACTATATAGTTATTTTTGCTTTATATAAGGTCTTTCAGATATAACATTTTTTGATACCATAGAAATTTCATAATTTTTGCAACCTGATCTCATGAAGAAAATACATCTGTGGGAACTTTTTCGCAAGACCCGAAATATGTACCGCCATGTACGTCTCGTGACATTTTTGATGTGAAATGTCTACTGAGTGGCGCTAAAAGAGTGTTCGGTTTTTTCCCAGAACAGATGAACTTACATATGGTACGTTTCACTGTAGTTCTGACTTGAAATGTCCATTGAGTGGCGCTATAACTGTAATGCTCTGTGATGTTTTAAAATAACGTACCATCTGCACTATACCTAAACCTACCTGATAGTATGAACAAAAGCAAATGTGATGTAAAAACACAATCACGAACATGCTGTTTTAGTTTGTTTTTCAATCGCTCATTTTTTAGCTCTTTCATCGTGAGTCATGTTTTTGACGGGATTCATAATATCCAAGGATTCCACATCCAAAGTCCAATTTTGAGCCGACTGAGCTATCAAGCAAGCTTGTTATGTCTGGAAAGCGAAACATATGGAGCTGTAATCATAACTGTGTACAAAAACGATTACAAGTGCTTGATGTTTTACCGCCTGTAGTGTTAATTTTTGTTGGAAACTGCAGTGATATGTACTTATTGGTACGTATTTCGCGTCTTGTAAAAAAGTTCCCACAGGTATGTTTTTGTCATGAGATCAGGTAGAATTTTGTCACCAGTATCAATATCACACACAAAAAAAAATAATATACTAGCCTAAATAAAATAAAATAAAAAAAAACACTGCATATTCTTCACTGTGTAAATTAAATATACAGGTGCATCTCAATAAATTAGAATGTCGTGGAACTTTTTTTCACTTTCACTTTCAAAAGTTCATTTATTTCAGTAATTCAACTCAAATTGTGAAACTCGTGAATTAAATAAATTCAATGCACACAGACTGAAGTAGTTTAAGTCTTTGGTTCTTTTAATTGTGATGATTTTGGCTCACATTTAACAAAAACCCACCAATTCAACAAATTAGAATATGGTGACATGCCAATCAGCTAATCAACTCAAAACACCTGCAAAGGTTTCCTGAGCCTTCAAAATGGTCTCTCAGTTTGGTTCACTAGGCTACACAATCATGGGGAAGACTGCTGATCTGACAGTTGTCCAGAAGATAATCATTGACACCCTTCACAAGGAGGGTAAGCCACAAACATTCATTGCCAAAGAAGCTGGCTGTTCACAGAGTGCTGTATCCAAGCATGTTAACAGAAAGTTGAGTGGAAGGAAAAAGTGTGGAAGAAAAAGATGCACAACCAACCGAGAGAACCGCAGCCTTATGAGGATTGTCAAGCAAAATTGATTCAAGAATTTGGGTGAACTTCACAAGGAATGGACTGAGGCTGGGGTCAAGGCATCAAGAGCCACCACACACAGACGTGTCAAGGAATTTGGCTACATTTGTCGTATTCCTCTTGTTAAGCCACTCCTGAACCACAGACAACGTCAGAGGCGTCTTACCAGGGCTAAGGAGAAGAAGAACTGGACTGTTGCCCAGTGGTCCAATGTCCTCTTTTCAGATGAGAGCAAGTTTTGTATTTCATTTGGAAACCAAGGTCATAGAGTCTGGAGGAAGGTTGGAGAAGCTCATAGCCCAAGTTGCTTGAAGTCCAGTGTTAAGTTTCCACAGTCTGTGATGATTTGGGGTGCAATGTCGTCTGCTGGTATTGGTCCATTGTGTTTTTTGAAAACCAAAGTCACTGCACCCGTTTACCAAGAAATTTTGGAGCACTTCATGCTTCCTTCTGCTGACCAGCTTTTTAAAGATGCTGATTTAATTTTCCAGCAGGATTTGGCACCTGCCCACACTGCCAAAAGCACCAAAAGTTGGTTAAATGACCATGGTGTTGGTGTGTTTGACTGGCCAGCAAACTCACCAGACCTGAACCCCATAGAGAATCTATGGGGTATTGTCAAGAGGAAAATGAGAAACAAGAGACCAAAAAAATGCAGATGAGCTGAAGGCCACTGTCAAAGAAACCTGGGCTTCCATACCACCTCAGCAGTGCCACAAACTGATCACCTCCATGCCACGCCGAATTGAGGCAGTAATTAAAGCAAAAGGAGCCCTTACCAAGTATTGAGTACATATACAGTAAATGAACATACTTTCCAGAAGGCCAACAATTCACTAAAAAATGTTTTTTTAATTGTTCTTATGAAGTATTCTAATTTGTTGAGAGCCAAAATCATCACAATTAAAAGAACCAAAGACTTAAACTACTTCAGTCTGTGTGCACTGAATTTATTTAATACATGAGTTTCACAATTTGAGTTGAATTACTGAAATAAATGAACTTTTCCACGACATTATAATTTATTGAGATGCACCTGTATATTTCTTATTAAAGTTACAAAAGTGATTTAGTCAAGAGCAGTGAGAGATTTTCTCTGGCATTTTGACAAAAACAAGTGCGTATTTAACCGTTCAAGGCCTATAAAGCGGCAAAAATAACTCATTTCAGTGGCTTAAAATCACTCATTTTTAAACCGCAATACTTAAAAACGCGTACAAGCAATAAGTTTTCGTGACCACGTAGCACAGCAACATCATGTGAGCATGTAACCGCGATAGAGACGATAGTCTAAAATCGCAAGCGGTTGACAAATTTCTACCAGTTAATCGTGTCTATCGGTATATTGTCCATCCATATGCTAGGTGGATGTAATCAAATCCTTATGTAAAAAAAAAAATCACGTCCCACCACATTACTTCCCATTTAATATTGCTTTTAAATACTAAAAAGTTCACGAAACTTATAGTAGACTGTTCACCTTCATGTCTTACACTACTTCTATGTACCAGTACTTCTGTCTATTGCAATGTATTAGTACTTATCCAGGTAAAAGTGTGTTATAGCGAGTGTTTGTCAGGTTGTGTGCACTAAGGCACTGAGCTAACATCATTATTTATCTGTACAGGAGTCCCTCAGGTGCACGTAAGGGTCCCTCATGAGGTCAGAACAGTTTTCCACACTGCTGAGAAAGTCAGGAGACTTACTGAGTGCCCGGTCTCTCCTCATCTGACTAATTGCACCTGTGAGTCCAAGACTGACCAGCAGGACACAGGACACCAGCTTAGCTTGAGGGTATGGTTTTACTGAAGGAATCTGGCTACCATCAGGTTTTCCTTAGGGTTTGTTCAGACAGGCAGAAAACAACAGATTTATTGGGGCATATCTGACTCAAAAATATTTTTTTTTGTAGTCTGAACTGCAAAGATAGTATTTACAAACCATTACAAACACACCCACGTATGGTTTGAATTAGTAATTTAATTATGTTGATACTGATAAAATGATAATTATCTTCATGTTATGGCTGTTATTAAAATTCTATTCTGTTTTTGTATCTTTTTTTTTTTTTTTTAACAAAATACTAAAAATAAAATCAATTGTTTTAAATGCTACAACTGAATTTAGGCATCGCAGCATTAAAATGTACAGTGCAATAAACTGGATATCCATTTTGAGATTTGCTAAAAATTTGATTTAACTATGTCAAATATACATGCCTATTGAAAATCAAATTGGATTTTTGTGTGAACAAAGCCTCAGTGAATCAATTTTACCCAAGTTTACTTCCTTCCTGAACACCCAAATTTGGCAAATCATAAATACACACCCCAGCATTCCACTGTGGCACAAACCTTGTGTTCATATCCAAATGTGTGTAGGAGGCTCTTGAGCTGTTTCGTCCAGATTTCATCTCTCGCTCTCAGAATCGGATGCGACGATTGGAACTGAGGGCAAGGGAGAGGCGGAGCTTACAAACAGCTGAATTTATCATGGGCATGGAGACGGCTCACCGTAGGCGGAACTCCACCAAACCACACCCCCTTAGTGGTAAGATACTCCGTTTTCATTAGCATCCTATGCACAGTTGAAGGAGTTGTGGTGCAGATCTAATGCTGCAGCAATGCAGTCTCAGTATTACTGCTATAACCATTCAATCAGGTATCAACTGTAGCAATGAACAATGAACAGCAAATGCCTGCAAAAAGTGCCAACAGTGAGTATAAGGTTCATCATCTTAAGATTTTTTGGGCATGCGCACTGCAGCGATTCTTGATATACATTATTGATGCCATCACAGACATAATTCAGTGCTGCAGTGAAACATTTGTTGCATTAGAAGTTTAGTAATATCAAAACAAACTTGAGGTGGGACAGACGTATGAAAAGCAAACAGATACAATAGAGATCTCCAAGACCTCAGCATGTTTCACTGCGGCCCTGTTGAGAATGAACAATGAATCTTAAAAAGTGCATGACACATCCTGTTGCTCCTGCAGCTAACTGATGCCCCCTATTGGCTCCAATATGATTCTGTAAAAATGTTCTTCTTCATAAGTTACTGTATGTGCAACTGCAATATTTGTTCAGTAAGCTCTTAAATGCTTAAAAGGTTTATTGATTTGTAAGGCTAAGTAGGTCAATAAGGCCACAGACTAACCATGACAGCCTTTAAAAATTGAAACTAAAGAATAAAATGAAAAAATTAAATACTAAGCTTTGTAACAACCTTTCCATTTCACTGTTATCCTTTATTTTCCTGCTGTAAATGTGTTTTGTAGATAACCTTTTCAAACCCAGAGACAGAGCCATCTCAGGCAAGGAGATGCAGTGGAGATCCAGGCGGTGAGTTTTCGCATACACACCCTCAAAATATCACACATGCACCGATGCTTATCAGTGCAAGAACACAATATGACCGCTTTCTGATAAGGACAGTGTTTGCTTATCTCTCTGCTTGAATAAAAGCCACCAGATCAGATGAAATATAGTGGATAAAAGCATATATTGACATATATCAAGATATTTCCTTGTGTGTTTCTGTTTGGATGAAAAGTAGATGAATCACTTCCTTCTCCCACCTCCAAGTCACTTTTTTATGTCATTATGCATTCATCATCCTCAGTCTGTGCTTGTAGGATTTACAACAAACTCCCTGAGGTGACCAAAAAGAAGGAGGAGGAGAGGAAGAGGCTGGTGTTGGAAACTAACAGACTGAGGGCAGAGGTGTTCAAAAAGGTTAAGTTTTAAATCACATAAATCTGCTTTGAATTTTAAGGCTTATAGATTTTATGAGTTCCACCATTAAAAAACTATCCACAGCTTTTACTTTTATTTACATGTATTTGTTTAGCTTCTGTTAATCTGTCTAAGAGCTGAGAGCTAAGAATATTCACAATATACAATGCCAAGTTTAATATATGCTAGATTATTACACAAGCTAAACATTTTTTTTGCTAACACTTTACAGTTGTTTCATTTGTTAACATTAGTTACATTGTGAACTAACAATAAACAATACTTTTACAGAATTTATTAATCTATCATTATTTTCTAATTCAAAAGTTTAAAAAAGAACAAAATGTTTGCATTAATGTATTGTGAACATGAACAAGCAATAAATAATTATATTTTTATTAACATTATCAAAGATTAATAAATATAATACAACTGAAAATGTATTGCACATTGTTTGCTAATGCCTTAACTAATGTTAACAAATAAGTTCTTATTTATTGTAAAATATCCTAAAATCTGATTATGTGTCCCTGTGGCACCGTGCTTAATTGTTACATTGAAACACCTATTCCATTTTACTAATCAAATCCATTACTGCCATGTACCAGGCAGGTTATTGTCCCGAGGCACTGTAATGTTTTGCATTTTGTTTCATAAAAGTGAATTAGAGGTACACTGATGTGTGCAGAGAACGCGCCGGGTCACATATTGTGTTTTCATCAAATAACTGTGATATTTGAAATCATAAGGCAGTTTGATATAATCCACATTTGGCCAGTTCATGTTAGAGGGAGCATGGGAGCAGAGGTTACAGCTGTAAACCCTTTTGTACTGTAAGCTTGATTAAACTCGGTAAAGAGCGCAGCTGTTGATTGGAGAATGATTGTGAAAGCCATTGAGAGTAAGCCTGTGAAAAAAAACTCAAATGAACCTTGAAAAGCAGCCAGTATAAAGCAAAATGAAACTTTACACAGACATGCTTCTTAGCTGAATATAGAGCAGAACAGTAAAATATGATAGTGTCTTTTTTTCAGGACCCAGATATGTAGTTACCTTAGTAGAATGTAATTAAAATGAGAATTCAATTAAAGTGTGCCTGGTTTAATAGCCGAAATTAAATTAGATTCAGAGTTTTAACCAAGACTCTGAGAGATGTTCATTTTTTAGTCCTAAAATCTGAAAGAGAATTAGCTTTTTTCCAGCAGTGGGTTCCTTCTGGGATGTCTAATGAGTATAATCAAGAAAATAATGTTTCTTGAATTATGAGTAAATTAAATTTTAATTTAAAAAAGTTTGTTTTTTTTGCTTTTATGAAGACTGAAATGTTGGAGAGTACACAAGAAGTGAATAATAAAATAAGGTTTTAACTTTGAGACTTTTGTATGCTTTAAAAGCTAAATTTTCCATCTATTATCTAGGACAGTGACTCAAAGGCCCTCAAAGAAAAAAGAAATTGTCACTCTACATGTTTATTTTATGTGGTTTTTGCATTTTAATTTAGAGTTATATTGTTTTAATAAATAAATAATTTATTAATTTAACTACTTCAGTCCTCCTGTGGGCCCCCTTGGAAGTTTGCTGAGGCCCCCTAGTGGGCACTGGACCCCTGGTTGAGAGCCACTAATCTAGGATGTGAGTTACAATATATATTGCTTATATAGTGCTTATGGTTACAAATTGACGTCATGACTCAACGGCTCTGTTGCTTTGTGCTGATGCTGTAAAAGTGAACACTCTAAAGTGATCCTCCATACTGACCTTTAACGACCCCTGCAAGGACAAACACACCTGAGGCTTTTGTCTCCTAATGCGTTCTGTCACAACTGTCAGCCCAAGTGTACCAGCGGAGATGAAACTTGTGCTGCTCTGTGAAAACCTTCCCTCCGGTTAGAAACAGCAGGTGCTGTGTGGTTCCAGACTGTCTGATCTCACCTTGCTGAACTTTTACCTCCGTACTGAGGTGTCAAGCGATATATAGAGGCTCATGAGGGGCATTCGTGCAGAGAGCCAACAGTGCTTCACAGCAGCTTGGAAATGATAATATACAACATGACTGCTGCATTTATCCCACTTACAGGGATAGTTTACCTAAAAATAAAACTCTGTCATTATTTATTCACCCTCATGTAGTTCCATGTAGACTTTCTTTCTTCAGTGGAACACAAAAGGAGGCAATCTGAAGACTGTGCTGGTTGTTTTCCCCCATGAAATTACATTTAACTGGGACTGAAGCTTTCATTTTTTTGTAAGGAAAAACACTAAAAGTATAAGAATAGTTTGTATCACTTGTGCATTATATTTCACGTCTTCTGATTGTATGATAAAATTAAGCTGTTATTCACTGATAATCTTTGCCCTAGCTTTTCTTGACAGAAGTTATAATGTCAGTTTTGTGAATTAATAGTTCTTTTGAGTCAGATATTTTCAATGATTTTATTGATCGTTTCACAAAATTAGTCTTAATGAATAACTAACTGGACTTAACTGTTTTTTTATTCGGTTCACAGAATGATCCAGGCACAGCAATTCTTGATGTAATAGCTCAGAAGAAGAAGAGATTACCATTGAATATGACTTAAGTTTATCACCCGAAAGACTTCCCATATGACTTCAGAAGACTTAAATATTGTACACAAGTCATATGGACCACTTTTATGATCATTTTATTGTACTTTTGCATCCTTTCTGAAGCTCTAGTTACTATTCATTTTAACAGATTTAATAGTACATTCTGCAGAATGTCTCCTTTTGCGTTCCACTGAAGAAAAGAAAGTTGTAGAGGTTTGGATCAACGTGAGGGTGAAGAATTAATAAAGAAGTTTCTATTTCCAGTGATCATATTAATTGTACTTGCCCTGTCTTCCTGCAGAGGTCAGTGTAGTTCTTTAAATGAATCCTGCCTATAAAACTACTTTTTGATTTCCAGATTAATTCCACTCAAGGCTGATTTATTCATGCATTCCTTTTGTTCTTTTCAGTGACAGACACGGCCCTGATACTTAGGGGACGCTTGTGACACAAATGAGGCTTGTGTCAACAATAATTTCCCTGTTTTTGATGTTTAGAGTGTTGAATTCCACGACAGGACAGCTTTCACTGGTATTTTGGATGTCTTTGCTGACAGGCCTAAAACGAGTGCTTTTGTAAAGGAGAAATCTCTTGTCGGGGTGTGTTGTTTTAATGGGTGTCAGGTCCTGTGAGGCTGATACTTTGTCATGAAGTGTCTGGCTCACTGTCTCCCATGAAGCCCTTCTGTCTCTCAGGCTTGCACCTCCTCTGTGACAGTGATGAATTCTTGATAAGTCAGGCTGAAGAAAGATAGAGAGAAGCAGGTGAGGGGAGAGATACAGTGAGAGAGAGAGAGAGATGCCAAAAGAGTTCACATAGATGTTGTTTTGTAGCTCATAGTGTGCATAACTTTGTCCAGTGATATACTTATGTCAATTAAGGACATTGAAAATTCCAGTGATTGATAATGACAATAATTATCACAATAAGCAAATTTACATGCACCTTAAAAGATTCATTTCAATTTGGAAAAAAGCATTAATTTGTCTTTTTAAAATGTCTTTTACATGCTATAGTCTGACTGAAATCATACCAGTCTTGTTTTTGATGTTTTTGCATCATGTGTAAATGTTAATCCATCTACAATGTATATTTGTATATTTACTGTGTGTAATGTAAATATATACTGCATATATATTTAATCCTTCTTCAAATATTTAATTGTTTAATACTTTTATTCAGCATTAAAGTGACAGTAAATATTTTTTACAGTACATTATAAAAAATATATACTGTTCTTTTGATCCCTCTGTTCATCAGATAATCCTGAAGAAAAGTTTTTGTCATGGTTTCCAACAGAAATATTAAGCAATGTTTTTAACATTGATGATAAAAAGAAATGTATCTTGATCAACAAATGCTGATTTCTGAAAGATCATGTGACACTCATATCTGGAGTAATGGCTGCTGAAAATTCAGCTTTGCTATCACAGGAATAAATTACATTTTAAGATTATATACAAACACAAAACAGTTATGCAGCCTTGGACAGAGACTGTAGCTTGACTACACAAATACCTGCTGTAGTTCAATTATACAGTAAATGCGCATTTAATGTACTGTGCTTACTGAGTTTCTTGCTCAATTAGTCTCAGCATCTTTGTTTTAGAGTTTTACTCTTGTTACCACTAAAACTTCGAGTACAGTAGTTTCAAAATGCTTGCTATTTGGCTAATTTCAAGCATAATGTTCTTAATCACAGTGAATCGGAAGTGTACTAAACCTGTGATGTGACAATTTGTGAATAATCTAAATGCTTAAATATATAATTTGCTTCAAGTTTAAAGTTGGTAAGTTCTCTACATGTTAGTCAGATGTTTAAACTGTTTCCCTTTCAGTCTGTGGAAAAGAGCAGCATGAACATTCTTCTAAACATCTTGTGTTCCGCTGAAGTCATACTGTCATACGAATTTGAATAATTGACTTTTTATAAAATGGTTATCTCAGAGTGAAGTAAATATGACAGATTTTTATTTTTGGTTAAACTATTCCTTTAAGAGTTGGTGAAAATCAGAAGTTCATGACAGAAATTTGTTTCTCGAACAAAACATTCAACTTTTTCTAATCTACACTGGAACGTGCAGGTTATTCTGTAGCAGCTGACGGAGCACAGCATCAAAGATAGCCAAGGACAAAGGAACCAGGCAGAAAATAAAATGAATACCTCCAAGGAGGGAAAAGCCATGATAACATGATGTGGTTGGAGCACAGATAGCAGGTTATCATTGCTCCTGGGAGAAATGGCCACCCAGGGGGACAGACAGGGAGAATTCTGGGTAATCTGTAGATTACACACAGTCACTTCCCCCTCATTTCTTCACCACTTGACCTGAGCGTGCAGATGCTTTAAAGAACAGGCTGCTTACCTGGTTGTAGTTTAGTTAAAAGTTTCCTCTCCTTTTTTCCACAGAAACTTTTGGATCAGGTTCTTCAAAGACACGGTGACTGAGGGAAGTGCCTGTTCACAGGATTCATATCCCCTGCGTTCTCCTTGCCCAAGGCAAAGAACTGAAGATGAGCAAGACCTTTGCAGCTTCCTCCTGAGAGCAGACCTTGGCTTTCTGATGCATTGTTCCATATATAAAACAACTTTTACCGGACCTGGGGTGAATCCACACAATATGGATGCACGTCCATGCCCTGTTGTGTCTGTGTGGTGTGATAGGTATTTTTAAAGAGAACATCTTTGATAATTCAGTAAAAGACCACTTATAAGATTCTAGACCTTGGAGTCTGTTTTCTGTTGAAAATGTTGTGTCAAATAAACACTACAGAAGATTGCATGTAGAGCTAATTAAAACGTAGTTTCAAATTATATTTTACACAGCTTTATGTTTTGTTTTTTTAAAATGTTAATTAATGCCCAAATGTATTTGTTCACAATCACCTTACTCAAAAAACTAAAAAAATATTTTTAACCAGTGGAAATGGATTGACCTTATCGAGAGGATGTTTAAGCACAGCCACCCTGCTAATCGTGAAACCTATTACAAAGATTTATTATGTAAAAGGTTCTAAAGGTCATCAACAATAGTCTCAAGTATTTGGAAAAAATAAAAAAATGAAAATGCAATATTAGCATCTTTGAAGCTGTTTTTATTCAGATTCATTATGCAATTTTCCCCACAGTAAAATTTTGACGTTATGTTCTCTTTCTGTAATAGCCAATTTCAGTAAGTGACGCAGCTCGGTAATGTTAAAATGCCATGGGATGTATGATAAAAAGAAAGGGGCACATATTCCACTGACTCCTTTGCCCTGGAAGTGTCAGGGTTTCTGGTGCAAATCATGAAATTTGGGGTAATAGAATTCAGGAGAGAACAGCGTAACGGGAGATTAGTCTGAAAAGTCAGTGATCAGGTGTTAGATGACAGATTGGATGGCATGATGATAAAGCAGAGACAAGTAATTTAAGGATAGAAAACTCGTCTTTATTCAGCAATCTGAATTCAGAGCTGGTTGTGGTGCTTTGAAAGTCTCATGAAAGGAAGAGCAAGCAAATATGCTGATTTGAAAATGCAAAAATGTTAACAAGTCCTTGAGTCTCTGAGGTCAGTATGTTACCTGCTGGAAACCTTGAGAGAGTTATTATGGAATGTCTTGCATACCTGAAAGGAAAGTGGAAATGACCCCATTAAGAAAATGAATAATTTCCTTGCAAATAAACTCACAAAATATGTGGAGCCACATAAAGTTTCTGAATTTCTGCAGTAGTGTTATGTAGGCAAAAATTAACTTGGCATCAATCATACAGTATAATGTTTTAAATGTAGAATATTTAATATATTCTTACATAATCTAACATAATCTAACATAACTTTTATCCTAGATTATAACCACAGGACTGTTCAAATTACACTGAACTCATTCATGTCATATCAGGCAGAAGCCATTCACAGGATTGAGTGAATGAGAATAACACTGTGACAGTGAAATCTGACAGTGAAGTAAGTAAATATATTTATTTATTTTAAAGGCTACACAAAATTATTAACCAGAAATGCAAAAAAAATAAATAAAATAATAATAATACCATCATGAAATTTATCTGGAATACATACAAAAAATCTGTGAAATTTATTTGTTTGTGTGTGTGTGTGTGTGTGTGTGTGTGTGTATACAGTCAGGTCCATAAATATTGGGACATCGACACAATTCTAACATTTTTGGCTCTATACACCACCACAATGGATTTCAAATGAAACGAACAAGATGTGCTTTAACTGCAGACTGTCAGCTTTAATTTGAGGGTATTTACATCCAAATCAGAGAACGGTGTAGGAATTACAACAGTTTGCATATGTGCCTCCCACTTGTTAAGGGACCAAAAGTAAAGAGACAATTGGCTTCTCAGCTGTTCCATGGCCAGGTGTATGTTATTCCCTCATTATCCCAATTACAATGAGCAGATAAAAGGTCCAGAGTTCATTTCAAGTGTGCTATTTGCATTTGGAATCTGTTGCTGTCAACTGTCAAGATGAGATCCAAGAGCTGTCACTATCAGTGAAGCAAGCCATCATTAGGCTGAAAAAACAAAACAAACCCATCAGAGAGATAGCAAAAACATTAGGCGTGGCCAAAACAACTGTTTGAAACATTCTTAAAAAGAAGGAATGCACCGTTGAGCTCAGCAACACCAAAAGACCCAGAAGACCATGGAAAACAACTGTGGTGGATGACCGAAGAATTCTTTCCCTGGTGAAGAAAACACCCTTCACAACAGTTGGCCAGATCAAGAACACTCTCCAGGAGGCAGGTGTATGTGTGTCAAAGTCAACAATCAAGAGAAGACTTCACCAGAGTGAATACAGAGGGTTCACCACAAGATGTAAACCATTGGTGAGCCTCAAAAACAGGAAGGGAAGATTAGAGTTTGCCAAACGACTTCGCAGTTCTGGAACAACATCCTATGGACAGATGAGACCAAGATCAACTTGTACCAGAGTGATGGGAAGAGAAGAGTATGGAGAAGGAAAGGAACTGCTCATGATCCTAAGCATACCACCTCATCAGTGAAGCATGGTGGTGGTGGGCATGTATGGCTGCCAGTGGAACTGGTTCTCTTGTATTTATTGATGATGTGACTGCTGACAAAAGCAGCAGGATGAATTCTGAAGTGTTTTGGGCAATATTATCTGCTCATATTCAGCCAAATGCTTCAGAACTCATTGGATGGCGCTTCACAGTGCAGATGGACAATGACCCAAAGCATACTGCAAAAGCAACCAAAGAGTTTTTGAAGGGAAAGAAGTGGACTGTTATGCAATGGCCAAGTCAATCACCTGACCTGAATCCGATTGAGCATGCATTTCACTTGCTGAAGACAAAACTGAAGGGAAAATGCCCCAAGAACAAGCAGGAACTGAAGACGGTTGCAGTAGAGGCCTGGCAGAGCATCACCAGGGATGAAACCCAGCGTCTGGTGATGTCTATGCGTTCCAGACTTCAGGCTGTAATTGACTGCAAAAGATTTGCAACCAAGTATTAAAAAGTGAAAGTTTGATTTATGATTATTATTCTGTCCCATTACTTTTGGTCCCTTAACAAGTGGGAGGCACATATGCAAACTGTTGTAATTCCTACACCGTTCACCTGATTTGGATGTAAATACCCTCAAATTAAAGCTGACAGTCTGCAGTTAAAGCACATTGTTCGTTTCATTTGAAATCCATTGTGGTGGTGTATAGAGCCAAAAATGTTAGAATTGTGTCGATGTCCCAATATTTATGGACCTAACTGTATATATATATATATATATATATATATATATATATATATATATATATATACAGTGAAACCAAAAATTTATTCAGACACCTTCAACATTTCTCACATTATCACAGTTTATTTGCTATAGTTGTATTATATAGGGTATAATATGTCACAGTTTACTGTATTTTGCTATCCTCACTTACATAAATGAACTATATTGTCCTGCACCCACTAGTAAAAAATATCAAAAAATTATATCTGGTGTCTGAAAATTTTTTTGTTCGACTGTGTGTGTGTATATATACAGTGTATATATATATATAATAGACCCAATTTACTTTGTTTTCTTAATAGACATCCCACATCTTATTGTATATACTAATAACAATGAATCCACTTTATTTTGCGTGTTTTTAACTACTGTGTACTACATTTAAATTAATCATGCATTTATTGTGTACATTTTTACATTGTATTTACATTATAAAATACCTTCCTTTAAATACATCTGTAATTAATTTCTGTAGTTACGTCTGCATTTATTGATTGATTGCATAAGTACATAGTAGACACTAATAAATATACACTTAACATAAATTGAGACCATAAAAATGATAATACCTATTATTGATATTATGAAACTTTTTTGAAGACATAAATCATTGACCTAAAACAATACAATAAACTTACAAATCATGAAATTAATTAGGAATGCATGCTAAAAGGTAAAGTATTATTTAAAAATATTACATATCTAAATAGTGTTTTTTTTTTTTAAAGACCCTGATTCAATAGCTTTAGGACCCTGCAGAGCCCCTCTATAAAACACGTGGAGATTCAAGCAGCACTCTTCCAAAGAATCAACACTTCACCAAAGCACGAGACCGAACCGCATCTGTTCGTATCTGTCCGTGTGCTCATTGCTTTTGTTTACACTCTGCTTCTGTGACACGGGACAGTGTGAACACAGTAGACCATAAGATTTAAGCAGTACTGGCTTTGTAAAGTTTTTCTGACAGCTCTGTCGCGGGTCTGTAGACCACCCTCCCCTATCTCCCCTGTGGATTTAATCGTATTGCAGGAAGTCCCTCACATCCTCTCTGCTTGCGGTGTGTGTGTGTTTGGGTTTCTGTGTCAGTATATTATGAAGATCTCATCATAAGGAGCCGGGCATCATGAGGACCTACCGGCGCATGGAGAACTGGTGCCTCATGAGCGGACTGCGCGCTTTTCTGCTGCTGATAGTGGGACTGACAGCTGACATCTCCACTCATCACTCACCCGACGGTAAGAGACACTTCAAATTACTGCTTCTCTTACTGTCAACTTACAACGAATACAACTAATATAGAAATGCAATTACTGTAAGTTTATTGTTATTACATGCGCCCAGTAGACCTCTGTACCTTATCTACCCCTAAAGGGTGCATAGTTGTATCTTATGAAGAATTTAGAGATGTACTTTTGAGGGTATTGCCCTAGTGACAAGCTGGTGTACCTCTAAAAGTTAAGATTTTTTGAACATTTTTGCTTAAAAGGTTCAAAATTAAGATTACAGCAATGTGAAATAAGTGTAAATGGATACACTTTCTAAAATTTGAAGTGTTATGCAATTAAACAGTATAGTAGTGATAAGTTACAGATCAAATGTTTTATTGTAAAAGCAAGTTTGGCAACTGTTTGAATAGATTTCTGAATTTAAGCCTGTTTGTCAACAGAACACATGGATTAAACAAGAGGAGAGTTGCTGAATGAGATAAATATGAAATCTTGAGTGCATGAGGATGAACAACAATAGCAGGAAAGAGCAGAGATGCACATTTACATGTGGCTTTAGGAGATGCGTTCAACAGTGACCATTTAAACACAATGAGATGTCTGGATGTCCTGTCTGTGTATATAAATAGGAATAAGGGCATTTTGAAAAGGCTTGTTTTGTACACACTGAGATGTACACAAAGATGTACCTTTAAGGGTACTGCCCAGTGACACGCTTGGACCCCTAAAGGTAGAATGAAATATTTATGACATAATATTTAAGTAATATTTAATCATGCACAAAATAAATTAAAAATAAGTATATTTTTTTAAAAAGCCAACAAGGTTAAAATATCTGTACATCTGTTTTCTTATTCCTTATTTTTACTTCCCTTGTATTTATTACTATAAGAACACATTTAAATGCATTGACACATTCATTTTACAGTCAGGTGAAATTCAGCTATATGGAAATTGCATTTGATCCAGTGATATGAATTTATTTATCAGTGATGTGCTTGTCAGTACTCCACAGTTTTATTAGGTCAGTGGGATTAGGTTTGAAATAGGCTTTGTTTTTGGCATGTAGATGTGCTGTGTTTATTTCAGCATGACGTTATTGAAGTAAATGGTGTGTGTGTATGTTCATCATTAGGTCAGTTAGGGTTAAGTTTTCTCTTTCACCTGCGAATTTCACCAGTTAATTCATCAGATCGTATTGTTTCTACACATCTGTTCCACACGTCTCAGATCCTCTCCTCCTCTGCTCTCTCTTTCACAAGATCGCACACATACTCTTCTAAGCTGGTGTTCAGAAATATAGCAATTATAGCAAAGGCAGGATGATGATAATACGTCTTTGAGCTGTGATTGCAGGGGACTCTCGAAACTCTCGGTTTGATCACAGCAAATGAAACAGAATGCAAACAAAAAGAACCTGTGAACAGTCATTTGTTTCTCATATGCCTTTCTTTATTATTTAAGTTACTGACTTTTGTGTCTTTGTGTGTATAGATTGTGTGCATGAAAGCGGTTTAGCCACTGAGGGGCGCTGTCTTGAACACCTTTTGAGGGCAGTACTTTGGCTTTGCGCTTAAAGCCAGACACTTTTGTATGTGAGAGTATGTGTCTCATATTTCCTCTTGTTAGCACCTCATTCCTAGTGCTGACAAGTTCCTGAAGTTAGCAGGGCTGACATGGTTTCACAGTATCACACATGACAGCAAAAAGTAACTAAAGCCATTAAAATGCAATTTGAGACTACCCATCCATGGCTAATTTGTTTCTTGTGCTGAGACTGTGTGTGTGTGTGTGTGTGTGTGTGTTTGTATAATATGTTCATCCATGGTTGAAATCCTTATTATCTGGTGGAGTGGGTGGAATTGCTGATCTAGTATTTCCGAAATTGTAATCGTAATCACAAATATTTGAATTCTGTATCCGATTTGAATGGCTACTAATCGCTTAAAGTTGCTTTGCGTGGCCAGACTCTTTGGGACAACTTCAGTAAATTTGTTGCACATGGCATTTCAGTGCAAAAACCTCTTAAAAGAGATGTTTGCGTATATTTTTATTGATTATGGAAGCACTTAAGAAGAATGTCATAATCAGGCATATGGTGGTGCATCAATGCTATACAATTTCAGCAAAGTATACCAGATTATAGACTTTGCCCTCGCAACATTTATGGACACCGCAACGGTCATAATTCGATGTCACACTGATTTTTTTTTTTTTTTTTTTTTTTAATAATTCAACATGTAATACAATGGAAATGTAAAAATATGCAATCTACTCCAGTTTACTGCAACGCTGCAATCCTGAAGATATAAAGTTTGCGTTTTTTTAAATTCAGCTGTGAGGTTTCGCTGTGACGTATCAGTCCTATTGGTCACACATCTTCACATGATACAATTTCACCAAACCTGGAACCCAGTGAAATTCACATAAGCTTGGGTTTCCTGTCTCCCGCATTCACATTTGTATGAATGGAAGTCAATAGAACGAAAAGTGTAGTGTGACCAGCCCTAGTAAATTCTGACAGCGAAAGAGGAACGTATTGATAAAATAGTAGTGAATTTGGTGGGAATTTCCACTGAAATCTACAGTTCTCTTCCTGTGTGTGTTTGTTTTTCATGTGAGAAAGAGATAGCTAGAGACACTCATGTAGAGTTTTTTGGATAATGCTTTTTGTTGAAGGGTGGGGTGAAGTGATCAACAAACTTTGACACAGTTTTACCACACCCTCATGAGCTGGACCATGTGTGTGTTTATGTGTTTCTTTATAAAAGGATTCAGGTCTGTCCCAGCAGTCATGTGGATCACCTCACTGTGGCTTTGGCCTCTATGACTAATCCATTTTCCATGGGAGGGGTCTGGTTTTACCTCCTGGAGAGTGACACACACTAACACACATAAGCCAATCATCCAAATGTACAGGATGATTAAATATCTCTTATGGATTAATGTAAGGCAGATGCATTTCAGTCTTACATTCATCTCAATTTTTCAAATATAAGGAGCTGAGACCACTTTTACTGTTTCTGAAACAGTTTTGACATGTTTAACAGACCCCTGTTGTTCTCTGGATTGATCCAAAGCTCAACACCACACACACACACACACACACACAAACACACACACTCTCATTCACTGACTGACAGAAACGCCCAGTTATTGATTCTGGCTCAGACAATAGAGATCAGTTTGTGCAGTCAGGTGGTACAGGTCTAAGCTCTTTGCACTCATTAGTCTTTCGCTGTCATTGTGTGTGTCGTTTTCTCTAAGTGTGCAAACATGTCTAAATGTCAGACATATTAGACATCTAAGCTGTCTTCAAAATTTTTGGTTATGTATGTGTGTTTGTGAATGTGTTGCATTTGTGAAAAACTGCATTCAGGGATGTATATTTAGTTGATAAAAAATATACTTTACGTTGCTGTCTATTTGATTCTTCATTAAATGTGAAGAACATATGAGGATTTTTCCTGATATGCAGCCCAAATGAAAAGCATGCATCAGTTTTTGTGTTCATTCTCCAAATGCAAGTAGTGACTAACTGAATTAATTATCAAGCGAACATGTTTACGTGCACAAAAATATTGCCTTATGAGTCAGAATTTGGTCATATTTTGATTATTTATGAATCATGCAGACATTGTGTTTTTAATATCTGATGTAACAGAATATTTATTTATATTTGTGCATGTCTATCTATCTATCTATCTATCTATCTATCTATCTATCTATCTATCTATCTGTCTGTCTGTCTGTCTGTCTGTCTGTCTGTCTGTCTGTCTGTCTGTCTATCTATCTATCTATGTATGTCTGTCTATTGCTTATCTGAGATCACTTTTTTGCTTTCTTGCATTTTTTTAAAATGAAAATGTTATATTACAAGAAGTAATTCAAATGTGGCTATGAATCCAGTAGTGTATTCATTTACTAAAATAAAAAAACTGTGTTTTTCAGATTCATATATGTGCCCCAGGATAAATATGTTTTTGAAGAGAAAGATGAACAGCAGGAATCCTTAACCTAAGGGTCACTGTTTAAAGAGGCTAATACCATAAGATGCCGCTCATAGTTAGCCTCAACCATTTAAGATGTCGATCTTCCCAACTCTCATTTCTTTCCCCGTCAAGAGAGCCTCAAAACCATAATCTGTAGCTACACATCAATACCAGTGAGCTCAGAGAGTGAGAGAATGACAGACAGAGCCAGAGAGAGAGATTATTATTGCAAGGTCATAAAGTTTATAGATTCTCTCAGTCAGTAATCTCTCTTCATTCACACCATCACAACCGCATTAGCCATTTACCAACACACTCACTCTCTCTATCTGACACACACACTCTTAATCTCCAGTTCTCTCGCTCGCTATCACGCTTTCCTCTCCAATCTCTCACCTCTCGCCCTGTTTCAGCAGCTGACTCTGAGTGCTGACGGTGCTTTTTTAGGCTGTTAGGAGAGAACTAATGTATTCAACTCATCCACTCAGAAACCTGAAGCAAGAAACTTATCATTAACTTGTCTGCCTAGTTGTAGAAGAAAGTCCTCATTACTGATTCTGAATTTGAGATACTTTGGAAGTGACTAGTGAGAGGTTTCCGTGAGCTGGAAAGCAATTTAGTAAGACTGAACAGTGCCCGCTGATCACGGTGTATTCTTTAAGTGATTGGTTTCGCTAAAGGAATTATGCAAATATGGTTATTTGCATAACTTACGGTTTTATATAAGGAAACATTTATAAGCAAGGAAGTGCACTGCATTTGGTTAACATGTTGTTCATTAGAACATACTTGACATGCACTTGTGCTAGTTTGGTGATAACAAACTATTACTTTATCGAAGTATCATTTTTATTTTCTGAAACTTTTCTTCTTCAGTTTAAAGAATAACATCTTACTTTTTACTCCACTACATTTCAGAAAATGTTGTTTTGAAGTGAAGAAAATTACACCACTCTGATGTTCAGTGCATAAATAAATAAATAAATAAATAAAATAAAGATTATTTTGAATTGATTCTTTTCTATGATTTGGCTGAGCACAACCGAGACACATTCTGATGTTCAGTTCATGAACAAATGATTCTTTTGAACCAATATTGGGCGAAATTGCATACTACTTTGTGATTATGTGTAGTATAAATCTAATATGGATGCACTACAGTGGTCATGTTGTCATTTTCATGTGACTTGTCAGCTTCACTGCCATTCACAACTCCTTTTCCGTGGCCTCATGAGATAGTAAAGTGTCCATATGCTTCAGAATCTCACTGGAAGTGGTAAGCCATTCACTTTTCACCTACTTTATTGTGAACTGTGAATTCAGGCATATTCCTCTTTTCACATACCATTTTTCGCCTACTACTAGGAAAGTATGCAATTTCGCATACAGCCATGCTCTGATGTCCGATTCATGAATAAATGATTCTTTTGAACTTGAATCGCTTCCAATGCAACAATTCAAGTTCAAAAGAATTGTTTTCAATTAATTGTTTCCAACAAAACAGTTGAACTGTTCCACACAAATTTAATAATTCTTTTGTAAATGTGACCAGTAACCAGTTGCTGCAGTTAATGACTTACTGATTCAGTGATTCGGTCAGAGTGAGTCTCAAGTTTACAGATCAGTATTTTGGTGTATATGACTTTCTTCTTTCAGACAAATAAAATCAGAGTTAGGCCTATATTAAAAAAATGTTCTGGCTCTTCCAAGCTTTATAATGGCAGTGAATAGCTATTGATATTCAGTAATCCAATAGAAGTCCAATAAAGTGCATCCATCCATCATGAAAAGTGCTCCACATGACTCCGGGGGATTAATAAGGGCCTTCTGAAGTGAATCAATGTGTTTGTGTAAGAAAAATATCTGTATTTGGATGGCTTGAGGGTGAGTAAATCATGGGCTAATTTTAATTTTTGGGTGAACTATCCCTTTAAATTTCTACTTGGAAAAAGTTAACTTAAAGACGTTTACTTTTTTTTAACATGGCATTACCACTCCTCTGTGATCAAATACATGAATATAAAATCTGAGCAGAACGTGTTAATAATTATGCCTGTCAGTTTCTGAGAATTTCATGGAAAGCTTTTTTTAGACATAAAGAATACAGTAAAAATCGCTCACATTGGATTAATTTACACCATTACAAACATGTGCAGCAGTTTTCACACATGTAATTAAAATTCCCACATAAAAGCTGCTAAACATCTTGGACTTTTCCTTTGTGGTCTGTTTAAAAAAAAAAAATTGGGCTTTTTGTATCAATAAAGGGAATATAACTGAATATGTTAAACAAATAATTACTGAGTAGCATCATCTAATTTATGCGTTTATGGTATGTTTTTTTTTATTAATATACCTCAGATCTTTGCTTTATTTCATCTCTTTGGCCCCAAACATATCCAACAGAACATCTATAAAGTACTCAAGCTTCATTAGATGGTGTACTGATGAATTGTTTGGCCTACTGCTATAAGAGCTGTATTTAGTTAGAAGTCTCAATGGAATTTCATTATGTTCAATAAAACATATCCGTACGCACATGCGCATATGCGCACACATTCTCTTGTGTTTCACGTTGACACTAGACTAATAAATCTGGTCAAGTCATCAGGCCTTGCTTCAGATAGCTTGAACGTGACATGGGCATGAAGGGAAGGAGTGAAAAAAAGAAGGAAAAGCAAGCAGGAGGTACACATTGCCGCATTCCAAATAAATGCTAAAGTTACACACTGTTAGGACAACCGAGTATGAAATTTATGACCTTATGGAATAGCAAAGTGTCCACTGTTTCCACATTTCAGAAATGCGGCAGAAAAATCAGGGATTTACGCATGTAGAGTGAAACAATGACCGCCCACTTCTTCAGCAGTCTTGATTCAGGAAGTATTTTTCCTGTTAATTTCTTCCACAGGGATTCTAAAAAAGCCATAAACCAAACCAAACAACCTCAAGATGAATGACAATTTTTGAACATTGGAGAAAAGCAAAGCTTGATATGCTCGACAATGAACTAAGCAGACCATAATGCACTGCAAATTATGTAATCAAATACAAAAACAATCATGCAATATAAAATTATTGATATATAATATAAAACTATCCATGTAGATTTATTACAGGTATAAAAACTAAATATTTGATGTTTATTGAAAAATAGTCAAAGTTGTTTGAAATTGTAAGAAGGCTATAAAAAAATTATAAACAATTTGAAATAATGTTTACTGACAAGTTCAACAGAAGCATATACCATTGATTTAATAACTTATAGGCACATGGCAGGTCAGTTTGGGAAGTTTAAACATTATTTTTTAAAAACCTGTTTGTGTGGAGAAAGTGAATGGAATGTTTACTTCCAGAACCCCACTGTTGCACTCAATTTAAATGCAGGGAGAGTTTTGCCAAAGCTAGACACTGTGTACAAAAACATATTGTTATTTACGGATTGGATGATGTGTGAATACTGGTGACAATGAAATGCCTTGAGCTCTGGTAGTTTTGCTGATATGGTGTGTGACTGTGTTGCATTATGACGAGAGGTGTTGGTATGTTTATTTTTTGTTTTATATATGTGTGTGTGTATATATATATATATATATATATATATATATATATATATATATATATATATATATATATATATATATATATATATATATATATATATATATATATATTTATATATATATATTTATATTTATATATTTAAGTCCCTTACCATGAAAATTAATTGCACATGTATATTGGTTATTATTCAGTAATAATGTTTATGAACCCTGTATACACACACACACACACACACACACACACACACAAAATAGCTTTTTGAACATTTAGACTGAAAAATAAAAAATAATAGACTATAATGCAAATCAACGAGGAACGAATGTCAAATTTGATACTGACATTTTAACATGATTTTTTTTTAAAAATCATCTGTATAATCAAGTAAACCTAAATTGCTTCAGCCCAGTAAGTGTTAAAATATTACTAACAATATAACATTTTTTTAAATTACATTTATTTTTTTAAAAACCTGATTACACTACCTGTCAGAATACCGGACCTAAACAGTAAGTGGTCCTCCTTTACCCCATTTTTTTTCTATTTTTTAAAGTCTTTTGTTTTGCTGTTTTGTTTTCTCCCGCGTGGTTCGCCGCCCTGGCCCACAGAGATCTCCCGTTTGTGGAATATGCGTGGGAGTTCTGCAGGATAGCCGCGAGTACGGCGCTGGATGATGCAACGCTCAACTTGCTGTTCTGGCTCGGGGCCAATTACCATCGCCCCGTGGACCTCCCAGACACCATTGGACTAAGCTGGAGAGAAGGGATCTACCGGTGTCTAGAGAGTGTCCGGTCCCGAGCCAGAACCAGCCCGTCGTCAGTCCCGCCAGCTGATCCAAAGTCAAGTTTGCCGGCCGTTCCAACGTCAAGCCCGCCGGCCTCTCCGAAGTAAAGTTTGTCGGCCGTCCCATTAACCCCTAACCAAAGGAGGAGAATGAGGAGGAAAAGACTGTGCATAGCCCTCATCCTCGCCTCTGAGTCCTCTCCAGTGTCAGCTCCAGCCCCTGAGTCCGCTCCAGTGTCGGCTCCAGCCCCTGAGTCCGCTCCATTGTTGACTTCAGCCCCAGAGACCGCTCCCGTGTCAGCTCCTGATCCCCAAGGAGGACTCCTGATCTCCACTTAAGCCCAGGGAGGGCTTCTGTTCTTGAGTTTAGCCCACGGAGGGCTCCTGTTCCTAAGTTTGGCCCACGGAGGGCTCCTGTTCCTGAGCTTGGCCCACAGGGGGCTCCTGTTCCTGAGTTTAGCCCAAGGAGGGCTCCTGTTCCTGAGTTTAGCCCACGGAGGGCTCCAGTCCCCGAATCCAGCCCTGAGAGGGCTCCGTTCCCCGATTCCAGCCCAACCCTAGAGGCCTCGAGAGCGCCCAGCCCCCCTCCATGTTTGATGATGTACGGCGCGGGACGCGCCTTCCGGGAGTTATGTCAGACTTGTGTTGTGTTTTGTGGCTCCCCATGTGCTCTCTGTGCCCATATTTGGTTATTTTCCTGTTCCTGTCCTCATTGTGTTGATTTGGTTTCAGTTGTGTTTTATTAATTACCTAGTTTGGCCCAGTGTTCTTAAGCCCTGTGTTTCCTTGTCTCTAGCGTCCGGTATTGATCGTCATGTGTGTTCCTGCCTGTAAGTCTTCATTGTGGATAAATAAAGAGTGTTGAACGTTAATCTCCTACGTATCCACGCTCCTTCGTCTCCTCGTCTCCAACACAGTAGGCAGACCGTGACACTACCAAAAGGCACATGAACCACAACCTGATGGCTTTTTAGAATTATTCTAAAAGGCCTTTTATTTGATAAAAAAGTGTAAACTATCAAACAGACAACAGAAGGCATGTATTATGTTGTGTACAACAGGGTTTTCAGCAGTTTTTGATCATTTTGATAATTTTGAGGCCTTAAAATTTTCCTATCAAATATGATAAAGTAGGATTTATAGGGTTAAAGTACATGGTTTTATTATCTGATACCATTTTCAAGGGTAGTTTTGGTGTAATATTTAGGATTTGATGTAAAATAACTTACTGTATACTATCTATCCATGTGTAAGTTTATTTATTGTGGACATGAATAGATATTAATCATTACACTGCCTGTCAATTTAATTTCATTAATCATTTCCTGTTTACACACAAATGTCAGCTTTGTTCTAGTGTGCAAAGCCTCTTCCTGAATTGAATCCTTCTTGGACAAAAAGAGCAGAAGGAGAGGATAGGTTGAATGATAATGACAGACAGGAAATTCGGTCGGGGTAAAGGAAGTGTTTGGGTTTGTGCATATGTGTGCCTGTGTGCTATAAATTATATCCAAAATGACAGGATGTGCACAATCACATATTGAAACATGAGTGATAGCTTCCCAGTGGGGAGAAAAGACGTTTCCAGAGTGTTGTGCCACTTCCTGTCTCCCTCAGAATGCTGAATCGTGGGTAATAATGGGTGTCTGACAAACCAGCAGTGGAAAGCTATGAGCCCAGTGTGCCCTGCAGACCGAATAGGTGTTATTATGAGCTGACAAGATTCTCACTGAGTATATATATATGTTCTCTATTTATGGCATACTAGTGTACTAAGTATGTGTTTTCAGGAGATGTTTGGTTCATTTAGTGTCTCACTGCAATTGTGTGGTGATCATATAATTTTGTTCTAGGATCTGAGGTTCAGTATCTTTGTTCTGACCTTTAAAAAAGGTACTGTGGTATAGTTGTGGTACTGGATGGTAATACAACGGTACTTGGATTTAATCCCTGTTAAATCATTGATAGATCTGTACTGAATAATTACCATATTCATGCATTTATATGGTTGCCCAATCTACATAAAAAAATACAGTGGAATTGCATGGTAATACCATGGTACCTTTTTAATGCAGATAATTGCAGATGATTATTAGTGTTTTTGAAAGAAGCTGCATTTATTTGTTCAAAAATACAATAAAAACTTTAAATTAGAATAAAAAAAAAAAACTGTTTCCATTTCAATAAATTTTCAAATGTAATTTATTCCTGTGATAGCAAAGCTGAATTTTCAGCAGCTGTTACTTCAGTGTCACATGATCCCTCAGAAATCATTCTAATATGCTGATTTGCTGCTCAAGAAACATTTAGTATTTATTAACTATCAATGCTAAAAACAGTTTTTGATGCTTAACATTTTTGTGGAAACAATATCACTCAAACATTTGTGGTAAGATTTAAAAAAGAGAGAGAAATGAATAATTTTATTCATCATACACATTAAAGTGATGAAAAGTGAGTGTAGAATTTAAAATGTTACAAAATGTTTCTTTTTTATAAATGTAATAAATATATTTGATAAATTCAAATGCTGTTCATTGAACTTTCTACTTATCAAAGAATCCTGAAAAATAAAATGTATCACCATTTCCACACAAAATATGAAGCAGCACAACTGTTTTAACATTGATAATTATCAGAAATGTTTCTTGAGCATATAATCAAATTGTAATGATTTTTGAAAGATCATCTGACAGTAATGATGCAGAAAATTCTGCTTTGGATCACAGGAATAAATTACATTTTGTGGTCAGATTTTCCTGCTTATTTGTCTCTACCTGATCGCATGCCTAAATTCTAAATATAACAAATGTAGAAAGAATATTAACACTTTTTTTTTTATAAAATAGGACAGGTGTTGTTATGTGTTTGTTTGTGAGTCGCAGTGAGGTAGAGAAAGAACGAAAGGAGGGATTACGGCCCTTAGAGAGATGAAAAAAAACATGTTGTGCTGTCACTCCGCTGCTTCAGCCGCTCTTAAGAATGCACTTCTCTACGCTGCTCTATTGTGCATGTCTCTCTCTCTTTCTTACACCTCCTCTTCACTTCTTGCTCTCTCTCCATGTCTGTCGCCCTCATTCATAATGGATGCCGTAGTGTTGAGGTTCAGCTGAGGATGGAACGCTTTGGCCCTGTGGGGGCACGATGCTTTCACTGAGGGGAGAGAAAAGAGAGAAGCCTTTTGATTTAGACTGATGACGCAACTACACTCACGAAACACAGAAGCAAGTCAAGCCAAGTTTATCATTCTTCTCATTACATGCCAGTTTGAGAAAAAGAATGAAATTTTGTAATAAAAAAGAACAAAACAGAAACATATTCATCAGGGGCCTCAAATTTTTGGACCCTAAAATACTGATGTCAAATTATGACATGCACTCAGAATACTTATTCATACACTGCATTCTTTTTTCATACTCCATGAAAAAGTTTTCAGTCATTATGTCAAATTGTAGCCCAACCTGGAATGTTAATTTATCAAGCTTTCCTTTGATTCATCATTGTATGCACATAAAAGTGAATATATTTCATCAACCATGTATATCTCCCAGGGTGCCGCCATGTTCATGTTACATCATCTTCATCTATCAGAGTTTCCTTACGAGTTTATAAATGGAAATTTCTGGCATCAAGTGCTGTTCTGTTGCACATTTCCAAATATGACAGTAAAAATTCTGACTTTCTGAGTAGAATGAAAAACAGCAGTCAACTCACCTTCTTTATACAGAAATTTCTTTCAGTTGTTGAATAAGCTACTATTAAAATTTGAAAATAGTGGAAATACTTTCTGTATGGTCAACAAGGATGTGCTTGATGTAACATACAACCATTGTAATCCATACTGTATGCAGCAACTTGTTAGCAGTTTACATTTTAAAAGCATGCAAACAGTTTCAAAATGTATTTTTTTGTAGGAAGACAAAAAAATTTATATTATGGGAAAAAAAAGGTAAAATCTCTTCAGGTGAGGTTAAAGTATGAAACACTGACCTCTCTAAAACATAAAATTGCAAGTTACGTTGCATGGTAGCAAGTACCATATCTGCCACCACAGTGTGCAACAATCGGGTTCTTGAAGTAAAAATACCCGTTATTTTCTAGTAATTGATTTTTAACAATGACTTTAATGATAACCTATAAATACAGACATACTGTGAAGCCATCAGTCTGCATTATGCAACTTATTTTTTAAATAATCACATTTAACAGCAAAATTCCTGGTGAAAAACTACATTACCAATGATTTTCAAACACTTTTTAATTTTTGCTTCAAATCAAAGATGGAATATTGTGTTTTACCTTGTAGCTAGTTGGTTTGGTTCACAGCTTGTAACATTTTCCGGAACCAAGGCTGCTTTTTTCTCCTTCAAAATTTCACTTTTAATTCACTGTTATTTACTGTTTCTTTGTAACTTCTTGTGAAATTCACTAGCAATTTCTGAGTGAAAAGTAAATTGTTTACTATATCCTACACCAATTTTTTTATCAGTGTTGTAGCCAGAAGTTCTTTGCAAGGACAACAAATGTCACTGACCACTATAAATCATTATTATAGGCCTAGCAAATTGAATTGGGATAAGACAATAATGGAATGCTCATTAATGGAATTACTTTATTTTTACCCCAAAAACTTCCTTAGTGACCTTTGCATAAATTGAAAACCACCATCCTAAAATCCCATTAGAAATCCAGAGGGAACCCACAACTTAAATACTAATTCTCTTCCAAGTTTTAGGACTACAAATTCTATTGAGCTAATGATCTTTATCTCTGCATCTGTTCATGCTGGTCCTAATTTACCGCAGCACTGCTTACTTACTTACTTTTAACTGTTGGTCATTTGAACTTCTTGCCTCCAGTACACACACACAGAGCTCAGCTGCATCACATATTGTGTATCTGGTACCCACTGCAACACTAATGGGAACTTTTTTTGTCACTTGTCGCAGAGAGGCAACTAAAAAGTGTGCTTAACAAACTGGAACTCTACCACACCATGGTACCGCTACTGCTGGAAGGAACAGAGCAGCGACCAATCAGCTGGCTCCGCTCCAGGGTAAGAAAGAACACTGTATGTTGTTGCTGAACCATTTTTCACATATTTTCCTAAACCTCTAGAAAGTAATTTTCCCTTCCATCATGATGTCTTGTTGCTGGTGTTTATTTATGTTATTTAGCACTGAGTTGCGTACACTCTTTTCAGATGGATAATATATTGAGTCCAGTGCAAGTTCACTTCAGTTCGAAATGGTATAACATTAGACTACGGTACAAATTAGTTCACAATGTATGACTCCCATAGTCAGTATCATTATTGAGCCACAGCCTTTTAGCTCTAAAAGGGTCATTTGTGAAAATGAGTGAAAGGCCTGACTGCCAAATGCCACCAGAGGCACAGAGGTTGAGTGATGAGGTAATGAATCTTGAAAACTGTTTTGGAGTACATTAAATTAGATTAACTGCCTGAAGCCGTGGCGACATTGTCGCAAAAAGTCACGGGGCCTTCGTCATTAAGGCTTAATTGATTCCAGTCTCCACACTGAGTTACTCGAGCTCCAGTGAATATTACAGTCAAACGTCTTCCGTAGCTCAGAGCAATGTCTGTCTCTGGCACATGGCACTTAGAGGCCATTTCACTGCCCATTTTGCAGTGAATTCATGTGTGCTTGGAGGCTTAGGCATCGGAAACTCGACACTCTGAGCTTTTCATAACTGTCTGAAATGTTGGGAATGTCTTTAATGCATTGTTAGGAAAAAGTTTTGTAAGTCTTGAAAATGTAGTGCTAGGGAATGGTTGGCTTTGCTTTTCTTTCCAAGGTGATTGCGATTAAGCATTTGCAGGTAGAGATTGAGGTTGTGGTGAGGGTAGCGTATTTCAGGCAGGAAATTCCGCTCTGAATAAAGGACCTGTCGGCCTGCGCCATGAGTGGCCTGACTGATGGCCCAAAGCCATATCACTCCAGCTGGAGTGAGGGAGGAAGATATGCTCTATCAGCTGTTCAGCAAGGAAAAGTAGATGGTCATTCTATTATAATGAAGGGAAAGTTGAACAGTTATTCAGAAATATTTCAGGGTCTGTATGAACACATGCATTTTTTAACCCTGTAAAGCCTTTAAAGACTGTAAAGCCTGTAAAGACTTTTCCAAACTCCCTGAAAACTGCAGTTGTTAAGCCCCTTCTGAAAAAGTGCAATCTTGATAACAACATGTTGAGCAACTATAGACCAATATCAAATCTTCCTTTCATAGGTAAGATTATTGAAAAGGTAGTTTTTAATCAGCTGAACAACTTTTTAAACTCAAATGGATACCTGGACAATTTTCAATCTGGTTTCTGAGCACATCACAGCACAGAGACAGCACTCATTAAGATAATAAATGATATTCACTTTAATTCTGACAAAATATCAGTGCTGGTACTACTAGATCTTAGTGCTACGTTTGACACTGTCGATCATAACATACTTCTAGAGAGACTGGAAAACTGGGTCGGGCTTTCTGGGATGGTACTCAAATGGTTCAGGTCATACTTAGAAGGGAGAGGTTATTATGTGAGTATAGGAGAGCATAAGTCTAAGTGGACGTCCATGACGTGCGGAGTCCCACAAGGCTCAATTCTTGCACCGCTCTTGTTTAGCCTGTATATGCTCCCACTAAGTCAAATAATGAGAAAGAACCAAATTGCCTATCACAGCTATTCTGATGATACCCAGATTTACCTAGCCTTAACTTAAAATCACTATAGCCCCACTGACTCCCTCTGCCAATGCATTGATGAAATTAACAGTTGGATGTGCCAGAACTTTCTTCAGTTAAACAAGGAGAAAACTGAAGTCATTGCATTTGGAAACAAAGATGAAGTTCTCAAGGTGAATGCATACCTTGACTCTAGGGGTCAAACAACTAAAAATCAAGTCAAAAATCTTGGGGTGATTCTAGAGACGGACCTTAGTTTTAGTAGTCATGTCAAAGCAGTAACTAAATCAGCATACTATCATCTCAAAAACATTGCAAGAATTAGATGGTTTTTTTTCCAGTCAAGACTTGGAGAAACTTGTTCATGCCTTTATCACAAGCAGGGTGGATTATTGTAATGGTCTCCTCACCGGCCTTCCCAAGAAGACCATTAGACAGCTGCAGCTCATCCAGAACGCTGCTGCCAGGATTCTGACTAGAACCAGAAAATCTGAGCATATCACACCAGTCCTCAGGTCCTTACACTGGCTTCCAGTTACATTTAGGATTGATTTTAAAGTACTTTTACTCGTTTATAAATCACTCAATGGCCTAGGACCTAAATGCATTGCAGATATGCTCACTGAATATAAACCTAACAGACCACTCAGATCATTAGTATCGAGTCCGTTAGAAATACCAAGGGTTCACCCAAAACAAGGGGAGTCCGCTTTTAGCTATTATGCCGCCCGCAGTTGGAACCAGCTTCCAGAAGAGATCAGATGTGCTAAAACATTAGCCACATTTAAATCCAGACTCAAAACTCATCTGTTTAGCTGTGCATTTGTTGAATGAGCACTGTGCTACGTCTGAACTAATTGCACTGTATTTTGTGTATAATCATTTTCTATTCTAAACTATTTTAAAATCATTTTAAATAAATTTTTCTATAATTTCCTTGTTTTTATTATTTTTTTTAATTCCTTGTTTTTATTGTTGTGATTATTATTATTTTATGACTATTTCACTTCCTTTTATGTAAAGCACTTTGAATTACCACTGTGTATGAAATATGCTATATAAATAAACTTGCCTTGCCTTGCCTTTTGTGTCATATTTAATACACAAATTTCTAAGGCCTAATAAACACCACAACATTCCATAAAGAATTGCCAATTTTGATTTCATGGTGACTTCAAAGAAACAGAAACACCTCCAACCCCTGCTAAAATATGTATTAGGGCTGCACAATATTGAAATAATAAAAAAGGACATTGAAATATTTTCTGTGATATACAGTCAAACCAAAATTTATTCAGACACTTTCGAAATTTTTCACATTATCATAGTTTATTTGCTGTAGTTTAGAAAATGGTAATGAAATATGACAAGAGTTAAGCTGTGTCAAAACAAATTCATCTTGATAATGTCAAATAACTTTGATAGAAAGGTAACAAAACATGGTCAGGTCAAAGTGTCAAATCAAATTTTTGGTCCCAAATTGTTTATCAATTTTACTGGTAGTCCACTGTATGAAGGATTTTTGGGTATAATATGTCACAGGTTACTTTATTTTGCTATCCTCACTTACATAAATGAACTATAGTGTCCTGTACCCACTAGTAAAAAAAAAAAAATATATATATATATATTTATATATATATATATATATATATATATATATATATATATATATATATATATATATATATATAAAAATATCAAAAAAGTCTGAATAATTTTTGGTTTGACTGTATATTGCAGTATGCAAAAATATATGAATTTTCACCAGATGATGTGAAAAGCTGTATTTGGAAATAATGAGTCATTCTAGAATGTTTGAGATCTGTATAGAAAATAAATTTTTTACCCAGAAGACTTTTTTTTCAGTGTGAACCATCCTTTTAGGTCTGAACGATTTGAAAAAACTGGAGTTTTTGTTCACACTTGGGTAAACAAATGTCTTTCAGTGACCATGAAGAAACTGAGTTTTTATAGGCCATATTCCCACTGTTTTTGACCCATTCAATAATAGGAGCTATTATTTTTATTGTGAATAATATTCATTTAAGTATTACACAAAATAAGAAATGTAATAACAATGTTCTACTGAAAAATAATAATCAAGTATATTTCATAAGATTTTATTTTATAGTACATCAGTAAAATTACAAATTATGTCTTAATTTCTTTATTTTCACTATGAAAATAGTTAATTTACATGCACAAAAAACCCATGGTATAACCATTACTTTTTGTAAGTAAATGCAAGTCAAAAGCATAATGCAGCACTAAACTCAACTACCAGCGTACAGTAAAACATATTTAAGTAAATACATATTTGAACATAAACACAGTGAGAAAATACCCCAAATTTACAACTTCACTACACAGCTGAACATTGTGAAAAAGCAGCATACAGTATACTGTCTCATATAAGCGAACAGAAGAAATCTAAAATATTCACATTGAAAGAACACTGAGAACAGGTACAACGTAGAGGTCCACCCCGATTCACCAAGATCCACTCACTTGAGCATTTCTGGCCTTGCTGCTAGCTGGTTTTTTGTTATTTATGGAAAGGAAAGGGAAGTGGTATGTGGCCAAGTATGGTGACCCAAACTTGGTATTGAGTGGAGAGAGTGCTGGTTATTCACTCCCCCCACCTACAACCCCTGTCGGACCTGAGACTCGAACCCACGACCTTCGGGTTACAAGTCCGACTCTCTATCCATTAGGCCACGACTGCCCCATTTATGAAGAACCAGTTCAGTTCATATTCCCCATGTCTTTGAATGAGTCGGGCGAAAAAAGATGCAGTGGCTGTACATGAACACATCAGCCTTGGCCCTTTGCAGAGTGTTTGACACATTATTATGTGTAAAATGACAGTTGGAAGGCTTCCTTTTGGCTCTGTGGCTCTGTCTGGCATGCTGGATCAAATCCTGAGTGGTTCAAAGGTGTGAAGGCTGTGTGTATGCGTATGTGTGTGTGTTTCAGTGGGGAAGGTGCAAGGTTTAGAGGAAACTGGTTGAAACAGGAAACAGGACATGAAATGATTGTTTTGTTGTTCATTTATTTAGATGCCTCCCGCTTCACTGCGCATCCTGATCCAAGCAGAAGGACAACAGCTGATTTTGTCTGTGGAAAAGAACCAGTAAGTCTCTCTCACAACACTCCTGACTTTCAAATCTCCACACACCTGATCAGACACACAGAGTTTTTACAAAACCACATGATCTAGCTCTAGCAGGATCACTGAATGCTGATCCTGTCTCATCAAAACAAAACATAAAATTAACCTAAGTGGATAGTTCACCTAAAAATGAAAATTCTTTCATCATTTACTTACATCATTTACATCACTTAGAAGAATGTGAATATAGTGCATAAGTCATATAAATCACTTTCGTGATACTTTCATGATGCATTTGTGTCCTTTGTAAAGCTTAAATGTAGCAAGTTCATATTCATTGTAACTTCATGGAAAAGAGCAGCCACACACAATTAATGTCACCATGATGTAAGACTTCCTTATGTGGATAAAAAAATATATTTAATATTGCAATATATTTAAAAAAAATGGGCTAATGCAGTAAACAGCTAATGTAGTAAGAGGCACTCAAGCAGAGTGAAACTCAACAGTTTGAAACATTAAGCAGCTGAAAATATAAATGTTTAGTTTTTTTCTCTCTCTCTCTTTCACTTCTTCTGTGTCTTTTCCCAAGGTTATGCACTATTCAGAATTAAACTGAACAGAATAGTTTGAGAACAGTTCAATTCAGCAGTTCAGTTCAGTTCAGCAGAATTATAATTCATATATACTCTCAGCAGTATGTGAAATTGTATGTCTTGTCATTGCTGGGTTCTTAAATAGATCTGAAAGATACAATATGTGGTGAATCAGCCCATACGCAAAGGCATTATATGTAAATATTGTCATATGAAGTAATAACATGTATGAAATTAAAACATATATTAGAAAATGGAAGGATTTGTTAATTACACATGTATGAATATGTATGCTAATTACACATAAATACATTCTATATATATATATATATATATATATATATATATATATGTATGTATGTATACACTACCGTTCAAAAGTTTTAGATCAGTAAGTCTTGTAATGTTTTTTAAAGAAGTCTCTTATGCTCATCAAGGCTGCATTTATTTGATCAAAAATACAGAAAAAAACAGTAATCTTGCAAAATGTTATTACAATTTAAAATAATGGTTTCTATTTTTATATACTTTAAAGACTGGAGCATAAGAGACTTCTCTAAAAAAAACATTATAAGTCTTACTGATCTAAAACTTTTGAACGGTAGTGTGTATATGTATGCAGTTGTATTTTATATTTTAACACTTTTCATTACATATATTTTTTATGTTAAAAATAAAATGAATTTTTAAAAGTAATACGTGGGGTCATAAACAAAATCCTCAATATTCTTATAGATTTATTGTAGACATACCCAATGTGAGTTGTTCCTGCATTTTTACATATATTATTTATGCATATACTATAGGCATACAGTATATCTATTAAACTTATAGTATATGTAAATATAAAATATGTTAAAAAATAATAAGAAAAACATGCACAGAGCATTTTTTGTAAATATGTTTTAATAAACTTGCATTTATATTTATTCTTCACATATATGCTTGTTACATGAAGTACCATGTAAAAAAAAAATCATCATATAGATATTATTAACATATGTACATATACAAATTTTACTCTGGAAATTTTAAATATGTTATAAACATATCTTAATATATCTAGAGGATGTCACTTTATAGATAACATATGTGGCACTCATGATATAAGGCAATATATGTAATTTATTATATTTCTGTATGGGAAAGAACAGAGCAATAGAGACAGACAGACAGAAAGAAAGAAAGAACTGACGAGCCAACAATGAAACTCCAGGGACTGGTGTCCAGGGACGTCTGTTACACACTGACCTTCTCTGTACATTAAGCTGAGTTCAACTCTTTCCCACGGCAACAACACAACAAAAAACTTCACTCATCCAGATATATAAAAGCCCAACCCAGAGGACAGACACTCATTTCTCTAGAAGTACCATGAAGCTTTGTGTGCACATCATCACAGTAACCAAAACAATCAAGACACTACCATACAAACATATTGGCATGGTTTTTGAAATCCAATGCAGCTCCACAATGTTTAATATAAGCCTTTTTACAAAGAATTGTCAGATCTTGAAAGCTTTCCTACACATGCAAAGTGATTCACTACATATTAATGACAGATGAACAAGTGGCAAGTCCTCGACAAATGAAACAACCAGCGTGTATCTTTTCAAGCCACAATAAAACCGAGCATCTCATTTATTCACTCTAGCTGCTTTGACAATGCATTTCATAAAAGAGCTTTGATAGTTCCCATCTTTCTCTGAATTTCATCTAACCTCATCCTGAACTCATTTCTGATTAATTCATTTGATAATCATTGTTGTTTTACTCTATGGATTTCTCCTCACTGTTATCTCTAAGCACAGATCAGCAATACAACATAGACCAAACAACAGCCTTGAACTCTGTTTAAATCATAACGAACAGGAAAGCACTGCCACCTTTGATTGCTCATCCAAAGGATTTCCAAAATAAATGGCTCAGGGCTGTGTGCGATGGCGATTGAGGCTTCAGAGCTGGCTGTCAGAGAATTGAAGAGAACACTGTAACGCTGATAGACTCTAATCAGCAGCTGCCCAGTGAAGTTACAGCTTTGTTCCACTTAATTTGCTGAATTCTCTTAAGGGCCATGTTCCTCTCAAGACTGAGTGAAAACACTTACCATAAAGTCTATAACAAAAAGCCAGACACAGTGAGAGCATGTTTTTAGGCCTCCTTAACCAAGATCATTTAGCATCATTGGGAAATTAACTTGAAACTATAGCAAGCTACTCATAGTTTAAAGAAGTATGAGCTAATTCCTGTCAAAAAGTAGCACTACAAGTTATAAAATTTAGCTTGGTACATTATACACCTGAAAATTAAAATTTTATCAAAATTTACTCACCCTCAGGCCATCCAAGATGTAAATGATTTTTTTTTCTTCGTCAAAATATAATTGGAGAAATTTAGCATTACATTATTTGCTCACAAATGTATCCTCTGCAGTGAATGGGTGCCATCAGAATGAGAGTCCAAACAGCTGATAAAAACATCACAATAATCCACAAGCATTCCACAGAACTCTAGTCAATTATAATGTATTGTAAAGCAAAAAAACTGTCTGTTTGTAAGAAAGTAATCCATTATTTAGACGTTTTTAACTTCATAGGAGTCCTTTCTCCAGTGAAAAAAATCATCACGTCTGAGTTAGGAGAGACATATGCACAGATCAAGCACTGTTTACAAGTGAAAACAGTCCAAAACAGTTCTAAACAAATATGATTTTTATGTAAGACGACAATAGGGTATGGACTTTTTCACTGGAGGAAGTGTCATTATGGATTATGGAGTCATATTTTGGCCAAAAATTATGGTTTAAAGTTAAAATGCTTTAATGATGGATTTGTTTCTCATAAACACACAGTTTTTCTCTTTACAAGGCATTAATTAATTGACTGGAGTCATGTGGATTACTTGTGGATTATGTTTTTATCAACTGTTTGGACTCATTCTGACGGCACCCTTTCACTGCTGAGGATCCATTGGTGAGCAAGCGATGTAATGTTAAATTTCTCCAAATCTGTTCTGATGAAGAAACTCATCTACATCTTGGATGGCCTGAGGGTGAGTTTGCAGTGCAATTTGTGACCCTGGACCACAAAACCAGTCATAAGGGTCAATTTTTTGAAATTGAGATTTATACATCTTCTGAAAGCTGAATATATAAGCTTTACATTGATGTATGGTTTGTTAGGATAGGGCCGAGATACAACTATTTGAAAATCTGTAATCTGAGGGTGCAAAAAAACAAAATACTGAGAAAATCGGCTTTAAAGTTGTCCAAATTAAGTTCTTAGCAATGCATATTACTAATCAAAAATTTATATATTTATGGTAGGAAATTTACAAAATATCTTCATGGAACATGATCTTTATTTAATATTCAAATTATTTTTGACATAAAAGAAAAATTGAAAATTTTGACCCATACAATGTATTTTTGGCCATTGCTACAAATATACCTGTGCAACTTAAGACTGGTTTTGTGGTCCAGGGTCACATTTATGTATACCTCTTCTGGATTTTGGATGGATGGACACCTGTGTAGTGAAGGCTTGAATGTGAATTTACACTAAATACAACTGATGAAATTGGTGGCTTTGCGGTCAGTCCACGTTCCAATCGTGCTGCTTTGTGATGCATGAGTGGCTTGTGTCTTTTTCCAGTCCCTTTTTCACTGTTGCCTTATTTCTCTATCAATAAAATGCCAAACATTAGTAATTAACAACTGAAAGATGTACAATGTTCCACAGTGACTGGAAAAACTATTACTGTGTGTCATGAAAGGATGAATTCATTTTTGGAGCCAGTTCATTGAAATGCACCGTCCGAAACAAACTAATTCGCTAAAACTAATTGGACTTCCCAGCGGTACTTGAGAGAGAGCGAGGCACACTTTCTGAGAGAGCACGTTTGATTATTGCCGTTGCTCGCTCTGTTGTAAGGCTGCGTGAGAAATATGTGACATAAAAAACAACAATGTAGTGCTTGTAAAAATAGCTTGTTACTGGAAAATCTGCACTATTTTGACGAGCTACTGTCACGCTACTGAAAAATTTAGCTTGTAGCATCCCTACTTTCAGTTAGCTGTCAGTCACTTTTTTTTTCATTTTTAGGTTTTACCGAAGTGTTCTGCCTCTTTTAGAGTGTAAATCTTGATAATGACGTTAGAGCAGGGACGGATTATGATGCAGCGGTGCCCTGGGCACGGACTGATTAAAGGCCCACCCTCAGTTGAAAGCCCCCCACCCCAAAACGTGTCAACGATATCATGAGATGTCTCGATTCTCAAATATAAGTAAATGGATTTTGGACCTTTATCTCTCAGAGACGCACACACAGTACAGACGTACACAGTACTCTCACGCACGTGGAGACGCAGAAAGAAACTTGTCAGTGCTGCAGCTGCCCTGCGAATTTATCAATAAAATAGTTTCGCAGCTGAAAAGCTACATGCCATTTCTCAGTAGCGAGGTTCTTGAAGCAGTTCAACTTAAAGATTCGTTATTAGTAGACGCTGCTGCTGAACACTGTTGAGAGACGCACAGATGCAGGTATTCACACACGCTTAATCTCTCTCTCTCTTTCTCTCTCTCTCTCTCTCTCTCTCTCTCTCTCTCTCTCTCTCTCTAATAATTGTGTTAGACTGCATTAATAACTGCATTAGCCCGCATATCAATGGCTCAAGCCTCTGTTATTAGCTCTAAAATGACGTTTTGGAAATTGCAATGGAAGTTTTATGAGGTGCGCAAGAAATTAGTTCAACACACACAAGATTTCAGGATGGAAACATGACAAATATCTTGAAATAAATTATCTGAACAATGTCTTGATGCATGGTTGTGACACCAGGCCGTTAAAATTATTAGAGAAATAATGCACTCCCGAAGTGGTAATATGGCCACGACGCTGGAGCGACGGTCTTTCTCCATTCTCAAACAAATTAAGACATTTGATTTTCATTGACTGAATGCAAGCGCTTATTTCCATAGAAAACACTGTAACGGTTTCCACTGATTACGAAATAATTTTGTTTGCTGGGGTGGTAATATTATATAGGCCTATTAATAAGGAAGGGGGCCCAAAATATCGTTTTGCCTATGTCACGATAAGGTAAATCCGGCCCGGATATTGTACAGAAAGAGAGCAAAATAGCATTTACATTATCAAAGAACATTATCATTGACTTAAGTCTAGCCAGAATTCAAGCACTCTCAAAAACTCATTAATCACTGAAGTTTCTTACATTGTGAAATGAATATCTTGCTTACATCTTACGCACATTTGCACTTTGTTGTCTCTGATGAGAGAAATCGGCAGAGAGTAGAATTCATTCAGGGAGCGTTCACACTGAATAAAACACAGTTGTTTCAGCGATGACTCATCTGAATGCCTCTTATTGGCCATTGTACTTGTTAGTGAAAGTGCGTGGAATTGAACGCTTACACGGAGGTCATGTTGAAAACTCATTTACTTCAGAATAAAAAAGGAAAAGCAGCGACAGGAGGACGTGACAAGGCTAAAATTATAAACAATGTTCTCAGCACACTTAGTATGTACTTCTATTCAGAAAATAAAATAATTATTCTGTAACAAAGGTTACAACATCCTCCCGCCCAATGAACTAGGTTCATCAATACTTATTCTAAGGATGTTTAATTAACACAATTCTAAGGGATATATAAGTTGCACAGGTCTTCTTAACACACTGCCTGATGAAGTACGAATATTGCATGAGCCCACCAGGCCATCACGTCCTGAATTCAGTTTTTCAATTGTTCCTATTTTCCAAGTTTGACGAGGTACCTTGTCTTCTCCAATTAGTACAACATCACCTTCCTTCAACATGGTAGCTTTTATGAAATCACCTTTATGCGCTGACTATAAGTCCAGCAAATAGTCCTTACACCAGCGGTTCCAAAAGGTAGTCAGGAGTCGCTGTCTGTATTTCCATCGGCGAACAGCATGATCTTTGGTTAGATTTGAGGAAGTATACTCTGAGACCACAGTTTTGGGTGGCAGAGAGGTTAGTCTTTTTCCTATCAAGAAATGTGAAGGTGTTAAAGGTTGGGGCTCATCTGCGTCACTGTGTATGTATGAAAGTGGTCTAGAATTCAGAACTGCTTCCACTTCTGTCAATATAGTAGTCATCTCTTCAAAGTTTAGTGAGGCTTTCAACAGGAACTTTTTCAGACAATTCTTTACTGATCTAAAAAGTCTCTCCCAAAAGCCTCCCCACCAAGCAGCACGCTCCACAATAAATTTCCAAGTAATAAACCTTGAAGAAAAGAAATCCGTAAGCTCAGAGATTTTAAAGGACTTCCACAGTTCTTTCAAATCTTGGTCTGCCCTTTTGAATGTTTTTGCATTGTCCGAGTATATTACTTTGCACAGACCTCTTCTTGCGATAAATCTTTTCAGAGCAAGGAGAAATTTCTCTGTGGTCTGATCTGACACTAATTCTAAATGCACCGCCTGAGTAACAGCACATGTAAAAAGTGCAATGTATGCCTTTTTTGATGTTTCATTTGATTTGACGTATAAGGGACCAGCAAATCCACGCCAGTAATTTCAAAGGGTGGCACTTCAGTAACTCTATCCCTTGGCAGAGGCGCAATAGTTTGTTGAGCTGGTTTATGGTTAATCTTTTACAAACATGACAGTGTCCTACAATTTGTTTCACAAGCTGTCGACCACGTAAAATCCAGTATTTCTCTCTCACCTGAACCAGTGTGTCTCTTACTCCTGAATGCATCACTGTTTGACAACTTTTAACTAGCAATTCAGAGTATCTTTGCTTTGTGGGGAGCACCCATGGGTGCCGCTCTCGGAAACTGAATTCAGACTGTTGCAACCGTCCTCCTACACTAATGAGTCCATCCTCATCTAAGAATGGTTTCAAATCCTTAATTTTAGAGTCCTTGTCAACCATTTGACCTAGTCTTGAGTAAATTTATTTCCTTGCTGAAACTCTGCTTCTGAGTTATCCTTATCCAGTATTTTTCAGCTGCAAGTAGCTCTTCTGTTGTGAGTTCACCTTGGATTTTGCATCTGGATTGAGCATTATTTATGAACCTTTTTATCCATGCTGTTATTCGCAGCACTGTTTTCAGTCTGCTATATTTCGTTAAATCCAAAAGAGGTTCTGTTGATACAATGCTGCTTAACTGCACGGTGACCTGAAGTTTGGATCTTAACTCAATGTTCATTTCCGAAACAACTTTCTTCAGGCTCTTCTGGATGATTAGGAACTAATGATCCTGGGCCGTACCACCAGAGTTTATTGTGTATGAGTTCCTCTGCACTCTTTCCGCGGGTAGCTAAATCAGCTGGATTGTTTTTTCCGTTACAATGTGACCACGATTCTGGATTTGTGAGATTCTGAATCTCAGCTACTCTATTAGCTACAAATGGTTTCCATTTTTGTGTAGAGCTCTGAATCCAATGTAAGACAATTACTGAATCTGTCCACATTTGAATTTGATGCTTTTCCATCTTCAAGGGACGAAGCAGATTATGTCCTATTCTAGCTCTAATTAAAGCTCCCATTAGCTCTAAACGCGGTAAAGTGAGCTTCTTCAAAGGAGAAATCCTTGCTTTTGATGCTACAAAACTGGTTACAGTTTCTCCACTTTCATTTTTTCCTTGCAAGTATGCAACTGCACTGTATGACTTTTCACAAAACACATGCAATTTGTGTGTTTCAATGTTAGGTTAGATCTCGATTTCATACCACCTTGGTATAGCTATCAAGTGACGCTGGGGCACTTCAGAACACCACTGGTTCCACACTCTTGTTAAATCTGGAGGTAACTGGTGATCCCAACTAAGTCCCCTTTCCCACATTTCTTGAAGAAGACATTTCACTCTAATAGTGAAGGGAGTCAAGAACCCAATAGGATTAAAAATGTGGGACGATGTTTGCAACACATTTCTCTTTGTGTTGCCCTTTCCCTCTAAAACACTCAATAGTTGCTTGAAAGCTATTCAAGAAGGCAAAACATCAGTATGCTAAAAAAATCAACAATCACTTCACAGACAGCAGAGACACTCGGACCCTGTGGCAAGCCATTCAGACCATCACTGACTACAAGCCCCTGCCACAGGCCAGTGACGATGACACATCCCTACCAGAGGCACTCAACCACTTCTACTCACGATTTGAGATACAGAACGACACACCTGCACAGAAACTACTCACATCTCCAAACGACCAGGTACTCTGTCTCTCTCCAGTCGACGTAAGGAAGACCCTATCCAGGATTAACCCACGAAAGGCTGCGGGCCCTGACAACTTACCTGGACGTGTACTGAAAGACTGTGCTGCACAGCTGACGGATGTCCTAACAGACATCTTCAACATCTCGCTGAGCCAGGCAGTCGTCCCCACGTGTCTCAAATCCACCTCCATAATCCCAGTACCAAAGAAGTCACCTGTGTCCTGTCTGAATGACTATCGTCCCATAGCACTGACCCCAATCATGATGAAGTGCTTTGAGAGGTTAGTCATGCAGCACATCAAGTCCAGTCTCCCAAACACGCTGGACCCACTCCAGTTTGCATACCGTCCAAACCGTTCCACGGACGATGCAATATCCACCACTCTCCACCTAGCTCTTACCCATCTGGAACAGAAAGACTCTTATGTTAGAATGCTGTTCATTGACTTCAGCTCAGCATTCAACACAATAATCCCACAACAGCTCATCCACAAACTAAACCTGCTGGGCCTTAACACCTCCCTCTGTAATTGGATCCTGGACTTTTTAACTGCAAGACCTCAGTCAGTCCGTGTCGGCCACAACACCTCCAGCACTACCACACTGAGCACAGGTACCCCACAAGGCTGTGTGCTCAGCCCACTGCTCTTCACGCTGCTGACCCACGACTGCACTGCCAAGTCCAGCTCCAACCACATCATCAAGTTTGCTGATGACACAACTGTGGTAGGCCTCATCAGCAACAATGATGAAACGCACTACAGAGAGGAAGTGGCACAGCTGGCTGAATGGTGTGGTGCTAACAACCTGTCCCTCAATGTGGGTAAGACGAAAGAGGTTGTGATGGACTTCAAGAGAAACTCTGTTGACCACCCCCCACTGACCATCAACGGCTCAACCGTGGAGAGAGTCGGCAGCACTAAATTCCTGGGAGTGCACATCACAGAGGATCTCACCTGGACCACCAACGTCACGTCACTCAACAAGAAGGGACAACAGCGCCTCCACTTTCTCCGCCAGCTGAAAAGGGCAAGTCTCCCTCCACCCATCCTCACCACTTTTTACAGGGGCACCATTGAGAGTGTGCTGACCACCTGCATCACTGTCTGGTATGGGAACTGCAGTGCTGCTGACCGCAAGACCCTACAACGGACAGTGAACACTGCCGCAAAGATCATCGGTGCCCCTCTCCCCTACATCCTGGACATTTTCCTTTCACGATGCTCCAACAAGGCCACCAGCATCGTGAAGGACCCCACCCACCCCTCTCACAACCTCTTCCAGCTCCTGCCATCAGGTAGAAGGTACCGGAGCATCAGAGCTCGCTCTGTCATATTGCTCAACAGCTTTTTTCCCCAGGCTGTGAGAGCTCTTAACTCCAATCCCCCTGTCCCCCTCTGAAACCATTAACACCTCAGCCCTCCCACCCCCGAACTCATTAAAAACTGTTGGCAATTTTACTAAGTGCAATTCTGAATGTGCTACACACAGGTGAGTGGGCTATACAAACCACCTGTAGTAACGCACTCATCCCACTATATGCACACTAGACACTTTCTACAAACACTCCCTGCCACAAAGACTCTTAAGAAAATATATGTCTACTTGAACATTGCACTACAAAATAATACGTTTACTTGAGCATTGCACTACAAAATCTTTTTGCACTATGCACTGTCTCCCACAAAATCTCTCTTCTGCACAATAATTTAATGTACAAAATATATATTTTTCTGCACAATTTCATGTACATATATCTCTTTCGCACAATTTCATGTACAGTATTTATGTAAAGTTTTTGTACAGTCTCAGTTTGTGTATGTGTGGTCAACTAGGTATAGCAGTTATAGTATTTTTAATATATGTATAGTCAGATAGTTAACTGTTGTATAGCTCTATTGTTTTTCCTATACTTGCATTGTTGTATGTTTATCTTAGGTTTAACTAGTATGTAGCACCGTGGTGCTGCGAGACACGACATTTCGTTCCACTATATGTCCACACATGTAGCAGAATGACAATAAAGCTCGACTTGACTTGACTTGACTTGAAATCAAATACAAAGTCATCACTTTCTGGTCTCCATACTAAACCTAATACTTTTAGCACATTTCCACTGCTATTCGATACCAGGTTTTGCTCCATTTCAATTCCTGCCCATCTTGCTCTCAATTCTGATGAGTTTGTCACCCATTTACGTAGTTTCATTCCTGTATCTAGTAGGATGTCTCTGGCAGATGTGGAAATAGTGTAAACCTTGTTCACATCTCGAGAACTTACTATAAAATCATCCACATAAAGCGATTCTCTTAAGGCTTCCACTGCCTTAGGCTGTTCTGACTCCTTTTGTTGAATGTGGTGTCTAATAGTTGCGGCTAATAGGAACGGGCTTGGGGAAACTCCAAAAACCACTCTACACATTCGCATAATGCGCAACTCATTTTTAGTGTCATCAGATGGAGGACCATGTAGCCACAGAAACCTGACAGCATCCTTTTCCTTTTCTGCTCGAGCAATCTGCAAGAATGCTTTGGTGATGTCAGCAGTGAATGCAATTTTGTGCAATCGGAACTTGATAAGCACATCTAGCAAATCAGGATTCAAGTTTGGTCCAGCGAGCAAGCAGTCGTTTAGTGATGGCCAACCCTCCTCATGTGAGGATGCATCAGATACTACCCTTAGTTTAGTTGTTGTTTTGTCTTCTCTAAGCACAGCATGGTGTGGCAAATAGTATTCGACAGTATCTGTTTTTTCTACTTTCAAGTCAGTTACTGGAACATCTTCACAAATGCCTTGCTGTAAATAGTCTTGTATTACATCTCTGTATTCTGTGAAAAATGTTACGTTTGCTTTTAGTCTTTTCTGCAACCTTTCAAATCTTTTCTTAGCCACCCTGAAGTTGTTTGGTAGATCTGGTTTATCTGGTTTCCAGAGTAACTCAACCTGATAATGTTCATCCTTAAAGGTTACTGTATGGTTAAAGTGTTGTACAGCTTCCATTTCTTCTGGACTTTCAGCTGTCTTGTTCAGTATGCCCAAAGACTCTACTTCCCAAAAGGCACGCAACTGCTTTGAGATCTGTACATCTTCTTCTAAACAAATTTGCATGCATGTTGTGTCTGTTACACTAGACATGGGAATTGGTCCTTGTACCGCCCATCCAAAAATACTTTCCAGGGCTACTAGAGATTCTGTTAATCTCTCCACTCTTCCTGACACCACTTGCCAGTAATAGTCTGCTCCTATTAACACTGAAAGCTCAGAATCGTTAGTGTCCTCCGAGAGAAAATCTGCAAGTTGCAGACCCTTAGCTTCAAGCTTCCTTTGCACGTTCTCCAGGAACTTTCATGACAGCAGTACAGACTTGAGGAGTTCCAATTGCTGTGATTTCTATTTTTGGATTCGTATTCCATACACTTTCAAGCGTCAACTTCACAATGTTACGTTCTGCAATTACAGGACACTCAGCTCCGAAAGTGTGAAGATTCAGCTTCTCTCTATTTAGCACTTGTAATTCTAGTGCCTTCACTAAACTCTCTTGCACAAAACTTCTTTGACTGCCTCCATCCAACAAGCAACGTACTAATTTTCTTCCTGCCGGACCCTCTATCCACGCTTTAACTGTCTGAAGCAGTACAGTAGTTTGCCCATCAGCCCTTGGTTTCGCAGTGCTTGACACCGATGACACTACAGCTTCAGAGCTAGTGTTACTATCTTCTGCACTGTCATGGTTAACATCACACTGCTTATCATTTTGCTCACAGATGGACAAATGATGCTTACGTCCACACATAGCGCCGGAAATTCCCTTTACCCTACAGAATTTTGCTATGTGTTTGGGTCCTAAACAAGCAAAACATTTTCCCATTTTTTTCAGCTTGTCTCTTTGAGCTGACACTGAGCAATTTTCAGGCTTATTATTCAGATTCTCACAATATACACAACCTTTGGGAACATGACTAGCTGTGTGCAGGGCAGCTGCAGAAGACGTCCATTTCTTGAGCCTTGGTTCATGAGTCATTTCAGAATTGGTGAAAGATCTATTGGTTAATGGCCTGTCCCTTTTTGAGCCTTCTGATTTAGTAAGTTGCAGTGCTCTCTCTCTACTTTGCACTTCTTTTGTAGAAACTGAATAAGCTCAGGCACTTTCCATTCACCATTAGAGTCCATCTGACGAGTATAGGCTAAAGCAATGTCCTCTGGCATCAATTGGAATAACACTGGACACAACAGACTGCCATAAGTGTCACATGGAACACCCAGAGATTCCAAACTCCGAATTTGAATTTCACATTCATCATATAAACTTCTCAGGGCCTTTATGTCTGACGATCTCTTTGCAGGAGTCAAATTAAGTAATTTTGACATGTGAGCATTGATGACGATATCCTTCCTTCCAAATCTATTCTGTAACAACTCAATGCCTGCGTCGTAATTAGTGTCTGTTAGAGTGAGCCCTGAGACCGCTTTTGCCGCAACATCAGCTAGGTACGTTTTCAAATAAGCAAATTTCTCCTTTTTACACAGCGTTGTGTTAGAATGAATGGCGGCTTCATACTGACTCCAAAACTCCTGCCATTTGCTTATTTCTCTGGTAAACTTCTCAATAACTAATCTGGGTAACTTTACAGACTGGGTTTCTGGCGATCTGTTGTGACTTGCATTGACATTTCTTACCCGTTCACTCTCTTGATCGCGCTGTCTCTCTATCTGTCTCGTTGCACGGGATTTCCACATAGTAATGTGGTCCTGGTAATCCAGCGTGCTAGCTATCTCCCTCTCCAAATCATCATCCGTGGGAGTTTCGGTTTCGATGCATCGATCAAGATCCGCTAAACTGTCCTCCTTCGTCGATAATATTGAAAGCAACTCTCGCAATTTATCACAGTTTGGTGAAGCTTTACCAGTCTCCTCTTCTAGCTGCGTCAGCAGCTTCGTTGCAGAGCTGCGGATCGTTCTCCTCTTCTTTTTCATCCGCTCTAACTGTTCCGCCATCTTCATTCAATTCACTTTCACTTCTAAATTCCATCTAACTCCGAGATTCTTATTTCGCAACTATTCCGTCACGCTATCCCGGGTTTCGGCACCAAAAATGTTAGTGAAAGTGCGTGGAATTGAAACGCTTACACGGAGGTCATGTTGAAAACTCGTTTACTTCAGTATAAAAAAGGAAAAGTAGCGACAGGAGGACGTGACAAGGCTAAAATTATAAACAACGTTCTCAGCACACTTAGTATGTACTTCTATTCAGAAAATATAATAATTATTCTGTAACAAAAGTTACAACAGTACTCATAAGCTCAACAGAATCATGTTTTATATGGTTATAATGCGCAGTGCTGTAGCTACAAACGCGGAAGTTGAGTGACCGCAGATTTGAATTTAGCAGCTGATGATGTGCTGCACTGAACGATCTAATCACACCGGTGTGATCGTTTATCATAAATAAAAATAAAAATATTCGGCTATTTTTGTCTTTTGGAAGCTGCATTCAAAATCCACTTGCCTCAAAAATCTGAGGGGGCACTGTTGAAATCGCGTTTCGGGAGTAGCAGTAATTTAGTCTGGGCCCCCCTCTGGTCCAGTGCCCTGGGCACGTGCCCGGTAGGCCCGTGCGTTAATCCGTCCCTGCATTAGAGTCAACATCCTAGACACCAAATTGATCAAAGTCCACAGGACGTTGAATGAAGGAAGATTGTAGGAAGATTTAGAGCTTCTGGTCGACACAAACAGCTGTTACTGAGGAAGAGACGGAGCGTGTGCCATTGAAAGGCTTCCTTTTATTCAGCCAAACAGGAAGGAGCTTAGCCAAGCTCACAAAACATGTCATTACTGTGAGGACTGCTAACATTTCCATAGAAACTTGGAGTCAGTGTCCATAAATGGACAGGGAAGAGTGTGCTTGCTTGTGTGAGAATGGCATTGACTCTCTGCTCTGATGTCAAGCTGAAGTAAATCTAATGAACTGAGTCCACACTATTACCAGTGGACTATTAGACTGGCCCTGTGATGCTTCTTGGTAGGAAAGTGAAGATGATGAGGAGGGAGTCCTTCAACACCTGACACAATCACACACTAAAATACACACACCTGAAGTGACCTTTAAACATCAGCCCAGAGATGAATTAGAAACAAGTGTTTTTCTAAAGCAGCAGTTTTTAAAATCTTTGACAGTGGGCCTCTTTCTGAAAAAAACAAAAAACAAAATTCACACTTTGCTGATTATATTAGAGGTAAAAATAAATGTGTAATTAAATGTTAAATAAGATGAAGTAAATGTCAAAGATTTCAAGTTACATGAGGTATCGTGCGAGTTGTTAGGTAATGCTAGATAATGAATATAATTCATCATATTTTAGATGTGATAACAGGTCGAAGATGATGATCGATTTTGTCTGACATACAGTCGGCAATGCGGCAAACACTGGTGGAAGGGGAAAACAATGCTATCAGACTTAATTTTAATTTTACATGTAACCACAAATGCAAAATAAAGACTACTGCTGAGTCAGCTGTAAACGTCTTGTAATTAGAAATCTTACATGAAGAGAACTGGAAAATTTTACTATTAATGTTGTTTTCTTTTTTGCATGAATATTATTTATTTATTTTATTTAAAACATTTTATGTGACAGGAAATTATTGTTGTTATTATTATTATTATTATCATCATCATCAATATTTATCATATTATTATTATTTCCAGTTTTCTTTGCATATTTATTTAATAATTTATTCATTTATATACCTAAATATTATTATTTATTTTTATTGTTTAATTTTTTTCATTATTATTATTATTATTATTATCATCATCATCATCATCATCGTCATCATCATCATCATCATCAATATTTATCATATTATTTTTACTTCCAGTTTTCTTTGCATATTCATTTAATAACTTATTAATTTATTTACCTAAATATTATTATTATTATTAATATTAATTTTTTAATGTTTTATTTTTTACCATTATAATTACAATTGTTATTATTATTATTACTATTTAATAATTTATTAATTTATTTACCTAAATATTATTATTTATTTTAATTTTAGTATTTTATATTTTAACATTATTATTATCATTATAATTATTATTATTTTTTAATAATTTGTTAATTTATTTACCTAAATATTATTGTTTATTATTTATTTTGATTGTTTTATTTTTTTAAATTATTATTATCATTATTATTATTATTATTATTATTATTATTTAATAATTTATTAATTTATTTACCTAATTATTATTATTATTATTATTATTATTATTATTATTATTATTATTATTATTATTATATTTTCTTTTTTATGTTTTTATTTAAATAATGTACCTGTAAGGTGAAGGTGTGAGGTATTGTAGAATTTAAATGGTCTTTCATGTAGGCTTCTCCTGTTATTAAACATTCTACACAGTATATATTGTTGTGGAGGTAGGCTGTCTTTTACCTTGATTGTTTGTTGCTCTATAGAACAATCGAACAATACACAAGGTTAGAAAGATTGAAAGAGAGAGATGGAGCAAACAATGAAAGGGGGAAAGTGGGAGATGAGGTATACAGTGCCACATTCAATTATGGATTCACTTGTGGACTCGCTTGTGAACTTTCCATCTGTTGCAAATTACTCCTCTCAGAGGCTTCAATTATTTCTTCTGTCTTCTAGCTAAAATTAATGACATGGTGTGTAGTGTAATCAGGGGTTGTAGAGTGCATGAATGTGGGAGAGAGAGAGAACATAATAACAACACGTCCTTGACAAAGCTCTTAATGACAGTTTATGACAGGACAACACACTAGTTTTTTTTAGAAATATGTAAAAACAATTCATATTTTCACTATGCCAAAATTACGTTGTCAGACAAACAAAAGAAATGCGCTTTTAAGGCAAGAATCACTATTATTATTGCTCATAATTATTGCTCATGGAATTAAACACATCCCTAACTTTGTTTTAAACTGTGTTATGCAACTTGTATCACTTTTCTAAGTGACCAAACTTATTTGGCAACCACAATGTCCTGGTATCATGAATTTTGCATGGTGAATAACAACTAAAATTAAAATTAAATCTTTTTCTCCGTGATCTTGCATCTTTGCCTCCTTTTATTTCTCGAGGCAGTTATCCTTCTTTTGCCCTGGACACTCCCTAATTAGCATGTTTGTATGTTTTGTTTTCCTCTGTATAAAAATATTTAATATGTAATTTACCTGCAAGACATAGAAACAAAGAACAGGCTGAACTCTTCTGCTTTTGACCTCTGTGAAGTGGGTCAGCTGTCAGAGATGCAGAAAGCAGAGAGGAGAAGCTTACATCAGTGCTTTTTTGTTTGTCAGTGTGTGTGTGTGTGTGTGTGTGTGTGTGTGTGTGTGTGTGTGTGTGTGTGTGTGTGCTAGTGCATTATCCACAGTTGGTGGCAGGGAATGAAATAGAAAGAGAGAAACACAGAGGGCGAGTTATGCTAATGTAATTTGGTTCTAACCATCCCTCAATGAAGCAAGCGCAGCTCGTTTGAAATGCTGTATGGATTGGTTTGTCATCAGCATGCTGCTTAGATGAAAAAAAATAATAGAGAACATAAGGGTGAAATAGAGCGTTGCCAAGTATATGGTAAATTATGCCTTTCTGGATTATTTTTCATACAGGCTTTATGAAGTGTAATGTTCAGAAGAGTCCTTGGCATATTTATCTAAGTCAGCCGATTCACAGAAGTCATTTAAACTTTGGAAAGTGAAGAACTGCAGGTTTCTGAGATTTTCCCAGAAGATATATTTTTAATAATCCTGTGCCAATGTATGTTCTGTGTACTGTATGCACTCAGTCTTTTGTTTATGAACTTCTCCTCACTGTCTTGACTCCTAGTTTGTGTACATCTGTGGCAGAGATGTTCACAAGTCTTTAACTTGGAGTCCGAGTCAAGTCTGAAGCCTTTATTGCTGGAGTCTGAGTCAAGTCTCGAGTCTTTGGTCACGATGTCCGAGTTGAGTCTCAAGTCATTTAATGGCTTGCTAAAAAAATCCATTCAGAATCCTCATGTATTGAAATCTTCCTATTTACGAAGCTGTTTTATAGGCTATAGACAAAATATATGATCTATGATCCGCTTTGTAAAAAAAATAAAGAGGTGTTAAGATGTAAGGTTAATGTACATCCAGCCTGTTACTTATATGTTTTAATCCATTACCATGTTCAAAACAGTTTTTCTGTAATCAAATTCTATAATAAGAGTTCGATCTACCATGACACATAAGGAAATATTTGACACAGATATTACAAAACCATACAAATAAAGTATTTCTTTATGATATAAGTCAGGGGTATTCAATTAAAGTTCCAAGAGGCGTGACCTCCATATTTTCTTCCAAGCAAAGGTCCAGACAAATTTTTTTTTTTTTTTTTTTTTTTTTTTATAAATAAAAAAAATAGCTGATTTTTATTTTTTTACATGTATTGTATTTTTACATTTAGATAGATGAGAGGCCATTTGACAAAAAAGTTTTCCTCCTGAAATCTATACTATTTTAATATTTTACTTAAAAGCAGTGTCTAGCCTACTAAAATCAATGTAGCTACAATAATCAAAACGTTCTCATCTTGAGCAGAAAAGAAAAATTACTAACAGTTTCAAAGTTTAAGTTCCATCCTAGCCATCTAACAACAATTTTTCCAATTATAATTACGTCTACATATATATATATATATATATATATATATATATATATATATATATATATATATATATATATATATATATATTTAAATGTTCTTAGCCTACAGATTAATAATGCTAAATGTAGACCAGAAACGTCTTGTCACATCTGGTTTGACTCTGAATTGAGTCATAGGTTATAGATAGATAAATAGATAGTAAGAAAAATAACTATATTTGCAGCATTGTTTTTTCTGCTGTGTTTTAGTAAAAGTAATCTATAATTTTGCTGCTGCTCACCGTGTTTCTGTTGTTGTTAAAATAACCGCGTCATCCTCAGCTCTTGAACTTGGCACCGGCGCGCATCCGGAGAGAGAGAGAAAGCACACAGAGCTGAAAGGGCTTGAATAAAGTGCGTTTGGCTTTAGATAAAAATACTAGAGGATATAGCGCTGAAAGATATTTCATTTTGAAGATATTTTGAAGACTTTTATTCTCGCTGTAGTATTGTTGCTGCCGCCGGCGCCATGTCCTGGTGACACTGTGTTTCGTTGTGAAAGCGAAACTACTTTGTTTGGGCTTCCAAAAGAGGACACAACTAGAAATCAGTGGTTAAGTTGTATTTACAACACTGTTCCAGAACAGTTCAACCCAAATATTAGAGTATGTGCAGCGCATTTTACGGAGGACTATTTCCTGAACCTGGAAGAGTAGCCTACAATGCTGGCTTGCACAAAGGCTGTTTCTATAAAGTGGGGCAATTCCAACTTTGCAAGGACAGTCTGACTCACAGCCTGTAAGTACGTTTTCAAAAGAATTTGCCACTGACTATTCAAATGTGAGTTTTGAGCTGTGTAGATTAGTGCCTGTTGCTTATCGTTTCTCTGATCACAAATGCAGACATGGTAATTTTTACGCGGCACGATGCAATGCGACACGTAAAAAGACAGTATAAGTCATTATAATCAGTAATCATGTCCCCACTGGATGCAACAAATGCCTCGTTTGTAATGGGTTTTATTGTTTTTGTCTCGTCACGCCGGGACACGGCATCACAATACGGTAAGGGGGGTAACATTTCCGTCTCACGCTTGAGGTATTCGGCCAATCACAACGCACTGGATAGCTGGCCAATCAGAGCACGCCTCGCTTCTCAGAACGATGAGCTTTGTAAAAATTGGCGTGTTTCAGAAAGGCGGGGCACAGAGGAGCAACAATAATGTACAGTATGTGGAAAATAATGTGTTTTTTGAACCTTAAACCACAAAAACACATTGCATTACACCAAATACACAAAATAATGTTCTTTTTAGCAATGTCATATGACCCCTTTAAAATGGTGCTGCTGCTATGGCTCGCGGTCTAGATGGATGCCGGGGTGCGGATGCGGTCTGCCTTTTGAATATCAATTATATAAGTATTTAAGGATAAAAGACTCGAGTTGCTTTTAAAATATTCACGAGTCCTTTTCCTCAAGTCGAGTCAAGTCTGGACTCATTTCAGGTTGAGTCTGAAGTCAAGTCTGAAGTATATAAAACTGCGACTTGAGTCCGAGTCACTAACTCGAGTGACCATCTCTGATCTGTGGTTTATTTTTGTAGTCTTTATTTTTTTCTTATTTCAAAAATGAATGTTTTGACATGTGTCTTGTAAGTGTTGTCCATTATCTGCACCCACACATGAATGTTTGTAATTTATTCCTGTGATGGCAAAGCTGAATTTCCAGCACCCATTAATCTAGTCTTCAGTGTCACATGATCTTTCAGTGTAATCATCGTAATATGCTGATTTGGTGCTTGAGAAACATTTCTTATTATTATCAATGTTGAAAAGTGTTGTGGTACTTAATGTTTTTGTGGAAATGGTGATACATTTATTTGAACTAGAAATCTTTTGTAATAATGTAAAGGTCTTAACTGTCACTTTTGATCAATTCAATGTGTCCTTGCTGAATAAAAGTATTAAATTCTTTCTTTAAAAAAATACTTACCCATCCTAGCTTAATATGCAGAGACAAATATTAGAAATTCTATTATATTAAATAATTTTCAGCATTTAAAAACATGATTTGGAATATTCAGAGCCAATTTGCAGCATAGAATGTTAGATTGTGAGCATACAGTTATCGGAAATCTAGCTTGAGTTTCTCTCCTCACTGAGCGCTGAAACTTTAAAGGTCTCGGTCTCACAGCCATTCAGCCTCACTTTGTTTTCCCAGGAGTCTTTAGCAGCTGACCGCTCCGTGATCTCATCACTGAAGGTCAACAATCAAACCAGGAAGTGATTCTTTTTTATCGACCGGTTGCGGTAACAGCAAAAATAGAGGAAACGCTCCAGTGAAAAACAAGGGGGTTTTCAGAAAGAGGGAGAGAGAGCTGACAAACAATGATCTGAGTATTGTATCCAAAGGGAAGTTATTCACAGGAAGCTGTAAAGACCTGCAGAGAGCTACAACACTTTTTAAGTGAGGTTTGCAGCTGCATTGGGAACATTGAGGTTTGCTGCATGTTGATAAAACAAAAAAAGTGCATTTACTTCAGCTACAAAGTATAATGTCCATACAAGCTTCTAACTATCTCTGAATGTAGATCTGATCACAAAATGTTTTAAACCCTGTTTAAACTTAGTGCTGACCACCTGTGATTAGATCTTTCGAAATGCATAATACATTGAGGTCTATAAATAAAAAAAAGTTTTTTGGTTATGCGAACACCAGAGAAAACATCAAGTACATTTGTCATTTTTCAAATGTAATTGGAACATAACCAGATAAATTTTGCCCTGATTTTTGTACCAATTTACAGTCTAGACAAGTTGACGCTAGTTGCCGAAAGTCAGAGCCAGTCTACAGATCTGAGTTGACAGATTTCATAGAAAATCGTGTAGTGTATGATGAGCACAGACTCTGATATTTTGCATTCAGACAATAGCCGGGTTTCCATCCTAAGTTGCGCATTTAACTTGTGCGCAAAATTGGAATATTGCATAAAACGATTTGCGAATATGCACCGTTTCCATCCAACGAGTCAGAGAGAACAAAATCATTACTTCCTGATAAACTGGCACTAAATATCACTAAGAAAAGTAGGAGAAGCCACTGAATACAATAATTTTCAAATATAATAAATTTCTTGCGCCTCAGAGCGAGCAGACAAAACATAATAAATGCGGTCATTGCTTTCGGAGGTGAATGCCAGCCGTTTGGGAACACAGTTGTGGTAGACCGTTCTGGGAGGCAATACAGAAATACTTTGCTCGGACATTTCATAATGACCATAACAACATTTCAGATGATGTGCAACAAAATCGGTCCTCTGGTTAGTCAAGATTATGCCGTTTCATAGCGCAAAGTCACATGACTTTTTTAAACACTCATGCGGAATTTATTCGCAAAATGCATTTCCATCTCCCATTATTTGCATTAACACTTTTTCGCACAAGTCAAAAACCACCTCAAACTTTTTTGCGAATTAAGGGATTTCTTTTTGAAATTTGGTGTTTCCATCACTCATTTCTGATGTGATACTTTAAAATGTGCATAAAAAGAGGGTCAGAGGTTTTTAGCTGATTTTAGAAGGCCTATTGTTTTCATTTGTCATGCATCTTCTAGCAACAATGCATTAGTTTCTGCGTGAGTTTGTTGTGATCAGGATGACTTGAAAGTCTGGTAGTGTGAGATCCTTGGTAGTGTATGATGCCCAGTTATTCCTCTGTAACTATTTACAAAGTCAGCAAGTGTATGATGCCTAGTGTTTTAAAATCTGCTCAGATTTTAAAAGTAGTGTAGTGTTTCCCAGCCTTTAGCTGGGTACCAGGTGTAAACTAAGCCTTTTTCTTGCTTTTTTTCCATTCTCATTTGTCATTTTCTCCCTCTGTCATCTGTCTTTGTTACTTTTGCTGTACACTAGCTAACAACAAGCTGACCAAGCAAAAGCTTGGCTAGCTGTTTTTCGTGCTAGGCATCTGGTTAATTTAATGAAGAATACTCAGCAGTGAAAACACACTTCTACTGCATTCACAGATGTTTTGAAGCCTCACAATCATTACACACACTGTTCTTAGGCTTTTACATTCTGACAAAAAAGCAGTCGAATCTCATCCTTTGACCGCCGATGCACTCTTTCAATCTGACTGATCATACGCCGATGTACCATCATAAATAAGACAGAACAGAAAATGCCAGAAGGTTGGTCAGACCTGTGTAATGAGCCGAAGAGGAGACTCTATTAAACTAGTACAGAAGCATCACAGAGTCTTTAGGGAGACTGAGAGAGAGAAAAAATATATAGAGAAAGCGGTTAATGGCATGGAAACCGACACGGAGAAATAGCACATATTTACAAGAGCCACGAGCCGAAATCTGCTAAATTGTATTCAAGTGTGAACGCCCTTTTCTTCCCTACAAGTGAAGTAGAGGATCTGTTGTTTGAAGAAGTTCTTAATGATCATGAAAGCTACAGTTTCACTCCCCCCAGCTGAGAACAAACTTTCTGGGCTGTCACTTGTTATTTATCATCAAGTGAGTCACAGATTTCCTCACCAAGAATCACTCAACATCTGTACAGTTCAGTGATCTGCTTTGGCTGCCTCTACGACAGTAACACAACATGAAACATTAAGTATAAACTTCCCAACTTACACTAATGGATGGGCAGTCAGAGAGCGCAGAGTTGTTCGCTTTATGCGGTCCTCAGTTCACATTAGACTCTGACTAGGAAAGGCAGGGGAGCAAATATTGTTAAAATATAATGAAAGAATGAGGGGGAAAAAGAGAAATGAAAGTGAAGTGGTCCGGAATGGAATGGTACAAATGGAACATACAGTACTGTTCTTATTGTTTAAAACTGTTAGCCCACTAAGTGACAGCATGTTACTGGGTCACTGATTTATTCACTCAACTGATTTGTTCAAAATACTGTTTCAGTGAGGAAAGGAACAAAAGTCTCATTGAATCCACTAAATCAGGGGTCACCAAGTTCGGTACTGGAGGGCTGGTGTCCCTGCAGAGTTTAGCTCCAACCCTAATCAAACACACCTGAAGCAGCTAATCAAAGTCTTGTTAGGTATACTTGAAACTTCCAGGCAGGTGTGTTGAGGCAAGTTGGAGCTAAACTCTGCAGGACACCGGCCCTCCAGGATCAAGTTTGATGACCCCTGCACTAAACAGATATTCAATTCAATTCAATTCAATTCAAGTTTATTTGTATAGCGCTTTTCACGATACAAATCGTTGCAAAGCACTGTACAGAAAATTAAGTTTCTACAATATATTTAGTATTAGCTTATCATTGGTGACTATGTCAGTTAATGTACATATGGCAGAAATGTACGGAAAAAATCCATTAAAGACGTAATCAAACAGATGACGAACATTATTAACAACAATTATTATATGTTGAAATCAAATTTATAGCAAGATTTGGTAGTTCAGTATGTTGTTTCAGGTTTGGCATCGTCTGAGGTCCTCTGAGGGGTTGGCATCATATCTTCTCAGGTGTTCTGGATCCAGACTGAAGCAGGCAGAAACAGAGAAACATATAGAGACATAATTAGCATAGCTGGTGTTCCAACCAAGCAAAATTGATTTGTTTAACCCAGGCTGAAGAATAACAATGTGCATTTGATCAGATATAACTGCAGTACAAGATTATGAGATGTATTTATTTGAAAGCTTGGCCAAAGAGATGTGTCTTTAATCTAGATTTAAACAGAGAGAGTGTGTCTGAACCCCGAACGTTATCAGGAAGGCTATTCCAGAATTTGTGAGCCAAATGTGAAAAAGCTCTACCTCCTTTAGTGGACTTTGCTATCCTAGGTACTACCAAAAGTCCAGAGTTTTGCGACCTTAGGGAGCGATGGATTGTAGCGTGGTAGAAGACTAGTTAGGTATGCAGGAGCTAACCCATTAAGGGCCTTATAGGTAAGTAATAATATTTTGTAACTGATACGGAACTTAATTGGTGTCACGCCCCTGGACTGTTTTGTTGTGGTTTTTGCTCCCCATGTGTTCCCTGTGACCCAGTTTCTCCCCAGTCTGATTGTGTTAATTTGCTCCAGGTGTGTCTCCTTAGTTCCTTGATTGTCCTGTCTTTAAAAGCCCCAGTCCTTTCAGTTAGTGTTTGTCGGTCTTTGAATGTCTTCTTATGTTCTATGTTCCCTATATGGATTAAAGACTCCCAGTTTGTGTATTCTCCGTGTCTCCTCGTTCCTGGCTCCAGCATTCGTGACAGAAAGACCGACCGAAACAGTTACCTCCGTGTCCACCCTCCGTTTTGTTTTCCGTTTTCTATCAGTGTTTTTGTTTCCGTTGTGTTGCCCCATGGATCCCTACGTCCGGCCCGAATTCCTCCTCCTCCTGCTGGAGCAAGAGGACCGATCTCTCAAGGACCATACAAGACTGTTCCTGATGTTAGCTAACGCCACCAGCTACCCGGACGGCGCGCTCTGCACATTCTATAATGCAAGCTTGAACACCGCGTGCAGAGCGCTGTCGTCCGAGGATGGTCCTCGAGAGGATTACGCCGCCTTCGTGGAGTGGACACTGGCGAGGCACGGATCCCCGTTCACCGTCTGTGCCGAGGGGGATCTCGCCAGTGCCACTCCTGACCCAGAGCCCAGCCCACCAACTCCCCGCAGTGCGGAGCACCAGCCCGAGCCCACCGATGACGGAGAGCCATTTCCCGCTACGATCCACGAGCCAGCGCCAAGCCGAGCGACTGAGCGGAAGATCGTCCCGGAAGTTGAGCCCAACACGTCAGATCAGGTGCGAGAGCTGATCACATGGGAGCCAGCCGTGGACGGTGTGAGCGCGGAGTGGAGCTCCGCCCCCTGCACCGCGGCTGAGGGTGAGCTGATGATACATCTGGGGCTGCTAAACTTTGAAGGGGATCTGTTGGACTGGGAACATGATCTGGAGGTCGACGCTTCCCCTATCCTCTCTCCGTCTCCGCTGGTTCCAGCCAGCTCCGCTCCTCCCGAGCGCCCCCCTGTGCCCGCTTCCCGAAAGCGTCCTCCAGAACCCGCGCCTCCAGAGCGCCCCACAGTGTCGGCTCCCATTCCTGAGTTAACCCCTGGAAGCCCGGAGGATCTCAAATGCCCACCCTCCCACCCGCTCCTGCCTCCTCCACCGCTGTCGTCTGGCAGCCCCTCTGCTCGCCCTCAGCCCTCCATCAATGCGGTGCGAGCTCCGCGGGTCTGCCATCCTCCATCGCCGTGGCTGGAGAATCCCTCACCTCCACCTCCAGCCTCCGAGGCCCAGACTCCACCTCGGCCCGTAGACCCAGCGGCTCCACCTCGGCTCCTAGCTCCCTCGCCTCCACCGTCATCCATCGATCCACCAGCTCCACCAGGCTCCCTCGTCCCTCCGGCTCCGCCTTGGTCAGGCGTCGACCCGCCATCGCCTCGGGACTCCTCTCCTCTGGCTGCGCCTCGTCACTCCATCCCACCGGCTCCGTTGGGCTCCTTCCTCCCTCCAGCTCCACCTTGGTCCTCAGTCGCTCTGGCTCCGCCGCGGATCTCCGGAGCTCCGCCTCTGCCTCGGTCGCCAGAGCTCTCGGCTCCACCCTGGCCCCCCGGATCCTCGGCGTCACCCTGGCTCGTCGGCTCTCCGTCTCCACCTCGGGCTCCTCCTCCACCTGCTCCGCCTCCGTTGGTCGGCCCCCTGGAGTCGGCGGCCATTCCTCCTCCATGGCTCCTCCCTCCGTCGGCTCCACCATGGGCCATCATCATGGCTGTGGCCTGGGTCCTGCCAGGCTCCTCCTGCTCCGAGTCCCTCCTGTCTCCTCCCTGGCTCCTCCCTCCTTCGTCGCCTCCCTGGTCTCTGTCTGCCGGCCCCCTCCCGGTTGTCCGTCCTCCTCCTGAGCCGCCGCCATTGTTCCCACCCGTCCCCCCCCCCCCCCCCCTCTGTTGTTCCACGGTGCGAGGACGCACCTTCCGGGAGGGGGGAGTAATGTCACGCCCCTGGACTGTTTTGTTGTGGTTTTTGCTCCCCATGTGTTCCCTGTGACCCAGTTTCTCCCCAGTCTGATTGTGTTAATTTGCTCCAGGTGTGTCTCCTTAGTTCCTTGATTGTCCTGTCTTTAAAAGCCCCAGTCCTTTCAGTTAGTGTTTGTCGGTCTTTGAATGTCTTCTTATGTTCTATGTTCCCTATATGGATTAAAGACTCCCAGTTTGTGTATTCTCCGTGTCTCCTCGTTCCTGGCTCCAGCATTCGTGACAATTGGTAGCCGAGACTGTAAAATTGGGGAAATATGATCATATTTTCTTGATCTGATAAGGACTCTAGCTGCTGCATTTTGGATTTACCTGGTACCTGCATTTACCTGTAGCTTATATTCAAATACTAATATATTCAAAACACTGATTCAGAAAAAAACAAGCGAGTCATTGAATCATTCACTAAACTGATTAGTTCATCTTGTGTGTGTGTGTCGCTCGAAAATGAAGGAAGCATTTATATAGTGCTTTATTGTGTATTGCTATACACCCAAAGCACTTTACAATCACATGGGGGGTCTCTTCTCAACCACCACCAGTGAGCAGCATCCACTTGGATAATGCGACGGCAGCCACAGCACAACGGCGCCAGTGCGCTCACCACACACCAGCTACAGGTGGAGAGGAGAGAGAGAGAGATAGAGCCAATTCATGGGGATTATTAGGAGACCATGATAGACAGGGGCCAGTGGAGGGAATTTGGCCAGGACTCCGGGGTAACACCCCTACTCTTTACAATGAGTGTCATGGGGTTTTTAATGACCACAGAGAGTCAGGACCTCAGTTTAACGTCTCATCCGAAAGACGGTGCTTTTTGACAATATAGTGTCCCCATCACTATACTGGGGCATTAGGACCCACACAGACCACAGGGTGAGCACCCTCTGCTGGCCTCACTGACACCTCTTCCAACAGCAACCTAGTTTTCCCAGGAGGTGTCCTATCCAGGTACTGACCAGGCTCAACCCTGCTTAGCTTCATGGGCAACCAGTTTTGGGCTGCAGGGTGATATGGCTGTGCAATATGTTTTTCCTCTGGTTTTGTTTAGAAATATTTCAATTTGCGTAGCAGAAATAGGTGAAGTAACTGGAAATACTGTCTTAAATTTGAGTTTTTGAGTATTAAATTCTTGTATATTGAACTGCTGTATGAAAGCACCAGGAATTACTCTCAGGAAATCACAATTCCAAAAACAACAGCACTTGGTCAAGTGATATTGCTTAAATATATGATATTAACGGATGTAGTAGACAGCACATTCCAGGGCCCAGTTTATGGCGGGGCCCCTCTCTGACCACAATAGTGGACAAAGGTTTGCTACATTTTGATTGGATCTTGGTGGACTAACATAAGCAAACTGTCCAACGCCATCAGATAAAGATGCCAGGACAACAGTCAGACACCTCTTAGAGGGCAAGAAGAAGACCTTTGGTACAAAGCCCGGGAAGGACAGGACTTCTCATTGGTCAAAATGGAGTTTCTGTCCTTCACCCACCAACAGACTGATTCCTAAGGTTTTAGGAGTCACAGGTTTTGGCCTGTGACCGCCATAAAAATTCCTTAGGACCTCTGGATGCAGCAGCAGTGGGTGAAACAGAGTCACAAAGTTCCATCCAAATCCATTCATAACTATGTTCTCAAACCTTAAAACTGATGCACACTACAACACACACATCTCATACTTATTCAGAGAAATAAATATTCTCAGTGACAGCGACGTGTAGTGGAACATCTTACACAAACTCAGCTGTTAATGGACAAATGAATGCATGTATGACAGTTCAGTCTTCTTCCATCATGTTTGGACTTAATGTGTTCGTAACATTGCCAAAGGTATTCTGGTTGTGGTTTGGTAAGTGAATGATGCATTGGTAAAACTTTAGTGACACTTTTCTAAATGTGTGTTTGGACTATGCAAATAAGTTCCACAGGAGGAAAGAAGGGTGGGCCACACCGTGTCCCCCACTCTGATGGAAATAGCCAATCACAGCCTGGAAATGGAGAAGCACCAGATTGCAATCTCCTCCTCATCGGAAAGGGATAAAGGTACCTTCCCAAAAGACACTCGTTGTTCTGAGTCTGAGTCCCGAAAGGGAAAGACGTTAACAGATAAACAAGTTCTGAGTCTCCGGCCCGTAAGGGAAGGGACAGTAACAGACACAACCTGTTCTGAGTCTGAGTCCCGAAAGGGAAAGACGTTAACAGATAAACAAGTTCTGAGTCTCTGGCCTGTTTCAGGGAAGGTAGCAACAGAAACAACCCGTTCTGAGTCTGAGCCCTGCAAGGGTGAGACAATAGCAGATACCAAGTCCTGAGTCTCCAGCTTTGAGGCAGCAACAGATACGACCCCGTTCTGAGCCTCCAGCCTGCGAGGAAAGAGATAATCTACGTTCAGACTTCATTCAGAGTCTTCGTCCAGCGAAACAACAACAGATACAGCACGTCCTGAGTCTCCATCCTAGAGAGACAAAGCGGATCAACCAAATTCTGGGTCTCTAGCCCAGAGAGGCAGAAGAAACACAGACATTTGCAACAAGGTTAAGCTCCGGCGAGCAAACCTTCACTCCAAGGTACCTTTGCTTGCGTGTTCCAGGCTAAGGACCTTCTGCACCTACTTCAGGGTCACATCTGCGTGTTCCAGATTTAAGGACCCTTTGGTGCTCCAGGAGATCAGCATCCCCCAGCGCTTCATGTTCAAGGCTGTCGAAATGGATTCCTGCTCCTTTCCCCACTGCACTGTTACCAGCACAACCAGTGGATGAAGCCACCGGACTGCTCACTCAACCACAGAGAACGTAACTATCACCTATCCAAACCTCTTCCAGAGACCTTGGCATTGTCGTGTATTATTAGTATATAATTTTTCTAATTGACATTAGATATTATATAGCTGATTGCAGTTGATAACAAATAATCTTTCAGCTATTTGTTTGATGCATAATAAGGTTCTTCACCTTACTTGTTTCAGAGTAGTGACAGTTTGTCTTTCCAGATAACGTAGCTCTGATATGGCAACATCCAACATAATCACTTGCATTTTATGCATCTTATGCACTTTATTCCTTTTTCATTCATGGTATTCACTTAGTAGTTGTTGATTACTCTTGTCTATCTTTTGTTAATAAAATTTATTTTATTACACTTGTGTCTTCCTTGTGTTTATAATGCAGTAAGGTTCTACAAGTTAGGTATCCCACCAATCTTTCTTATTTGATGTACTCCTAACCACACCTTAAGTGACATGTGATCCAAAAGTCATAACGTCACCTGTGACGTGAGTACCCATCACTAAACTATTTCGCCCCCTTAGGTTGGTGAAAGTGAAATTCACTACACAGAAATGCTGTTGTTATGGATCAATTAATTACTCTTTCACTTTCTTACAGGCAAAAATCTGATTTTGCTTGGTATATCTGGCCATTTCAAGTAACATTGAAATCTGACGTTTAGAAACATGATATGACTTAAATCTAAATAAAATTAGCCCTAAAGATTGGATTTGAAAACTAAGTTTGCAGTATGTTGTGTGAATAAAGACACTCTCACATGTGCTTCATGGATGACAGGATGGTGTGTTCTTCAAGGAGAACTACAACACTGGCTTATCTTTGAATCCATTCCCCATCGACACACAAACAAATACAAAGACAGATACACACTTATACTGAAACACCCTAGAGCCGGAAAACAGACCAAAGGAACTGGGCTTTCCTGAGATCTTTCCACATACAGACACAGAGTTACACACATGACAGAAGCCACAGACGAAACTTCACGAAAGGAATGAGAAAGAAAGAGAAAAGAAACATCAAATGTTCTTAATTAGTATTTCTGTCTGGTTTTCTAGTAAAAAAAATCTCAACAAGATAAATTTGCTCGAGAAGCAACAGGATTATGTTTAGAAAATCTTATGTTTTTGTTTTTTTTACTCGACTAACAATTATTTTTCTTGTTTTAAGCATAAATGCAATTACCTTTTAATAAACTTGTGCTTAAAACAAGAAAAACATTCACTGAGGCTGTTTAGTTTTTTTTAGTTTTTTTTTTAAATAGAAAATGACAAAAATACTGATTAAAAATATTTTTGCAGTGGATAAAAGGAAGACTAGAGGTTGTTTGATGGGGATGATTTTGGCATATTTAATTATTTACATATGTTATAATGCGGTAACTTTAAAAAGCCTCTGTTCTATATTATGTTCTCCTGTGCGTCTGTGTGTTTGTTTAAAATATAAGCTAATGTTTAAAGACGTACTATAGAGCAATTGACCCTTGCAGACATACTGCGCCCAGACAGTGAGAATATAGAATTTAGAGAAATATTTCTTTAGCCTGGAGGATTTCATCTTGTCCTTCATCCTCAACCATCCCCCATCTCATCCCATTATGTGAATCTTGTGTTGTGAATCTTAGTGTGGAAAGCTAAATCAATTGGAGACACAGCAATGTGTGGAAATGGAATTAGGTCTTCAGACCAGTCATGTTCTCTAGTATGTGTGTGTGTGTGTGTTTGTGTGAGAGATGGTTTACTTTCTTCATTGTTGGTGTCTGCTTTGGTAACACGCTTCAACCCAGAGAGAAGATGAGAGAGAGAGAAAAGAAACTTTATAAAATAAACAAGATTACCACCTCAAAATAGAGAGATGGAGAGAAAAGGCGAAAGAGAATCAGGTCTCACTACTTTTTCAGCATCTGACACCACGTGCAGCATGTTTGTAAGATACCACATCAAGTTAAAAATAGTGCTTTTAAAAAAATGTGTCTCCATTCACAGTATTTCAGTCTGTGCTGCAGTTGTCACTTGTGTGTCCATTTTAGAGCCTGTTAGTGTCAGAAAGCGCAGTAATGGGCACTTTTAATTTCCAGCAGAGCAATGAACTGTCTAATTAAAGGGGCCAAATGATGTTCAAGACCTCTTGCACTTTCTCTCTCCTCCAGTGTGACTTCACGCTTCCACTTAAACGTTTCAGAGCTCATTTTTTCCCCTGACTGTTAAAACCGTATTAGTTAGATATGGAGTCAATTAACTGACTAATAGAATAGAAGGGTATGGAAAGTAAAAAGTATGAAGTCTGAGCTTCAGTAACTTAAAAGTACCAGAAATATTAATATGGTTATTTGGTGATAGCATCAATGCCATGATTTTTGGACAAATTGTAAATGTCTTTTCCAATATGTGTCATGATAATATTGTATATTTTTGTACCAGATGTATTTACATGACACAGATTATTACAAAAGATGACACAACCATTATGTTTTACAGTAAATAAACTGGTTCTTAACAGTTTTTGCTTTAGGCCTCGTATTTTACATGCATAATTTTGTCATTGTTCTGTCGTCACAAACAAAGCCTGTGGTCTTTTTTTTTTGTCAAAGGTCACTGTAACCTGAAAAACTGTGAGAAAAGAAAGAGTGCTGATTTTTTTTTTCCCTCCGCAGCGTCTAATGAACAAGTGCATTTATCTTGATTAACTTAGTCTGCGAACAAACCTGTAATTAGATTGTTATCTACATATAATGGAAGTCAGCAGGCTGTGAAATTTCAGGGATCGATGGTTATTGATTTCAGTCATAATGGGCACTGTTGACTGCGAAGTGCGTATGTACAGACTAATTATAGATGGAGGCATTTTATATTACATAATTCTTCATTTATTTACTTTGCTCAGAATAAATTGGCTTCTAAAATAAAGCCACCTGATGTGGTCTTTTAATGAGTGTTTGATGTATCTAAACTCTGAGGAAATAAATAAACATGCTGTGCATGCAAGAGCTGGTCAGTACTAATTGCACCCATTATAGATCTGTGGCAGAATATGATGTATATATTGTACATGTTATATAATATATATGTTACATTTATAATATAAAGTCTCTTATGCTTGCCAAGTCTGCATTTATTTGATCAAATACAGTAAAAACAGTAATATTGTGAAATATTATGACAATTTAAAATAACTGTTTTATATTTTAATGTATTTAAACATTTAATTTATTCTTCTGATGGTAAAGCCAAATTTTCTGCAGCTGAATTTTCATTATTTCATTCTTCAGTGACACAGGGTCCTTCAGAAATCATTGTAATGTGCTTATTTGGTGTTAAAGAAACATTTTTTATTATTATCAATGTTAAAAACAGTTGTGCTGCTAAATATTTCTGTGGAAGCTGTGATCATTTTTTCGTGATTCTTTGATGAAAAGAAAAGCATTTATTTGAAATATAAATGTTTGTAAAATAAATAATAATCTTGATGTCCCAAAACTTTTGATCGGTATATATTTGTGTGTGTGTATATAAGCTGCAAAATCATTTAACTTAGTGGAGCAAGCAAGTCTTTTTTATACACTTCTTGATTCCTCTGAGCATGTTTCACCTCTTCACCCATCCTCTGTATGTTCTGGGCTGGGATTTCAAGGAGATTGAGTAGAGGATTAGAGAAGCTCAGTGTTTCATATCTCAAGACACTGAGTCAAGATCTACTTCACACACACGCACACACATAACACTGCTCTCTGGCCTTTTTAGTTGATCATTAGACAAGTTGCACTTCTCTGCAGGTTTGTTAGAGGATGTCTTTATAAGTATTGAAGTGCTTACGATGCTGTCTGTGAGAAAGTTCATATTGCCCTCTATCAAACACCCTTTTGTGGGTCACTGTGCCTGTGCTTACTGAGGTAACTGTGTAGTCAGAGTTATTCTGGTACGACAGCCATTACCTCCTTTAGACGTGAAAAATGGTTCACAACATGAAATATTAAAATAGCAACAGTATAAGTTATCGACAGGGGTCTATCCAAGCATGTTTTTAAATTCCTTATTAACTCACCACTCTCTGAATACATTATGACATGAATGTCTTCAGGCAAAACAGACAGGGAAGTGTGGCACATGGAGTTATTATGGAGCCTGTATATGCCTCAAAGTAAAAGTAAAAAAGGTCAGTGCAATTTCATATCTTGATCTTGCAGTGTGACTTTGAATCTCACAATATGACTTCATAAGTCACAAAACAACTTTACTGCAATTGTAACTTTATTTACATAAAACAATTTATGAGATTAATAGTACACTTTTACTCAGAACTCACTTTAAACCACCATCGAGTGTTTGTAATAACTTCCTTTTACGATCACATGTGGAATTTGGTCGTTTACTGTAGTTAAAATATGCTCTTTATAGCCTTTTATATCGCTGCACAAATTAGCATTTCAGATGTACACATTCATCTCAAGAAAATCACATACAAACCATATCCTATCGTAATCGTGTGTTTATTATCTTATATAATCTATAGTGGCTGTTGTCATGTTTATTTCTGCTGTGTAATAGCTTTAACATGTGCTCTGGCTGAAACTCACGTTATTTGTGATGTTACAACCGCCTCTCCGTTCTTAAGTTGCCAGGTATACATTCCAAGTATAATACACATTAGTAAAAGGATCTATTTTAATTTTCATTTGTCTATATACACTTTGGGCGGCCGCGGTACATTATAAAAATAGCCCAAAAAAGCGCAACCCGCGGCTCTGTAATTTTTCCCGCGACTGTATTTTCAAAATAGCCCACTTGTGCCGCTAACGTTACCCTGGCAACACTGGTTCACTGTACCCTCATCACACAATGATAGATAACCTTCTGTGCTGCGATGACGGGAAGAAGTTGGGGTCAAGCATTATCACATGATTAGTTTGCTTTAAAAAAATATTAGATTTGCGTTAAAAATTTTAGATTAATCGCATGCGTTAACGTTGACACCCCTAATATATATATATATATATATATATATATATATATATTCATCATAAAATAGAATACAGAATTTAAACAGGCTTATTTTCTCACAATGTGACTTGTTTATTGTAAACTTAATCTTACAATTACTTGTAGACGTAAAAGGATTTCCATGTGGAGTTCTGCATGTACATTTTATTTTTTTTTTTCATGTACAGTCTTAAGCTTTCAGTGGCCTTTTCAAAGGCCTACAACTTGCGAACATGGTGTAGACTGCTCAAGGCTTGTTTCATACTCCAGCCTTAGTGGACTTTTTCTTTTATAACCACCCTAATTGGCATATTACACCACATTCAGTGTTCCTTTTATGATTCACACTTCCCTGTGGACGAACACCCACATTCCCTTGCTCATCGCTCTGTGGCACTGAGGGAGTCATGCCACGTTTGGGATTCGGATTCGGATGGCTGTCACACAAGTTCATCCCCAAGAACATCAAAGGCTTTCGACTAGAGGCTTTGAAGTTCCATCCAAAACAAGGAACCGTTCCTCCACTGGCATGTGGATCAAATCGAGGAGAATGGGAATTGGACTGGAGTGCTGTCATTACTGAAGGATGGCCTAATGACGTTAAACCAAAAACGACTGTTCTCACAGCGACCGTGGAGGCAGCAGCCCCCATACTTGAGGGAGCTGAGCTGGTGTGTTTTACTAATGCGTTAGCCCAAGGTCTAAACCAGGCAGGTTCATGAGGCGAATTCGAAATGAAGTTTTGCCCGGAGAATACAAACAATGGATCTGTTTTCATATCCTGATGTTCATTTGATGAATGTGTATGTATACAAGGGCATAATTATGGAATGTGTAAGCCCAAAGCAGAAATATGAGGAGTTTGATGTCTGTCAAGGTGTGTGTGTGTGTGTGTGTGTGTGTGTGTGTGTGTGTGTGTGTGTGTGTGTGTTTAATAATGCTAATATGCTAGTATTTCTTCACAGTTTGAAACAGTACTTTTTGAAAACAGTACCCCATTATTTTTTAGTTTTTAGTCAGCTGAATTGTCATTAACTTGGTTTAAGTACAAAACACTTAATTTGGGCTTAAAATAAACTGGGCTACAAAGAATAATGATGTAAAAATTCCCTTGTTCGATTTTTGGCTCTGCGGCTGGTCTCTAGAGTTTTTGTGTATAAAATTTAAAGTAGGATAGCTGATTTAAATTTTGCTTACATTTAGGTTACAACAAAACACCATATTCTGAAGGATTTCAGAATATGGAACACTGCACAGACACTTACATATACATACTGGCCTTTTAAGAGGATCTGCTTATGTTGTTCAGGTGATTACATTTGGATTTCATCATGTCAGCATCATGTCACATATCACTCTGTCGTCTCTTTCAGTAGTGCCTGAGCAGAGTTTGACATGCCAGCAACACACACACTCAATGCTTGCAAGCACAACTCATCCTTTTCCCTGTGTTTCTGTGAGCTACTTTGTTCACACATGCACATATACTCAACCAGCATTTCAACTGGAAAAATGTTTGTATGTACAGTGGGATTTTTAAAATAATATTTAAACCTGAAAATAAACAGAGAGTTTTGCATTAAATTGCAAAAAACTGCTAGTGCTTAGTAGACTTTTTGATCCTATTGCATTTATGCCCATATGTTTAGGTGGGTCATCATTTGATCTGGTGGATCGGTTCATTTCCTATGATCACAACACATATGATGCCCCACTTTTCCTGTTTATGTGCATCTTTGAAAAGCTAGTTTACTCTCTACTTACTGTCTGACACACTTCCATAATCTGTTCTGCAAATTTGGGATGATAAACAGTGTAACAGTGTAAAAATGTAACAGTGCTTTGAGAGTGTTTAAAATGGCTTTTTTGATATCAAGTTTCAGAAATTCATTTTATTTATATATTCAAGCATAAACTTTTAAATATTCTCCTTTAAAAATATTGATTTTGGGGTGAAGGGAAGATGCTGATGCAATGCTTAATAGATTTGTGTGTGTGTTTTCTCTTCTAGCGGCCTGTTTGCCAGCCATTACACTGAAACGCATTATAGGGAAGATGGACAAACTGTTATGAGCACTCACAACTCTACGGTACGTTAAACAGTCTCACACACATTTATCTTTTGGTATACACACATCCCAGTGAGAAAATAGACTCAATATTAATTGTTGGCCCATTTTGTTGGCCAAACTTGTAATACATCTGCATCTACTTTTCAGGGTTAGTTCAACCAAAAATGAACATGAGTAAATGATCATCATCATTGACTCACTCTTCCTTATATGACTTACATTTTTCTTCAGAGGAAAAGAGACTTTTACTCAGAAATCCAAGCTGCTCTTTTCCATACACTGAAAGTGGATGGGACCAAAGGATCTCAAGGTCCTCCTAGACAGTAAAGCCAAAAAAGTTGAGTTCTAATCACAAAGTGGTCCATAACACTTAAGCACTGTATATTTTAAGAATTCAGAGTCTTACAATAGCTTTATGTGAGGAACAGGCTGAATTTGAAGCCATTTCTTACTGAAAATCTTGAAAATTGTATGGAAATTAGTAGTTTGGACATTCAGCTATAAAACTTGTTGCATTTCATGGTAGAAAGAATTTGTACAGGTTTATGAAGGGCATGCATGAAGTTGAAAAACCAGAGAATTTTCATTTTGAGTGAAATATTCCAATATTGTTGTTAAATATAATACTTTTAAATCTTCAAAAGTTCAACTGGGCTGGCTAGTGCTCTAGCATTCTCTGACTGGCCGTCTTCCCAGAAAGCTGATTAATCTTTGCTGTGATGTGATGTTGACACGAGGACAGCATGTTGACATTATTGTCAGGCCTGATTTGAATTGTCTGCTGTGTCTTTTGTACTTTTATAATTAGACTAGTGCTAAGAACCGCAACTGACAGCTTTGACAACATGTTGCCATCCCCCCATTCCCAATCGCACATGTGTAGGCTTGACAATATTATTCCTGCTGGGCATATTTAGCTCTTATTTATAATCATTTAAGCCTGTCCAAATAGCCATGAACATCTTTTGTCTTCAAAGCTGAGAAGGTCTAAAAAAAAAATTGAGCCGTTTTGAAAGATTAATTCATCAAAAATAGGTAAAACAGCTTGACAAGGCTTTGGTGCGAGTGATAATAAACTGATACTTGATTGACAATCTTATTTGCACAAAGGAAAAACATACTTTAATTTGTTAATGAAAAATCGCATGCAAATAAATAGAAGTGATAAGTATTGTGGGAAAAAATGAATAGTCATGAGAAAATGCTTTAGAATCAGTGGTTTGGGTGGCAGTTAGATTATACAAATGATTTATGTGTTATTTCTAAGAACTGTTTTTTTTTTTTTTTTCGAATATTATGTTGAAATATGTAATACTTTTTTTCAACTAAAACAAATCTAAAAAGCTAATTTCTCAGCAGATACATGTGTGAACTGTCATCGAGGGCAGACACATAGAAAAAGCAGCCTAGTATTTTTTCTAGTGATCCTTAAAATCAGGACATTATGAAAGAAAAATGGCGTGATTTTACTAATATAAGTCTCGGACATCACTTTGCTGGCCTAGTGTATTATTTAACAGGGCCATTAGCTAGTCAGTCATCATTTTTAGCTCTAGCTGTTCAGATATCCTACATCTATGGCTGTTTCTGGTACGTTCTTTGCTATTCTTGGTCTGTTAAAGCTTAAAGATGTGGAAATGGTAGCCACAAAAATTCCCTCAGACGGCTGAGTTTTGATGTGAAGGATTTTTGCCATCAGGCGATGATTGCTTTTGACAGAGCCGTGTGTTTTTGAACGGTTTTGTCTGCCTGTGTGAGTGTGTGTGAACATTTGTGTGAGTGATGGCAGTTAGACGTCCAGCCTGTGGCTACCGATTGGTATTTCCACATGAAAGGTCTTTGGGGGCTTGTGCCAGCCATAAAAGGGGAGAATAGTTTCCTTGTAAAATAGACCAGCAGGCACTACTCTTACTGGCACCGCAATGTGTGGTTTTCATCGGCAAGCAGTTGCTTAAAGATGACTTTTGCTACGTGGCAGTATGCTACATAATCCCTTTAGACCAACATTATCTGACATTATCTTGCACCTGAACAGGATCTCAGTTCCAGTTAGTAAATGATCCAATTTTATGGTTAATTGATTTCGGAAATAACCCCACTTTAACTTCATCTTTTGGCCAAAATTCAAGTTTTCGTGTTACACATCTGGCTGGTCAGTGAAATTATGCTGTTTTTTTTTTTTTTGGCCTGGATTGTTATACATATAGAAAAATACATAGAAAATGCAATTTATACATACAGGTGACTTCTATGATGTACATAATTTCTGTATTAAAAGTTATTTATTTAATTATTTGCATAAGGTCAAAAATGTCAGGGCATCTCCCTAGTAAAAAAAGTAATATATTTAAAATACATATATTTCATACTAAGTATAGTTCAAATCTATTAACATATTTACTGACACATCACTTATAATAATCAAATATACTTCAGTATATCTTTAGTTGGATTTCAGCACTACTTCTGCACAATTAAAGTGCATTAAGCACAAAATTAGTTGTTCTGATTTATCAGACTTTAAGTATACCAGTTTAGTATACTAAAAGTACAATTGCAGGGTATTTTTATTAAGCACTTAAATATGTAAATGTATTTGTAATATACTTGGCATGAAATAAATGTATTTCAAATACATTTTAGTATATTTATTTTTCACTAGGGCTGTCATAATACTGTAATGATAAAAACTTATTTAGTGGGTTGGCTTATTTATTTATTTAGCTGCTTCACTGCTAATTGATATTTGAAAAATGTTAGTCCAGCATATCAAGTCATGCATCGACCAACATGCAGAAATTAATCATTAATTAATCATTCATAATATTTCTAAAAGCATACTTTTTTTATTGAGAATGATATATTTTAAAAGTATTAATTTTTTAGTTGCACCACATGCACAAGTCACACTTTTCATGCAAATAGTATACAACTTTTTCAAAACCATATGAAATAAGCATGAAAAGAAACAGAGTACATTTCTAAGAACCTGGCACATGTTTAAACTTTACAAGGATTTTTCCTTTTCATCATGCAGATGAATTGCTATTACCATGGTGAAGTCCAAGGATACGCACACTCTGATGTCAGCCTCAGTACATGCTCTGGTATCAGGTAAGCACATTATCTCCACCATAATGTCCATGTATCCCATTATGTACTATAGGCGGTAATTTTAACCATATTGACTTCCAATTTTCAAAGTCATTAAAACTCCTTAAACAAGTAGTTTAAAGCATGTGTGCTTTAGTGTGGAAAGCTATTATAATAGGCCTTAAGTTGTCCAACATTTATTGCCTTGATATTGTTTCCAGTGGACTTCATGCGAAGGTTCATTTAGAGCCTATAAAACCGTGAGATTAAACATCAATAAATGCTTTAGTATGATCCCATGCTTCATTGTCCTTAAGATAAGCACATAAAGTGACTGAAAGCATTTAATATGTCATGAAAAACTTTAGCGATGTTGTTAAATATAATTAGAATGAGCATGTGGCTACAGTAAATTTGTCGTAGAAGCACAACTTTTACAACAGAATTGGTAAAGATGAACTCAGAACTATGATTGAAGCAAACCCAAGGTCTCCTGCTTGTAATTACAAAACATTTCTACCGAAAGTCTTTACTTTATCTTCATTATCTCAAGCCTGGAGACTTTCAGGTAGGCAGATATTAAGGCCATATCTGAACACAGAAGGTTACTGTGAATCAAGGCAGAGGTAAATGTGATCGTAGCTTTTTTCCTCACTGGTGTGGGGGTGTGAGATGGAAATTTTTCTGAAGATGCTGAAATATGCAATACTGTAGATCAGATTGCAATCCTGTTGAACTGTCTCTGCTCAGTACTTTCAGGTTTCATATTAGCAGCTTGGTTATAAATTGCAAGGAGGGTATCATCAGATATAATTTAAATTATCATTCCTTCTTCAAGCATCGTTTTGAACTATCAGTATGGCTCCAGATTTTCATCTGTTTTATCTTGTTATTATATTGCAAAGTGAAAACTCACTCTTCATCTTGCAACCTAATTCTGCAGCAGTGGCTCTTATACATACACCCTTCATATTCAATTATCACTCAACGATAACTTTCAAAATGTCTTTTTTCACCCATGGCTATATTATTAAGGATATCACAAAATGTAAATTCACACATTTGAAAACGCAGGCATTTCGCTTTCTGGTGAGTAATGGGTTATTGGTCATATAACTGGGTGGAGAAATTAAATTTTATACAATCCAGTGTCATTCTGCAGAAAAATCCATATCCATCCATTTCCCAGTGGGACGAAGACAAATAAATGGACTTATTAGAACTGGATTTATTGACTATAGAGTTTATTAGATGGTGGAAGCTCATCTGCCTTTAATTTTACAATGATATTGTACTGAATAATTATATTAGAATTAGATTATTTGATCTCAGAGTTCATATTATTCAACTATGTCACTGCAGCATTTAGCCAGAATGCAGACTTGCTTGATATCCCCCATTCATTTCTCCCATTTACATCATCTTTTTTGTTTCACTCTAAATCGAGCATAAAGTGTCCTGCACCTCAAGAAAATTCCCTGCAAGTTATACCATACAGCTTAATTGCATTTTTTTTTTCTGAAGAAATGTAAGTGATGCTTGTCCATGTTTACCTAAAAAGACAATGCTATGGTATTGTGGGTGGTTGCCATGAAATTGCTTCTGTATGCCGTTTCTACGATCTTCTGGGTGGTTACAGGGGCATTGCTTGGTGGTTGCTTACTGGTACAAGTCAAATGAGTCCACCACTAAGTCTCTAAGTCTCTGGGGTCGCGTTGAGTTTTTTAATGAACCATGTTTTAGTGCCTATCTCAAGACTGTCCGATGCATTCATTTGCACTCTCTTTTTGATTTTTTATTTTTTTTTTTTGTCCTCTCTCAGTGTGTGTGCAAGTGCTAGAGTGAATGCATCCTGTGAATGGGAGCTCTTATATGGGCTGAACTCTTCCAAAATGTCATCATTCTAAAATTAAAAATGAGTTCCCTATTTAAGTTGTTTTTGTAGAGTCCCTAATTGACTAATTTTTGCTGCAAAAAGTCTTGTCATATGTAATCATGACTGTTCATTGTTTACATTATCGATAACTGGTGTCACTTCAGAGTACTTGTGCACATCCCTTTTAATAGTATAATGTAGGCCTAATATATAGCTAGTTTTATGTTAGATGCTTAATATTCTAAACAACCCAATAAATTCATTAAATACCATACCTTTGTGCATTTAAGACAAGTTGAAAGTTATCATAATTTTAAAAGGATATTTATGATGATTTTTGAAAACATCCTTTTTTCGGGAATTCAAATTCTTATTTAACCCCCCAGAGTTGCGTGGAGTACTTTTCATGATGGATGAATGCACTTTTTTGGGCTTCAAAATCTCAACCCCAATTTACTGCCATTACAAAGCTTGGAAGAGCCAGGACATTTTTTTAATATAACTCAGATTGTATTCGGCTGAAAGACGAAAGTCATATACACCTAGGATGGCTTGAGTATGAGTAAATCATGGGGTAATTTTAATTTTTGGGTGAACTATCCCTTTAAGAATATTTCATGAATTCAGCCACTTATCAATTTAAAAAGCCCTTCATAGCAAGCCACACAATTTGAGATATAATTCTTATTAATATCACAAACGTTACAGGACAGGTTACACACCAAGCTTTAACACTTCACTGCTAAATTTGAGCAATAGTAATAGTGATGCTTATCTTAGCAAGTACCACAAAATAGGTTGCCTGATACCTTGCCATTATGTGTTTGTATGTTTTGCTTTACTAGAAAAAAAAAAACACTTTAAATTGAACACAGAGTTTAAATCTGATTCAATCCACAGAGGGTTCATCTTACTTGAAAATAAAACACTGATGGTGGAGCCAGCTTTTGAGCCAGCAAATGACACCCATGTGATTTATGAAGGGCATCACCTACGCTTCCCCTCTGGAACCTGTGGACACGGACACAACATATCGACTGTCAGCCATATGAGCACTGGTGGACTGCCAGAATCATTCAGCACAAGGGTATGAATGCGATCCGTCAGCGACTGTCGATGCAGCAGCTATTATAACAGTGTTTTGTTTGGAGAGTGTCACTTTTTTGTCTTGAGGATGAATTAACATGCATCATTCAGCATGTGATGTCTTTGTTAATGCAGATGAGAGGATTGTGGTTCCCCTCACTTCCCATGCATGCTAAAACAAGATTAGAGAGCTCGGCGAGACATCAAAGGTTAACAGAAGATCCCAACATAACAATCTTGACACTGAAGATGTTCTTATCACAATATAGCTGTCTAAATAAGATATTCAGACACCATTGTATTGATTCAGAAGGATAGCAGCCTATAGAAGGTGCTGTTATAACTCAACATAATGGCAAACTGATGATATCTATATAATAAAAGTGATTACAATTAGGATCAATGCTGGCACTGATATTTGCAGACACATCTAAAGATTATAGATAATTTCATAGTCCATTCGACGAGAATAAATCAAAAGGAGATGAAGACTCTTGATATTGTCACCATGGTGACTACAGAACTGCTAGTCGAAGTTATAAAGAACTAAAAGTGTTACAAGGAGGTTAAAGAGAAAGTTCAGAGGGGTCACTTGTTGGTTCAGGCATCAGCTATTTTTGGTGGTCGTGGTGTTTTGTTCATTAGCGAATCAGTTTTATTAAATTGATATAAATCAAAGTACACCTTATATTTCTCATTCACTCAAAGCTCAAATTGTTTGACTGCTTTCCTCCCTTCAATGACTGACTATTTAACTGTGGTTATTTATAAACACGTCAGTATTTCAGTTCAAGATGGGCAAAGGCCCTTGAAACAAAAACTGAACTCTAAGGGCCAGACTTACTAATCAGGGCAAATTAGCATTAGAGCGTAATTCCATAAAAGCGCCAATGGGAGGGGAGAATTCAGCGTGTGATTTACTGACAATGCGCACATTAAAGAACACAGATGCAGCCAGATCATTTCCATAATGACCAGTGCAATCTACCAAGAGCAGCGCAAATTACCACGTGCTTTAATTCATGCTTTTTTCGGGCGTTAAATAATGGCACAAATACCAGTAATTGCAAATTGCATTGCGTGATTCATTTTAATACTCTCCTCCCATAAATTTTGCATCTGAAAGGGAAACTCCTACAAATGCAAATTCAAAAAGGCGCAAAAATAACTGTCCATGCCTTTTCAGTACTAATTCTTCACTGCGCGTCTTTAGTAAATCCTGACAGTACTATTTTAATGCCAAAAGTTTGCCCTGGCGAAAGCTGTTAGTAAATCTGGCCCTAAAGCACATGATGTCCTGGTACATATACATTATATGACAACATTTTGCACATTCTTGTTACTTTTTTTCATTTGAATTTAAGTTCAAATGTAATGATCAAGGTAACTCAAAAGCAGGGTTGTTATCAATAACTAAAACTAAAACCATAAAAAAATCATTACTTGAAATAAAATACTTCTTATTGTTTAAAGTTTAAGTACTAAAGCTTAATAAAAACTATATAGATATAGATATATTAAAAACATACACACACACACACACACACACACACACACAAAAGTACTGAAACCTTACTTGAAATTTATATGAAAACATTTAAAGCAATTTAAAATATCAACAAAAACTCTAATCTATGATACTAAAATAACACTGGTTCCACTTTTCGAGCCAATTTACAGTAGGAAGGATTTGAGTCTCTTCTCTTCTCTCCTTTTTTTTTTAAAGGAAACCTAGGTAAGTATAGTCAAATAAAACTTTAAAAAATAATTGTTTTGCAATAACAATATACAGAGATAGTTAATCAGTCAGTCACTTGTTTAGATTTGTACTGTGTACAAAAAATTAAAAATAAAATAAAATAAAATATGAATCGTTTCAGATGGCTTTTAATGAATCGGTTGAGTAAATCATTCACTAAGTTGCAAATATAAAAATCACTTACTGGTGTAACCTGCAGAAAGTCTCACTGAAAGAATTAATGAATCAATGTTAATGAATCAGTGTTATTTGGTGAACAGATTCAAAAGATTGAAGTCACTGGGATGATTCAAAATCCCTATCATTACGCTCTGGTGGACCCTCTGGTAAATTTTCTCAGTAATGAGACGTTTATCAAATGGTAAGATCGCTGACATGCTCTTTTCTGTTCGACAGCATAAACGAGATGTTCAGAAGACCACCAAATATGTGGAGCTCATCATTGTAGCAGACAACAGAGAGGTAGGACAACAAACAAACATAAAATGTTTGACAGAAATTGTAGTGCAAGACAAGTTAAAAAGTTTTTCAGATATCACAGTATCTTATCTTACATGCTCCACCAAACCATTTTTCCACAAGTACTTTAATATCAGACTCATAAAGAAAGAAGAATGAAGGGAAATGTGCTGTAATACCCATTGTATGGTTGACTACTGTGCAGTATTTGGGTTACAGTAAAGTTTTGGTTCTTTGTTTCACCTTAGTAGGCCAAACCAAAAGCAGGTCATAGAGGGTGGGACCTGACAGGAAGTAAGGCAATGCTCCCAAATGATCAGACAGGAAACAGGAAGTGTTGTGTATAAAGTGAACATTAGTTGTGGGAAAAGGAAACTGGGCAACAAGAAAGCTATCGTGTTATCAGCACAGCTGTCTGTATATTAATGTGTGTGTGTGTGTGTGTGAGAGAGAGAGAGAGGGAGAGAGAGACAGAGAGATTGTGATGTCTTTCGTCCCTGTTAATTAAATTTTCATGCAACACTATTTCACTAAATAGGCTAATCCATTCTATTAATTTAGTTTATTTATTTTTTTGCATCTTAAACATACACTCAAAGGGGAAGCAATGCTGGACCGAAAGTGGTTCGGCTGTCACACTCATTTTTTTTCTTTGACTGCTATTGTTCAGTGCCTCTACCCTGCTGTAATGGTCACTTTCAAGTGTTCTTAAGAGCGTGCCATCAGACACACTTCTGATAACACCCCTACATATGACAGCCACTCAGAAGGTCCTGCATTGTTTAAAAATCCATCTAGACTCTCGTCTTATACTTATTGGAGTATGCCTTTCATCTCACCTTTGTCTTTTCTTTCCCTCTTCAGTTCCAGAAACAAGGAAAAGATGTGGAGAAGGTTAAGCAAAGGCTAGCCGAGATCGCCAATTACGTGGACAAGGTATTAAATGCCATTCTTCGCCCAAATGAATGGGAACGCTTGATTAGAAGTCTAAAATAGAGGCCTGATTGTCAGAGATGAATGTAGGACTGCTGAAGTAAAGGATGAGATTTTAAATAAACCCCCTTTTGAAAGAAAGCTAAGTATTTTTAGGTTAGGTTAAATTGACTGATGTCCAGACAGACATATAGATGCACTGCTGTGTCAATAGATGTATTATGTGTTCTCTCAGTTCTACAGAGTGCTGAATATTCGTGTAGCTCTGGTGGGACTGGAGGTGTGGAGTGATGCCGACAAGTGTGCAGTCACCCAAGACCCCTTCACAACTCTGCATGAGTTTTTGGACTGGAGAAAACTTAAACTGCTGCCACAGCGGCCACATGATAACGCCCAGCTTATTAGGTACAAACACACCCATATTACACACATTATCACATATACACACTTTAGCACCTATGTCAGATTCTTTACCAATTTGTACTCTAACAGCACAGAATAAACTAATGCTAACTCAGAATTACGTACATCTTAGGGGCCATTCACACAGAATGTGTTTTTGCAGCTAAAAACACTAGACGCAGGGCAGTGGAACAGGAAAAAACCTTGACACGTTTTTTAAGTTGAATTCTGCGTTTGATTTACTGACAATGCGCACATTAAAGAACACAGACACAACATCTCATTTCCATAATGACCAGCGCAATCTACCAAGAGCATCGCAAATTAGCGCATGCTTTAAAACATGCTTTTTTTGGGTGTTAAATAATGGCGCAAATACCAGTAATTTGACGAGTGCAAATCGCATTGCATATTCAATAAGGTCAGGCGCAAAAATAACTGTATCTATGCCTTTTCAGCGCTAGATCTTCACTGCGCGTCTTTAGTAAATCCTGACAGTACTACTATTTTAACACCAAAAGATGGTTTGCGTTGCTGCAAGCTGTTAGTAAATCTGGTTCTTAGATTTTTTTCCCATGTTCTATGCTATATATTCACTACCATTCAAAAGTTTAGGGTCAGTAAGATTTTTTTTTTAATTAATACTTTTATTCAGCAAGCATTCATTAAATTGATCAAAAGTGACAGTAAAGACATTTATAATGTTAGAAAAGATTCCTATTTCAAAAAATGCTGTTCTTTTTAACTTTCCATTCATCAAATAGTCCTGAAAAAAAATATGTCTTGGTTTCCACAAAAATCTTAAACAGCACAACTGTTTTCAATATTAATAATACTAAGAAATGAGAATATACTGAAGGATCATGTGACACCGAAGACTTGAGTAATTCACTGTATTTTCAATCATGTTAATGCAGCCTTGGTGAGCAAAAGAGACTTCTAAAACATAAAAAAAATCTTACTGACTCCAAACTTTTGAACGCTATATCGTACTAAATGCTGCCTATGGTTTTCTAAAAAATGAAATCCTTATGGTACAATAAATATTTTAAACGGTATGCTACATTATTGTTACAAGACCTCTAGGTTGCATGTTTAATTCAGCAGGTGCTGTAGCATGATAGAATGTTATCCTGAACATGTATTAATCTTAGTCTCATTACTTGCTTGTGCAAGTTTTGTACTGTATATTTAACCACATTTTTATTCTCTTATGGCAGTGGGGTGTACTTCCAGGGCACCACAATAGGCATGGCTCCCATCATGAGTATGTGTACTGCTGAGCAGTCAGGAGGCATTGTCATGGTGAGAAATAAATCATCAAACACTCTGTGTCCCATAATTAGCACATTCACACTGAGCTGCACAACCATCCAGCAGTTTTAGACTTTTATGATTTAAAAGCATTGAAATTTTAAGGGATAGTTCACCTTCTATAATAATTCTGTCATTAATAATCATCCTAATGCCATTCCAAACGAGGTACATACCTTTTTCCATAAGGACTAAAGCTTCAATAAATGCAAAATGACTTTTGAGGCTTGAAAGCCTCAGTCCTACTCATTGTAATGAGCCTGCAGCTTATATGTGGTCAAGAAAGAAAGTCATCTGGGTTTGGAATGTCATAGGGTAAATAAATAATGAGTTTTTCATTTTTGGGTGAACTATTTCTTCATGGTATAGGTTGTGTCTCACTCAGCTCAGATTCACCAAAATCCATTTTTTGTTTGTTTTTAATTCCAGAAATTTTCAATTAATCAATACACAATGACTCTTGCTTGTTTGCCCTGCACCCACTAGTCATCAGTAATACTGCTTTCACCACTGTGCTCCATTTTTGACTGCAACTTCAGTCATTCACTTTATTATGGTTTTTGCCCCAGTTTCTGCCTGATAGATAGAGGGAGCAATGGTGTGGTAACTCAAAGAAAGACTATTACATCCCTCTGCATTTTTTATCATGGGTTTCTTGATTTATTCATGATTTCCTAAAAAGGCCCTATACCACAAAATTGAAATATTTTCATTAGTGGTCTCTGGGTTTTAGACTCCAGTTTAATGAAACTACATAAGAGGCTGTTTATGTTCTTGTATTTTGCAGCACATAGTACCTTTAGTGTGAAAATTAGTCTAACTAATCCACATATAGCAGCTTTAACAGGTCATACACAAGTTAGTCTTCTTTCTCTTAACCACCCACAAGCTGCCTGTTAGTCAATGCGGCACTACCTATTCGACCATTTATCGCTGCTTTGCTGCTGTATGGCTAAATAACACACATTTACATTTTTATTAGTATAGATCTATCATCCATGCCACTGTAACAAACTATGCCTCTTAAACAAGACCTCACAGAGATGAAGTCATTAGCCATAGGTCTGAATTACAAACTATTGTGGTGCTGTATGATAAATGATTTCCATTAACTTCTTAAAGGGGTAGTTCACCCAAAATAATAAAAAAAAAAAGATTTTTGAGTCAATTACTCAACCTCTTTTGTTGCGAAAGCACATGATTGTTTATTTCTTCTGTCAAAAGTGTGATCATGTTGTTCTTTTCTGTACAATGAAAGTGAAAGGTCACTGCAAAAATGACAAATAAAACACCATAAAAGTGGTGCATATGCTGCACACATTGACTTTTTCTAAAGTACATTTGTCATTTTTGACACCATTTACTTTCTTGTATGGAAAACAGCTGGATGAACATTCTGCTAAATTTCCATGGCATGTGGGTGAGTAAATGATGACAGAATTTTCATTTTTGGATGACGCATTCCTTTGTTATTTCATAAAATCAATAGATCCACTAAAGATAGAAAGAAAATTAAAAGACAAAAGGGAACACGTTTGATTTGGGAAAAGAGTCACTGTACACTAACTGATGTGTTTCTGTATTGGCTGCTGTGGTTTCAAAGGCTTGTTTCCATATGTGTGTCTGTCAAACTGTTAGATTCAAATCTTCTTAGACAATCTGTGAGTCAACACAGAGGATTGTGAAAAGTTTTTAAGCTGATCAGTCTTGTAACGTGGTACAAGATTTGGTTTAATTCACAGCCAGATTCATTTTCAGTCTCTGTTTGCCATATGTAACTGAATGGGAGACTTTTGTGCAAACAAATTTGACCTAACCATAATGGACACGTCTTACATGATTATAGGAATCCAAAAGTTGGAATGTCTTTGATAGGAGATACGCTATAAAATCTGGAACTAACTGAACAGAAACCCAAGAGCACTTACATATGGCTGTTACCACTATAAAGGCACCATGTTTTCAATGTGACAGCTTGGTAGTGGTTTCTTGGAATAGTTAAGTCTGGATTTCCCACGGCATTAACCACCGTATTAGTCTGCAATTATGCTCAAAAAGGGGCAAGTCAGTCATACTCAAGATATACGATCATCAATGGCACCCTATAGATCTTGAATAAATTAAATGAGGCAGATAAATATCACCCCTGTTGACTCTGAAAGCTAAGATGAGCCTGTCACGTTCCTCGCCCTGCAATCAAGACAGGAAATGGCATTTTGATGTACAGAGAAATGGAAAAAAGACAGTCAGGGTATAGTTGTGTGAAAAGATGGCAGCTAAATCAAGAAAAAAAATCTGTTTCTGGGTTATTAGAGGTGGTTCGCTGGTAACCAGGTCACGTTTGTGAGGCAGCAGGGAGGTTTTCTTCACCTCAGCTGAAACGGATAATGCTGAAGCTCTGCTTTGTTCTTGGTGAACAGATGATGAAGAGAGCAGAAGAAAAAAGGAAGGAGAATAAGAGCAGTGGTGCTTCTATGTGTGTTTTATGGCGAGGTTGAAAGAGATTTTAAAAGAGAGAGTTTGAAAGAGAAAAGATAAAAATTCATAGGAGCATCTACAGCCCTTCAAGACATTTAACACAACAACACTATCTGCTGGTCCACATTTATGTGGACTACATTATTAATCAGTTGTTGTGTTTTTTCCAGTCTGGTATGAGGAAATAATTGCTGTGCCGTTATTAAATTAAAAATGTATCCAGTTAATTACATCATACACTGATCAAATTAATTGCAAATAATCGTATATGTCAATATTTGCCCTGAAATGAACATTATTTAAACATATAATTTTATAGTGAACAAGTAACCATTGAATAGGGCTAACTTTTGAATTTTTTATGTCTGTTTATTTTTCTAGCACATTATTTTTTAAAATGTTATTTAAATTATTTTAGCGTGATAGGAAAAGATTTCCCCTCACAGATTTTGCAATGTGAAGTTGGTGAAGCAAATTTGCCCCACTGACCAACAGAAAGCCACTTTGTGGCTTTTTGAAAGTGAGCTGTGCCAGTTACGGGATGTAATAGATCATGGGATCAGCAGTCGATTGCTTTTGGCCGCTTTGTTGTTGCCTGCTCTGTTCCAATACAGTTGCTGAGCTGCACTCGCATGTCAGACTCTTGTTTTATGCTTAAAGTGCTGCATAAACAGTGCCTCTTACATTGCTACACTATTGACAATGGGCAATGAAATGTTGCCAAAATTTCACTAAACTAAAGGGGTGTGCGATAATGACAAAAATGATCTCAATATTTTCTGGAATTTTGTCGATAAGGATAATTAGATAGTATTTTGCTGAGCGTGTTATTGTGCTGGTACTTTGGGAGGTTTAGGACTGCCGTGGACATCCCAAAGTTTTTGATATTCTTCATATTCTGTACGGCGGTTTGTTTGCAGCAGAAACAGAAATTCACTTTTCCAATAATTTTAAATTGACTTTTACCTTATATATGGGATTTTTTACCTTTATAAGACCTTTTTTTTCTAACCTAATTAAGTGTATGCATCAACTTTTGTGTCAAATTCTTAAATTTAATCAATAAATTCAAATAGTAAGACACTATAGGGTTGTTACCAATCAAATGAAATCAGTATCAACAACATTTGTGTTTGCAATGGAGAAGTGGTACAGAATGTGCATCTGAAGCGGCATTTAGATGCATTCACACAGACTGTTTAATGCAGGACATGAATGCAATTATCCTGAAGTTACAAATGCATAAATAATGTTTTGATGTTTACTTATGTTACTGATATTTGAAATGATTTGGGGACAAAAAAGGGAAAATATACCTTAAATACCTAAAATCGCCAGTAGGTGGCGGCAAATCACTGCATGAGTGAGTCATTGAGCCATTCATTCAACCGATTTGTTCAAACAGCTGATTGATTCAGTAAGGACACTGTCCTGTGATGCTCAGAGATGCAAAACAGTTCTGCTGTGGCTTTGTTTGGAACTACTTTCGTGGTCGAAATACAGCAAAAACAAGAACTGTTGTGTCTAATGTAAGTCATTTAATATTAACTTCTTGTTTATTGAGCCGTTCATCAAATTAATATCACATTTGCAATCATGTTGATATTTGGAGAAAAACATCACTCTTCGTGTGATCTTAACGACTATATCAGATGATATAAATATAAAAGACATATAAAAGTCATACGGGGTCATTTTTGCCCCCTGCTCTTGAATTTTTTGGGAATTCTAAATGTATTCTAATAGACTAAATCATGCAGTGAAAGCATGCCATGAACTCTAAATGTGCTGGCAGTATTTTCGCGTTTTGTTAGTTTTTTTGCGATATACTTGAAATGTTGCATATCGCTTAAACAACAATTACAATATTATCGTTGACGATATTGCACACCCCTGTTTAAGTCTGTTTTTTTTTTTGTTTTTTTTTACCATCAAAATAGTAAAACATTATTTGGATTCTAATGCTCCTCCTGAGACCAGTATCTTTTTTTGTGGGACAGTTTACAGTGTGCAAAGTAACAGACATCAAGAAACTGCAAAAATAAATACAGCACAAGTAGTTCAAGATATGATATGACATCCTGTTGTTTCCTAGGATCACTCAGACAATCCTCTAGGAGCTGCTGTGACTTTGGCCCATGAGTTGGGCCATAATTTTGGAATGAACCACGATACACCAGAGCGAGGTTGCGGCTGTAGGATGACTGTAGATCGAGGCGGCTGCATCATGACCCCTTCAACAGGGTAAGTATATGCTATAGAAATGTAATGATAACTCACCAGGTTTACCGCTTGAGAAATCACAAACCTCTGTCAGTAAACAGAAATGGTTGAACAAATCAAAATCTAACTAGTCTTTTATAACCTCCACTCCTACTCCTGAGTGGAGTACCCTGTCTGGATTTGATGTATTAATGCACTGCAAACGCATCACTCTACGGCTCAATTAGGCTCCGACGAGCCCTATTATCTGGGGAACGGGCAAATCAAGCTCTCATCATTCATGTACACAAGAGAATAATCAGCCATTTACCTGCATCTTATTGACCAGGGGTTAATTAGCCGTCTCTCAGTGATGAATTTGCACTACATAGCCATACGTCACCACTGACGTGAGGCTGGTCTCGAATTGAAACTCAAAAACTTGTAGATAGACGGAAGGCTTGCTTGGTCCACTCAGAAATTTGGATTTCAGACATTTAGCCGTCACCTGGTTTTTGGTGATAACGTGTTTGTTGGTAATGGTTTTCGGCATGCAGCTGGTCTCAGACTTGGGTAAACACCAGGTTGATAAGGTGAGGATGGCTCATCATGGGAAATTTCCTCTCCTTACACTTAGGCCATTTTGCCTTATCAGACGATGAACCAGTGAGTCAGCCGGGATGGGGTCTTTAGATGTGTCGGTGGAATAGAGGAATTGAGAGTGAATCTGCTGTCGCTGGTTGCTTAGTTCTGTGGCCAGGTTGTTTTGAGCCAGTCATAAATGACATGTGACTAATCAATGTGACTAATAGCAGGAAAGTGACAGCAGGACAACACTGATTGGCTGATGGCTTTTTTACGAGATTGTGGACAGTTGCAAACCTTTCACTAGCCCATTTTATTTTTCACTTTTCATTAAGTATTCATTTTTAAGAACCCAAAATGATCAGGAACTGATAAAATTTTCATTATGAAATAATGAAATATTTGTGATTTATATTTTTCATGCAAAACAATCAAATATACAATTTGTCATGTCTCACACCTGCCAAATGCTAACCAGCAAAACCTTGCGTTTTTACATAATGTAAAGTATATTAATGTTCAAAAGTTTGGGGTTGATTACATTTTTAGATTTTTAGTGTTTGAATTCTCTTATGCTCATGAAGGCTACATTTATTTGATCAAAAATACTGTAACATGGTAATATTGTGAAATATTGCTACAATTTAAAGTAACTGATTTCTATTTTAATGCTTATATTTTTACATTTTATTTATTCCTGTGATGCAAACCTGAATTTAGCCATTGCTTCTAGTTTTCAGTGTCACATAATCCTTCAGAAATCATTCTAATACGCTGATTTGATGCTCAAGAAACATCTTATTATTATCAGTGTTGAAAACAGTTGTGCTGCTTAATATTTTTGTGGAAACCATGATGCTTTTTCAGGATTCTTTCATGAATAGAAAGTTAAAAAAATTTTGTAACATTTTTAATGTCTTTTACTGCAGCGTTTGATCAATTTAACGTCACCTTGCAGTAGTATACACTTATGGAGGATGTCTCATTTTTGTTAGATATGAATTATTGAGGCAGTACCCCAAAATTCTGTTTAAAAGCAACTCAATCTTTATGTTTTTAAAACATTTTTTAACTTTTTCAGCCTTAAAGTTAAGCTCAACACTCTTGGCACACAAGACATGCATTACCTAGTGCTTTTGAGATATTCCAGGATCACATTGTGTGTTCAATCTAAAGAAAGGCTGAGGTTTACAGTTTCACTCATATCGCACAAGTCAGTCACCAGTAATCATCTGTCTGCTCTCAGCTGTGACCGGTTTGCAATCTCTCTGCTGTGGCTGTCTTATCTCATAGTGGGGATATTTTTGTTGGACCGCTGCTCGACCCTGGATGACGGCCATAACAAACAGCAGAACCTTATTCTCCCATTATATGTACATATGACAAGACAACATGCTGGGAAGAAACCTCTCTGGGCTTTTTAAAGCTACCTTAGGGGGAAAAAAATTCAGTAGAGGTGTTTTGTCGTCTGTTTTAGCCACAGGACGTCAATTTTACTTTTTTCTTTAAAGATTCATAGCCCCAAATTCTCCAGTAGCGCAATGGATGAATACTTAAAAGGACGTGGCGCTTCCGTAAAAAGAAGGTGCTTTTAAAAGAATGCTGGAGTGCTAAAGCTTGTCCCCACTTTTCAAAGTAGCTCCTCACACATTGTTCATTGCAACGTCATTGAAGGGGTTTGAGGTCACAGTTTAGCTGAAGTTTGGTGTCTACTTCTGATAGGTTCATGTAGGGTTTGTCAAAGCATTTGTTTTATATTGTTTTAGGGGCTCTGCACATGAGTTTGTTTTATCAGAGAAGCTGTGTACTATTGCAGAGTCAGGAAAATGCTGGCCTATTTTTCACTTCCCATGGGAGAATCACAGACTTCCTTAGTTTATTCAACCCTAAAGGCCGAAACTCACGGACACATGTGGTCTCAAAGACACAAAAACAGATCTACTATATGCAAATATACTATAAGCTCATGCATGGAATAAAAAATCACTTTCTTAATCAATGTTTTAATCTTGTTGTAAAGATTGTGAGATATTTTTACTGAATATTACTAAATACTAAATATATTGATACTTTTTTCAGAGAATATACACTACAGTTCAGAAATTTGGTGTAGGGAAGATGTTTGTTGTTGTTTAAGAAATTAATAGTTTATTCAGCAAGGATGTATTAATTTAATAAAAAGTTATAGTAAAGACAATTGTTATAAAAATTTCATATAAATGCTGTTCTTCTGAACATTCTATTAATCAAAGGTTCCCTAGAAATATTAAGCAGCGCAACTTTTTTCAACACTGATAATAATTTATAATAAAGGTTTTTTGAGCAACAAATCAGCACATTAGAATGATTTCTGAAGGATCACTTGACACTGAATTCTGGAGTAATGATGCTGAAAAATCAGTTTTACCATCGCAGGAATAAATTACATTTTAAATATATTAAAATAGAAGTTATTTTAAATTGTAATAATTTTTTACAGTATTAATGTTTTTACTGTCTTTTTATTAAATGAATGCAGCCTTGGTGAGCATTAGAGACTTATTTCAAAAACATTTGTACCATTAAAATGAAATTAATAAGCTTAATTTAAGATGCTGTATATTATGTGAATAAAAATTCATAAGATCTTAAAAATATGCCTAAAACAATAAGATTTGCTTTAAGAATAAGATCATTTTACTGGAAAATTAGAGGAAAAAAGTCATTATTTGCAGATAAAAATATACATGACACACAGATGCAGCTATAAAAACATATTCTTAGTTTTCATTTTCTCCATGTGTTTGAGTTTTGACTGCCTAAATAAACCTCCTGTAAGTTGGCTCTAACAAAGCACACAATCTGACTCTGATTTATTCAGTTCCTCAAAACCCTTTTCCTGCTGTTGCTGGATGTGTTGCGCTGTTCTTACTCTGCAAGGATCTATTTTAAAGTTCAAACATGAGAAATTCATGATCTTGCACGCAGCGTTTTTTCTCTTTTTGACAGCTGCTGCGAGCTCTCAGCCCCAGTGTCCTATCTGTAGCGCCGAACGAACAATAACATACAGTCTGAGAGATTCAGAGCTGGAAACTCAGCAGAATTTCAAAAACAATTGCAAATGAGATGAATAAGATGGACTGAGAGACAGGACAAACAGACAAAATAAAGAATGATCCAGAGACAAAAATAGAAATTAGGAACTACCATAGCTTAAGCGTAAATAGAAAGTTATTGTCCGCTTCTTAATGTTTTCAGCAAAATACAATAGCCAAACAACAGTCTGAAGAAGAAAAAAAGGTACTTGTTTGAAAACGAATGGAGGAAATTGCAATGCTAAACATGGCGCCTCTAAGAAAAGGAAGTCATGCCTTTTGATTTAAAGAGCTAATTTGACTTTCTTGCTTATGTATATGTATAAATCCAATTTTAAAACCAAAATATTCAGTGTGGAGTCAAAATTTTGAACCCCACTGTGTGTTATTGTGTTTCCTCATTCAGTTAGACAGGAACAGCACATGCAAAACTGGAAATTGCTGTCAGGGATGCAACCAAGATGACCGCAAGGTGCACTAACTTACTCTTAAAAGGCACCAAAGTACAAGCACTGCATATACTATCTTAGCTTGAGGTATAAGGCTCTCAGCAGGAGGTGAAACATTGTGATTTCACTTCTTTAGACTGTGCTTACCTCACACAATCTCTGCCTGTATCTTCACTACAGATGAGATGAGAGAAGAACGTTTGCCAGTAATATTAAGCATGTCAGATGGCCTTTTGGAAAGAGCACATCAGATGTTATCGCTTAATGGGTATCGCTTTCACCTTTTATTGTGGCGGCCACACATCGAATCCCAAACGGCGGTGTTATCTTCTAAACGACAGGCAGCACAATAGAGCCCGACTTTGAATCAGTTTGCGTCGCCGGAGGAGGCTGATTAAACAGACATTAATTTCCTCATTCCGCACCTATTGCTGATAGCATAACAGCTCTAATAGGTCAAAGTCAGAATGGTGGTTTGAAAAAGTCTAAATGTAAATGACTTTGAATTGCTGCTTTTTTTTCTACCACTTAGAAACTGTCTGGGCAGGTTAATGCAGTGTGTGTGTGTGTGTGTGCTCAAAGAGTGAGAATGTGTTTAAATATGTATGTCATTTAGAAGTAATGGATTCAGTGAAGGCTTTTGGGGAAAAAAGTGTCTGTGGCAACATTTTTTGCGAAATATGTTGCTTCTTACATGTTTCACAACACTTTCAAAGTGAATTGTCCAGTGAGTTGCACTTTATCCTAAACAGATGAAAATGAATCTGGCAATGTTTTAGTACTTTAGCTGTTGTATCTATTGCGACAGTTTGGAAATGAAAATAATGTACCACTTACACAAAACCCTTCCCTGAGTCTAACCGATGAGCAAACGTCACATAAAAATGCATTTACTGAAGCAACCATGCCATTTTAGTTTGGTTCTTTGAACTCTATCATTGTTACTTGTGTGATGTTGTACCAGGGGAGCTACCAAGCATGTTTACAATGTCAGAAATGCCATACATAATGAGCTCGTTATGTGATGCAAACAACAAAAAGCTTTAGATTATAAATCATGCGCTATGGTAAAAGTGTTATGAAGTCATAACATAGTACCGTTCAAGGAACTTTTGGAAAAGAGAAGTCTTTATTAATCAGTAACCTGCTGCTGTAATCATATTTTGTGTAAACAGGAATAAATCTTATTGGTGTTTTACTGCCGCAAGTGTTCATTTCAGCCAGAAACTGCTTTGAATTTTATGCATAGGTACGTTTCTGGAGTTTTCTAAAAATGTTTTTCCAATCAGCCTGTGTTGAATAGGTTTCCAAAGTGTTTTCTTTAAACACTTTGTCATGCATGGGTGTGTGTATTATGACATCGGATGTCGTCATGGTTTAACCGGGAACCAGGCTGCTCTGACATCTCCCAAAATGAAATCTGAACGTTTGGAATTCTGTGACGTACTGTAGAGAGGTTCACGCTAACAGTGTTCAGAAGATCGCTCAGGAATCAAGAATGCTCAGTTGTTTCCAGGAATACTTGGGTAACACGCAAGCTCAGCTGAAACAATACTCATCAGGGTGTGTTTCTGTGTGTATGAACACCCTCCATAATCTAAAACAACAAATAAGCCATATGCATCTCATGCATCTAGTTGGACCTCAAGTGAACCTTCAGTCAAAACAACCAGGTTGGATATTTTAAGTTGGTTGGTTTAAGTTGGATATTTTATGCTGGGCTTTTAAAAGAACAGTTCACCCTAAAAGCAAAATCCTGTCATCATTTACTCACCATCTTGTCAGTCCAAACACAAAAGGACTAAGGTGGATGTCAAGTACATTTTTGTCTGTTCCTATTTTATGGCTTCAGACTTAAATGTAGCCTAGAATATAGCACTTTTGTGATACTTCTATGGTGCTTTGTGCCCTTTTTTGAAGCTTGAAAGCCTCAGTCCAAAGCAATTTACTGTAATTGCATGGAAAAGGAACTACTACATTCTTCAAAACTCCTCCTTTTGTGTTGCACAGAAGAAAGAGATCATACAGGTTTGGAACGGCATGAGGGAAAGTGATTGATGACAGAATTTTTATTTTTTGAGTGAAGTATCCCTTTATCTACATCAACCAGCAAGTGTTTGGTTGACCAGCTCCAAACCAGCTTTCTAGTCTTTCAGGTCTGTTTGTTTTTAATTTCTTTCATTCCTCCAGTTGACTTGTTTTCAACATTTAGCGCTTGTGTTTTGCTTAGTGCAGTGTTGTAGCTGGTTGCGTTGGGTCTTTTCTCACCCTTGCCCTGTAATTTAAAGATCGCTAAAGCACAGCAGGTGCACTGGCCTCAGATCAGAGTTGCCAACAGCATGAGCGAGATTGATTAGAGCCATTGGTTTTCTGCAAACACTCAACATCGCACTGTTTCATAAATATATCAAAATGTTTAAGCACACTCGTTTTGGAGAGAACAGCAGGCATGTAATTTCAGAATAATTTACACCATAATCAGCATCTGGGTTCATTGTTGTGCTCAATAGTCTTGGAAAAGATGTGGTTTCGCTTAGAGAGAATTATGAAGCAGATGCTTAATGATATCAGTTAAAGTTTCAGATGCAAGCAGATCTTTGAGATGACAAAAGAGGCTTTGACAGGGTAGACTGCAGGAGTTCTCTGTGGATTTTTGCGCGTCTGCGGCTGTGATTTACTGGGGTAAAGAAGAAAAGCGCAGTTCAGGCAGGAAGGATTTGTTGTTTGCTCGAATTTGAATTCATAAGGAGGGCTTTAGGGCTCGGACAGATGCTGGGAACAGAGCGAATTGTTTGGCAATCACGAAAGTTGAGTGAAGAGAAAAATGATGGGAAGGTTTGAGTGCACTCGCACACTTAACTCTGTAAATATGGACATGTGTTTGCATGTGTTTTTATGCATGGTTGTATCTGTGCTCAATCTTATCCCAAAACCCTCCCACAGCACTTTTTGAGAGTGGACTGGCACACAAATCTCACACTCATGCTCATGTGTGCCTCAAACCATCTCTCCATGCCAGGCCATACAAACCAATTTGGCATTTGCATCCACCATTCTTCACCACGCCAAGTCTGCTTAACCCACTTGACCTGATGCCAACTTCTGCCAGCTTAGCCTGTGCCGTTCCAAGCTCTCCGTCCCCAATGCCAATCCCTCTTTAAACCAAAGTCCTTTCCTCTGTCACATTATTATTCTAGCCCTTGCTGCTGCAAACGGCTCATTGCACAAACTACAGCAGCGCTTAAATGTCATTTTTGGATCATTAGCTTTTTCTTAGGGTGTTTAAGATACAGTATGTGTCGCTTCCATTTGCAAATGTCATGACTTTTACTTCCAGACGCCCCTACTGATTGGTCTCTTTCAACTGTAATCCCTTTACAGGCGGCATTAAAACTCGCACGCGCTTGATTGTGCCGCAGCCTACTGCCACACTGCTGGCATCTGTGAGATTTGCAGAAGACCAGGGGCTCATTGCAAATCAGTGTTTTGGGGCTAAATTGCTTGTTTCTAGTTTATTGTCACTAAACTGACTTTGTTGATTTGCAAAAACACATTGAAGTCTCGATAGAGTTATATCTGTTTCTTTTGTGGCTGAATTATGATGGCATATGTACGGTCCTATAATACATAGAAGTCAAAATGTGATCTTTTTAAAGTTTTGATTGTTTCTCTTAGACCAGGAATTTTCAAACTGAGGTCCGAGTCCCCTAGGGGTATGAAAGGGTTTAACGTTAATGTGTTATCAATTGCATATGTTTTTAATAATAATATTACCGTTTCATTTTTCATTCAATCTATTATTATTCATATATTATGTTAAAATAGCTGAGACATTATTACAAGAGGCCTTCTAAACATAATTATCACATAGAGAAAATCTTCAAAAGAATATATATATATATATATATATGTATGTACAGTGGTGTGAAAAATTGTTTGCCCCCTTCCTGATTTTTTATTTTTTTGCATGTTTGTCACACTTTAATGTTTCAGATCATCAAACAAATTTAAATATTAATCAAATATAACACAAGTAAACACAACACAACACCCCCATAAAATATAACTGTGATTTATCACACCTGAGTTCCGTTTCTCTGGCCACACCAAGGCCTGATTACTGCCACAACTGTTCAAAATCAAGAAATCACTTAAATAGGACCTGCCTGACAAAGTGAAGTAAACCAAAAGATCCTCAAAAGCTACACATCATGTTGAGATCCAAAGAAATTCAGGAACAAATGAGAAAGAAAGTAATTGAGATCTATCAGTCTGGAAAAGGTTATAAAGCCATTTCTAAAGCTTTGGGACTCCAGCGAACCACAGTGAGAGCCATTATCCACAAATGGCGAAAACATGGAACAGTGGTGAACCTTCCCAGGACTGGCTGGCTGATCAAAATTACCCCAAGAGCGCAGCGACGACTCATCCAAGAAGTCACAAAAGACCCCAGAACAACATCCAAAGAACTGCAGGCCTCACTTGCCTCAGTTAAGGTCAGTGTTCATGACTCCACCATAAGAAAGAGACTGGGCAAAAATGGCCTGCATGGCAGAGTTCCAAGACGAAAACCACTGCTGAGCAAAAAGAACATAAAGGCTCGTCTCAGTTTTGCCAGAAAACATCTTGATGATCCCCAAGATTTTTGGGAAAATACTCTGTGGACTGATGAGACAAAAGTTGAACTTTTTGGAAGGTGTGTGTCCCATTACATCTGGCGTAAAAGTAACACAGCATTTCAGAAAAAGAACATCATACCAAGAGTAAAATATGGTGGTGGTAGTGTGATGGTCTGGGGCTGTTTTGCTGCTTCAGGACCTGGAAGACTTGCTGTGATAAATGGAACCATGAATTCTGCTGTCTACCAAAAAATCCTGAAGGACAATGTCTGGCCATCTGTTCGTGACCTCAAGCTGAAGCGAACTTGGGTTCTGCAGCAGGACAATGATCCAAAACACACCAGCAAGTCCACCTCTGAATGGCTGAAGAAAAACAAAATGAAGACTTTGGAGTGGCCTAGTCAAAGTCCTGACCTGAATCCTATTGAGATGCGTAGGATCTTAAAAAGGCGGTTCATGCTCGAAAACCCTCCAATGTGGCTGAATTACAACAATTCTTCAAAGATAAGTGGGCCAGAATTCCTCCACAGCGCTGTAATAGACTCATTGTAAGTTATCGCAAACGCTTGATTGCAGCTGTTGCTGCTAAGGGTGGCCCAACCAGTTATTAGGTTTAGGGGGCAAGCACTTTTTCACACAGTGCCATGTGGGTTTGAATTTTGTTTTCCCTTCATAATAAAAAAATCCCTTCATTTAAAAACTGCATGTTGTGTTTACTTGTGTTATCTTTGATTTAATATTTAAATTTGTTTGATGATCTAAAACATTAAAGTGTGACAAACATGCAAAAAAAAAAAAAAAATCAGGAAGGGGGCAAACAATTTTTCACACCACTGTATGTATGTATATGTGTGTGAGTATACATACATACATACAATATATGCACATATCTTTAAATATTTAGTTATTTTCTTCTGCTGCAGATTTTCTACATCATATATTAAATTATTATGAGGATAATGAATGAATGAATGAATGAATGAATGAATGAATGAAAATATATTTATATTTGCTCTATCATATATTAATATGTAAGTGGAAAGAATGAATGAATTAATTAATCCATATATAAATATAATTTATTTATTTTTTCTTGTGCAGGTATTCTTCATCATATATAAAATTATAAGGGGAATGAATGAATACATACATACATACATACATACATAGAAAGAAATCATTCATTTGTTTGTTTATTTGTTTATTCATTTTCTCATTTAGATATTTATTTATTTTCATGCAGATTTTTCTTCATCATTATATTAAACAAACAATAATACAAATCAAAACAAATAATCAAATCAGCTTTAGCAAGATACCAACGTTTCTTATAAGTCATTATGAATTATTATTATTATTTTTTAAATAAACAAATAAATAAATAATCAGATCAATCAAATCAGATTTAGCAATTATTATTTTATTTTTTTTAAATAAATAAATATCAGATCAATCAAATCAGATTTAGCAAAATACCAATGTTTCTTATAAATCGTTATTTATTTATTTATTTATTTATACATATTCTTAGCTATGTCATCCACAGTCATTTAATGTCATTAGTTGTTTCATTAGTGTCTGCTTTAGGAATTTTAAGAGAAACATCTGAGACAAAGTGGATCCTTAAATGAAATGAGAGAAACGCAATACGTTATAGTAAGGGGTGTTTTGTTTTTGGGCAGGGTGCAGTGAGGACACAGGGTGAAGTATAAGGACAGACCCAGAAACCCCCTTGCAGGAGTCCAGCCGGTCGTCCCCCACCTCCATGTGCTTGGCTCCCACCGCAAAAACCCCAAACAAGCGGTCACTTACCCCCAGGGAGAGCAGATGTTCCCGGCAAACAGTTTCTCCTCCCCACATCTCCCTCCATCCTTCCCTCCCGTTTTCCTCTCTTTCATCTGCAGAGTTTATTTTGCTGTACTGGCACCGATGACTGAATCGCTTCTTGTCTGAGTCATGGATGTTTGATTCAGGCCTGTGTTCCTGTGTTTGCTCGCTAAAGGTGAGCGCTGAGGTTGTCTTTGATGAGCCCGGGTGGCAGGGAAACAGTCGGTCCCGGCGGACAGAACTGAGGTGTTAAAAGCGCCAGAGTTCATCAGCAAACTCTTCAAAAGCTCTCGGTCAAGGGTGCATGAAAGTGAGATGGATGTGACATGCGTGTGGCTGCACACATGTCTGTTTGACAACCGTTTTTGATGTGGATGAAAGATTGTGGCATTAGCTGGAAAATATTATTCAGCACTGTAGAGCTTGGTAGGGATGAGTAACCACTCTATTGAATAAAACAGTATGAATACTTTGTTTTTTCCAGCATGTTATGTTTTGGATGCCAGTGTATTGTAGTTCCTATCAGGCTGCTTAACTAGCTTAACCAGCAAAAAATACTTGGTCAACCAGCTTGATCATCAAGAGAACAGTAAAGGCCCGTTCACACCACAGTTATAACGATAAAGGCACAGAGAAACAATATCATTGGAATCAGTTTCAAAACATTTTTTTGCCCCAGCTGATGAACGCTAAAACATTGACACCCAATCAGAATCAATCCTGCTATGACAAGCTCGAGAATTTAAAGCGGCAGTCGAGCATGCACTTAAACGGACAATATCGTCTGCTGGTGTGGACGCTAATATAGTTATTTTTATAGTAGTGCTTGGCAAAGATTAATCGCGATTAATAGCATCCAAAATAAGTTTTTGTTTATATAATATATGTGTGTGTACTGTGTATATTTATTAGGTGTATATGAAGACACACACATACTGTATATATTTTGGAAATATTTACATGTATTTACATGTATATATTTATATTTATATAATTTATTTTATATATAAATATATTTATTATATAAACATAGCATATTTTTCTTAAATATATACATGCATGAATTTATGAAATGTATTTATATAAATACATGAATATATAAATATAAATATGAATATGAATATATATGAATATATAAATATAAATATAAATATAAATATATAAATACATGAAAATATGCATGTATTTATATATACATAATATATATATATATTAGTGCTGTCAAATGATTTTAAAAAATAACTAATTAATCACGATTAATCCCACCTAACATTAAATACACTTTTATATTGCAATAATTTCACATTCAATCTTTAAATGAATGTAGAAACAACATAAAGATAGTCTATTTTTAATATTTGTTTGATGTGGTCATAAAGACGTTCTGCATCTAAATAAATGCAAAATTCTTGTCAAGAAAAAAAGAGACCGAAGCAGCAGTTGTGAGTGGGGTGGCCAACTAGCTCTGCGTTAATTGCGTTAAATACTTATATATATATAAATATACAGGTATAAATGTAAATTACACTTTTTTTAAAAATATCATTTTAGTTTATTTCATATAATTTTAGTTTATTTCAAAAAGCATATGCTACATATATAATGCCATGCTGTTATTACTGAACATAACCATATGCTGTAATTTTTCAGCACAGACTTGTAACACCCATTAACCTTATGATTATTAATGTTTTAATCCCTTCTTCACATGCACGGATGCATACGTTATTAATCTGCAGGAAGAGTCACTTTCGCTTTTTGAGAACACAAATTCAAGGACATCCATTTATTAAGGGTTGCGCATATTTGTGAGTGCATAGCAAATACACACTTTATTGTTTAGCTTGTTTGTTGGAGTGAGTTAGTGAACTGAAGATACTGGCAACAGACCATGAAGGATCTTCTGCAGTACTCTCCAGTGAGCAAAACCCAGACCCAAATGAGCTTCATTTGCTCTCCTCTCAGATATCTCACCTCGTCTCGCTCCCTGCCCGAGGCAGCCGCCCCAGACCGAGGCTGTCACATGATCATCCGCTGCTCTGCTTCATCTGAAAGAGCTCGGTCTTTGTGTCCGTGGCCTTTACAGTGACTGCGGTCAGGCCCGGCGCTGGTTTGTATATAATCATGTATCGGTAGTGATGAATTAACATGAATAGTACCATATGGGCATACACTTAGCTGGCTTAGTGTTCTATCACGTAGAGGACTCGGGCGTGAATGCCATGGTGGAAGGTCATATGCTAATTCGCTTTGTTTTGTTGTCATTTTTGTGCTTGTAAAAGTAATGCCATTAATGACTTTGGGAATTTGAATACTTGCAACTTTTTATGCTTGGCTGGGTTGCTGAGATTATGTACCATTACACTCTTTTTCTCTCATTACTAAGTTAACACTAAAATCCCTTTGCTTTAACAATGGGTTTAGCTAGACATATATTTGCTTGGAAAGCATTTTATTGGTTAAAATTACTGCTGAAAAGAGCCCTTACATCAGGATGAATATCTGGTTCAGGCTGGTTTATGATGATTTGGTGCTGGTATACCAGTATGGTTATGCTGTTAGTGAAGCTGACTGACCAGCATGATTTTTCAGATGACAGTTGTTGACCTTATGAGGAAAATAAAAATAAAAAGAACAATAAAATACGATAAAATAAAATATATCAAATTTAATTAAATAAACAATCAAATATATAAAATTGTTAAATGAAAAAATTAATGAAACAAAAAATTTGATTAAAAAAATTAATTAAATATAATATAAGAAGCCTGATGGGGAAATAAATTTAAAAAAAAAAAAAATAAAAAAAAATAAAATAAAATAAAAAAAAACAATAAATTCTAAATTAAATAAAAACCAAAAATGTACCGGTAATAAAAAATAAAATAAACAATAAATGTAAAAACATAACATTTAAGTAAACAAAAAACATTTAATTAAACAAACATTTTTTGAAAAATAAATTAAATATAAAATAAGAAGCCTGATGGGGATAAAGTAATAACATAAAATAAAATAAAAATAAATTAAATATAAAATAAGACGCCTGATGGGGACAAAATTAAATAAAATTAAATAAAATAACAATAAAATATTAATTGAATAAGAACAAAACATGTAATAAAAAATAAAATAAACAATAAATTAAGACTTAAAAACATTAATTAAACAAAAAACATTTAATTAAACAAAAAAAATTATTTAAAAAAATCAAGTAAATATAAAATAAGAAGCCTGATGGGAATTAAATTAAATTAAATTAAACAATTTTTTTTTTTTGTTAACAGCTGTTTATTGAAGTTTCTTCTTGGAACAATAGTATAAAACTAAAAGCAGCTGTGCAAATTTAGAACCCACCCCAACCCATTCCACCCCCTGGTAGACGTCAATCAATCAATCAATCAATCAATTAAATAAATAAATAAATAAATAAATAATAAATTAATTCATATATAAATAAATATAAAATAATTTTTTACAAAGATTTTAGAAAAGATGACACAACATTAAAAGCTGAATTCCATAAATTTACAGTTTTCACATTAGATCCATGTATATGAGAAGTTGAGAGTTCCATCGACATAATGTCCAACAAATACACAGTCCAGGTTCATCTGTCCATTGTGTGAGAAGGATTCCAACGGTTGACAAGCAATTTTTTTGCTGCTGTGAGAGCAGCTAACAGTAATCATCTTTGTTGGACGGACAAGGTGAAATCCCAAAATTCATTCATGAAAAAATGGCGTGGAGTCAAACATATCTCAGTACCCAACAAATATGATCGGTCCTGTGAGAGCTGAGTCCTAAAAGGTGAGAGAGAGGGGCACTCCCAAAAAAAATTCTAAAACGTGCCTAAAGATCCTTGCAAACAGAGATTACACTTAGGAGAAGACGACAGATTCATATAAAAACGTTTCATTGGAGTCAAGCAAATGCTATGCAGCAATTTCCAATGAATCATTTGGTGATTAGGGTTTTAGGAGACAATTTAAACATACCCCATACCTGATCTGAAAATAAAACGCACATCCTCATTAAGATCCTTAGCCCAAACAGTTGTAATAGATAAAGGTTTGTATGAATGCTCCAGAAGAAAGAGATAGATGACTGAAGCAGAGGAGGGAGATCCCTCAGAAGGAAGGATTAGTTTGTGTAAAGGGTGAACAGGCAGTTGAGAGTTCCAAGGCACCCCATGCACCCGTAGGACCAATCTAATGCGCAATACATAAAAAAGGAGATGCCTGGCAGATTATATTGAGTTTTGAGTTTCTGGAAGGATTTTAAACCACTATCATCATAGATATCTCCCAGAGTGTTTACTTTATTATGAGTCCATTGCGGACAATGAAATGGAGTACTGCCTGACAAAATTATTATTGTGAAAAATAGGCGAATGCCTATGCCATATTGTAACTAGTTGTAAACGTCTTTCAACATCCCTCCATGTGGAGAAGAGGTGGGTTACAATGGGACCAAACCGAGATTTACACTGCCTAAGCGGAACCCCCGAAAAGACAAGATGCTTCAATTTATACGGATAAACAATAGATTCCTCAATTGCTCTCCAAGACACCGAAGCGTCAGGATCAAACCAAACTGATAAAGGGCTGAGGGAAAAGGCTTGAGCATACAGTCCAACCTGTGGAGCGAGAGTAATCATGGAAAAAAAGAAATTAATACGTGGGAGAACATTCATTTTAATCACGGATATACGAGCCTGAAAAGAAGTAGGAAGATGAGACCAATTTTCCAAATCTGAGGATACTTTGGCTAGAATACTATTATAGTTTTTTGAGAGGATTTCCTGCAGGGAAGGAAAAACATCTATCCCCAAGTACTTAAAGTTTTGAACCAGTGGAATAGATATAGAAAGGAACATAGAATCAATTTTAGAATTGAGGGGAAGTAGACATGACTTCAATTAATTTTAAACCCAGAAAGAGAAAGAGTTGAAAAGAGTGGAAGTCGATATTAATGTCTTTTGGGTCTGTCGTAATGAGCCCAGATTGGGATTTCACTGCTGAAATATTAGCAAACTTTTCACTGTTGCGTAATCTTAGCGCTAAAAGGTGGCTTGGTCTACTCCCTTGAAAATAGTAATTCTGCTTGAATCTTTGAATCAGGAATTCTGCCCTGGATCTCAGTAATGAATTGAGTTCGGACCTAACCGCCATGATTTTACTGAGTGTATTGTAATGTCTCTAGTCAGATTCTGGAGCTGTGATTCCAGTTCAACAATCTTTTTGTGTCGGCTTTTCTGAAGGAAAGAGGCATATGAAATTGAGTTATTCCTTATAAATCCTTTAACTGCATTCCAAAGTGTTTGCGGATCATCCACTGAACCTTGGTTAATTTCAATTAACTCAGCAAATTTATTTCTGAATTGACTGCAAAAGTTTTCATCCTGTAGCAATTTAGAGTTAAATCGCCATCTAGTGGCACGAGATGGCCGAGGGATCAAAGATAATCTGCACAAATTTCCATCATGATCCGACAGAGATAAGGAACAGATATCGGCATCACGAACAGCTGAAGATAAAGTAGAAATGAAAATATAGTCAAATCGCGAATAGGATTTATGAGTAGCAGAAAAGAAAGTGAAAGACTTAGCAGAAGTATTTAATAAATGCCAACTATCCACCAATGAGGATGAGGATAATTTTCTCTTTCCTTCTCCTTCTCTCTTTGTGAACAGGTATCCATTCCCCACGGTGTTCAGTACATGCAGTAAGAAGGATCTGGTGGCTAGTCTGGAGAAAGGGGTGGGCATGTGTTTGTATAATATGCCTGAAGTCAAAATGCTCTACGGGGGACAGAAATGTGGCAACGGATACATTGAGGAAGGAGAGGAGTGTGACTGCGGAGAGCCGGAGGTATGAAAGACTCACACACATCAAAGACCTTTGTACGTCACAACAAAGCAGGCCGCTGCTAGGATTAGCAGATCTGAACCAGGTCCATATAGTCTTCAGTGATGTTTGGAATTTGATTTGGTCGGTTTAATATTCACAGAACAAATCCTGGCTTTCACTTTGACTTTGTCCTCAAAACCTGCTCCTGTTCTGACACATTCAGAAACAACATGGGCACACCTGGTGAAAGGACAAATTACTATATAGCTAGTCCTAGACATAATTTTTTTTTTTCTTATTTACAGTGGGTACGGAAAGTATTCAGACCCCCTTAAATTTTTCACTCTTTGTTATATTGCAGCCATTTGCTAAAATCATTTAAGTTCATTTTTTTTCCTCATTAATGTACACACAGCACCCCATATTGACAGAAAAACACAGAATTGTTGACATTTTTGCAGATTTATTAAAAAAGAAAAACTGAAATATCACATGGTCCTAAGTATTCAGACCCTTTGCTCAGTATTTAGTAGAAGCACCCTTTTGATCTAATACAGCCATGAGTCTTTTTGGGAAAGATGCAACAAGTTTTTCACACCTGGATTTGGGGATCCTCTGCCATTCCTCCTTGCAGATCCTCACCAGTTCTGTCAGGTTGGATGGTAAACGTTGATGGACAGCCATTTTTAGGTCTCTCCAGAGATGCTCAATTGGTTTAAGTCAGGGCTCTGGCTGGGCCATTCAAGAACAGTCACGGAGTTGTTGTGAAGCCACTCCTTCGTTATTTTAGCTGTGTGCTTAGGGTCATTGTCTTGTTGGAAGGTAAACCTTCGGCCCAGTCTGAGGTCCTGAGCACTCTGGAGAAGGTTTTCGTCCAGGATATCCCTGTACTTGGCCGCATTCATCTTTCCCTCGATTGCAACCAGTCGTCCTGTCCCTGCAGCTGAAAAACACCCCCACAGCATGATGCTGCCACCACCATGCTTCACTGTTGGGACTGTATTGGACAGGTGATGAGCAGTGCCTGGTTTTCTCTACACATACCGCTTAGAATTAAGGCCAAAAAGTTCTATCTTGGTCTCATCAGACCAGAGAATCTTATTTCTCACCATCTTGGAGTCCTTCATGCGGGCTTTCATGAGTCTTGCATTGAGGAGAGGCTTCCGTAGGGCCACTCTGCCATAAAGCCCCGACTGGTGGAGGGCTGCAGTGATGGTTGACTTTCTACAACTTTCTCCCATCTCCCGACTGCATCTCTGGAGCTCAGCCACAGTGATCTTTGGGTTCTTCTTTACCTCTCTCACCAAGGCTCTTCTCCCCCGATAGCTCAGTTTGGCCGGACGGCCAGCTCTAGGAAGGGTTCTGGTCGCCCCAAACGTCTTCCATTTAAGGATTATGGAGGCCACTGTGCTCTTAGGAACCTTAAGTGCAGCAGAAATTTTTTTGTAACCTTGGCCAGATCTGTGCCTTGCCACAATTCTGTCTCTGAGCTCTTCAGGCAGTTCCTTTGACCTCATGATTCTCATTTGCTCTGACATGCACTGTGAGCTGTAAGGTCTTATATAGACAGGTGTGTGGCTTTCCTAATCAAGTCCAATCAGTATAATCAAACACAGCTGGACTCCAATGAAGGTGTAGAACCATCTCAAGGATGATCAGAAGAAATGGACAGCACCTGAGTTAAATATATGAGTGTCACAGCAAAGGGTCTGAATACTTAGGACCATGTGATATTTCAGTTTTTCTTTTTTAATAAATCTGCAAAAATGTCAACAATTCTGTGTTTTTCTGTCAATATGGGGTGCTGTGTGTACATTAATGAGGAAAAAAAAAATGAACTTAAATGATTTTAGCAAATGGCTGCAATATAACAAAGAGTGAAAAATTTAAGGGGGTCTGAATACTTTCCGTACCCACTGTATTTTATGCCAGCTTTCGTTGTTTTAAAATTTCACAGTCCAAAATCCTTCCACTTACTTTCAGTTTTAAGTGAAATTAAAAGCTTTTCAGATTATTTATAAACATATATACACTACCAGTCAAAAGTTTTGGAACAGTAAGATTTTTTTAATGTTTTTTAAAGAAGTCTCTTCTGCTCACCAAGCCTGCATTTATTTGATCCAAAGTACAGCAAAAACAGTAAAATTTTGAAATATTTTTACTATTTAAAATAATGATTTTTTTATTTGAATATATTTTAAAATCTAATTTATTCCTTTGATCAAAGTTAAATTTTCAGCATCATTACTCCAGTCTTCACTTCAGTGTCACATGATCCTTCAGAAATCATTCTAATATGCTGATTTGCTGTTCAAAAAACATTTTTCTTCTTATTATTATCAATATTAAAAACTTAAGTACTATTCATCAGGATTCTTTGATGAATAGAAAGATCCAAAGATCAGCATTTATCTGAAATAAAAAGCTTTTGTGACATTATACACTATACCATTAAAAAACTTGGAGTCAGTATAATTTTTTTTTTTTTTCATTTTGGGAAAGAAATTATAGAAATGAATACTTTTATTTAGCAAGGATGCTTTAAATTGATCAAAAATGATAATAAAGTCATTTTCAGTTGTTTCAACATAATAATAATAATAATAATAATAATAAATCCTTTTTTGAGCAGAAAATCAAAATATTACAATGATTTCTGAAAGATCATGTGACTGGAGTAATGATGCTAAAAATTCAGCTTTGAAATCACAGGAATAAATTACATTTTAAAATATATTCAAATAGAAACCAGTTATTTTAAAATTAAAAATATTTTTAAAAAATGACTGTTTTTGCTGTACTTTGGATCAAATAAACGCAGGCTTGGTGAGCAGAAGAGACTTCTTTAAAAAACATTAAAAATCTTACTGTTCAAAACCTTTTGACTGGTAGTGTAATGCTACAAAATAATTACTGAACATACAAATGAAAAAAAATGAAAGAAATCTCAAACAGTAGAAAAAGCGACTGCGTGTCCCTAATCTTATTACAGTTACTGCAGGGTGTCTTTAAAACGATTCATAGTGTGAAATTCCATTACTTTTGAATCATTAATGCCCTAAAAAATGGCAAAAAATTCTGCACAGGAAAGCTTTATGATATAGACACAATTCTGACCTATTCAAATAAATGTTGCAGCTCTCATCTGAGCCGTGGTGCAGTGGGCCACACACACTTGTGACGTAAATGAGCTGTTAGGACCTGAGTTTGAGTCCAGACTATGTCATCTGATCCCGTTCCACCTCTCTATTCCCCGTCCTGTCTGTCTCCGCTGTCCTATAAATAAATCCTAAAACGCCCCCTAAATATCATGTAGTAATGGAACCAGAGACTTCAAAAATGGTCTATGTAATTTAGATGTCATGCAGGCATATTGTGTCAGTGCAGACCTGAGGAAAAAAGCCTGGCCTGAACTTTAAAGTCTTGTTATGGGGGGAAAGTTTGTTTCAGAATGGCACCCGTGAGCTCCAGTGATCTCACCAGAGGGAACGAGGGAGGAAGCGGGTAAAGAGCAGAGAGGAAGCCCAGCAGCAGGTCTTGAGTGTTGGGTAGGAGGATGAGAGAAGCCCATACCCCCATCATTTCACACTAGTTGATGGTAGTTTTAGAGAAAACAGCAGGTCTGTAAAGAGATTTCTGTTACTCTGAGGAGCATTTCAAGCCGGCGGACTGACCTAACCCAGCCCAGCCCTTCAGCACCTCTCCCAGCCCATACCAGGACCTTGTTAAGAGTGGGAGAAAAGAAGTGAGAGAGAGGAATAAGAAGTCCCATAGACATTTTTTTTGGTGTGTGGTGTATGAAATAAAAATGTAGTGCTTGAGGTCTTAATGAGCTTCTTGTGTACTTTTAGGGAAGAACAAAGCTTCACTACAACAATAAAGCAAATGATTTTTAGTCTTCAAAATTCACCTCTCTCTTCCTCTCCCTTTCTTTTTTGAAATAAATGTCCTCTTTCCTTCAATTGTGCTTGGACTCTGACGTTTCCATCACTTCCAGTCTCGGGTCAGTGATGATGTCCCTCACTGAGACACGTACACACATGAACACGGTTCACTGATACCAAGAGTTCAGAGTTTGAGAAAACAACATGTTTTTTTCAAAATCAGAACAATGCATGGACCACTAATTTAAAACAGACATGTCAACGCACTCACATACACAAACCTACAGTAATGTTTCCAAACATTTTTTTTTTTTTGTTACCATGGATGCAAAGAACTGGTTGACAGAAGGGAATTTCCTAAAAGAATACGAACTCCACACCTGGAACTAATATTCAATACAGTGATCATACATGGCAACTGTTCAGACTTTTTTTTTCTTTCCCTTGTTTTTCTGTAACCTCTAATTATCTAATGTCAAATTAAAGGGGTCATAGCCTGCGCTGTTGTAGCATTTTATTTTTCCCCTGAAGTCTAGTTACAATGTTAGTCAAGATTTCTTCCACCAAAAACAATCGTAATTTATATGATTATCCACCTCCTTTCTGACCCATAAAATTAAACAGCCTAACTTAAAAATGTAAACTACCTCTATTAAAATGTCCTAATCTTTTGTAATTTTTTAGTTTGTTTAATTTTTTATTGTTTTTTCTTTTTTGTTTTGTAGTCTTTGTAATCATTTACTTTGCTTGTTTTGCTTATTTGGTTTTGTTGTTGTTTTGTTTTTTGTTTGGTTTTTTGCTTTTTTGTTCTTTGTTTACTTTGCTTGTTCTGCTTTTTTGTTGTTTATTTACTTGCCTTGTTTTTTGGTTATTTTTTGTCTTTTCTTTAATTTTCTGACTTAAATATATGAATGACCTCTATTAAGATGTCTTAATCTGCTGTAATATATTTTTTTAGTTTTTCATTTTTACTTTTTGTTTTGTTGGTTTGTTCTTCATTTACTTTGTTTTGCTTATTTAGTTTTTGTTGTTGTTGTTTTGGTTTTTGTTTTTTTTGCTTTTTTGTTTTGTTTGCTTAGCTTGTTCTGCTTTTTTGTTTTCCTTTACTTTTTTGTTTTCCTTTTTCTTTTTCTTTTTTTTTTTTTGTTTACTTGGCTTGTTTTGTGATTACTTTGCTTTGCCTTTTTTGTTCATTTTGTCATTTTCTTTGCTTGTTTTTGTTTACTTGGCTTCTTTTATTTATTTTATTGTTGTTCTTAATTTGTTTTTGTTTTTTTACTTGTTTTTTTGTTTGCTTGTTTTGTTTATGTTTATGTTTATGTTGCTTTTGTTTTTGTGTACTTTGCTTGTTTTTGTTTGTTTGTTTTTGTTTATGTTGCTTCTTTTGTTTTCATTTACTTTGCTTGTTTTGGCTTGCCTTTTTTTCTTTTGGTCTATCGGGTCTTTGAATGACACATTTTTACCTTCTTTCTGACTTTTAAAATTGAACAACTTGTTTGATACTTTAACTTAAAGACTTCAGTAGTTAAATGAAGTGTGCTATGATTGACTTAACGATGCCTTCAAATCCGTTGTCATCCCTGTGTTTTCTTTAGGAGTGTCTGAACCCCTGCTGTAATGCTACAACATGCACTCTCAAGGGAGATGCTGTGTGTGCCCATGGACAGTGCTGTGAAGACTGCCAGGTACTTTTGTAAATCTCTTCTGTCCCTCTTTCCTCCTCATTCATTCTTTCTCTGTGTGTAATATAAAGGCGTGGAAATCACATTCTCCTTGCCCTGTTAATAAGTGCAACATGAACCAACGTTTGCGCTCCAAACATAGACACTCAGTTTCCTCTCAGGCCTCCAGACACATAAATCAGAGCGCTCCGCTCACTTACTTACTGAGGAAAGAAGCCAGACCAGGGCACTCCAGAACAGACCCCAGAACAGGGATACATGTTCACACAGACTTTACAACAAGCTTTCAACATAGTGCTTCATTAAATGCAAACAGCAACTAGAAGAATTTAATCTTGCCACTTTTTTGGACTATATTTCATTTCTTAGTGCAAGGTAAGGGAATAGTTTTTGGAGAACTTTTTCATGAACTACTGACTATTGTCCCCAATAGTCTTTGTAATTCATGCAAAGCTTGTCTCTGCATGACTTTGAGTTTATCCCATAGTGCCTGCATTGGAGTTGAGTATATATTTCTCTTTGCTTTATTTTGAAAGAAATCCCCTTTAGGTGACTCTAAAGGTTTGCTCTCTATTGTTGTCTGAAGCCTTTTGTTCTTGTGTGTCTGTGCAGTTAAAACCAGCTGGGACTCCTTGTAGAGAGTCCAGTAACTCCTGTGACTTACCCGAGTTCTGCACCGGAACAAACCCCCACTGCCCTGCCAATGTGTACTTGCACGATGGACACGCGTGCCACAATATGGATGGTTACTGCTACAACGGCATCTGTCAGACTCATGAGCAGCAATGCATCACTCTGTGGGGACCAGGTTGGTACCATTGTAGATTCAGTATGCGGATAGCTGCAGGGTTCCTAGGCTTATTTGGTTGACTAAAAATTGATTGTAGGGTTCTGCAGATATAGGTTTCATTAATCATACATTTTTGACACTGTAATTCTATATGTAACAATTGTCAAGCCAGAACTTCCCTTTCAATACAGCATGCATTCATACGGTGAGCTCAAGCAATATGAAAGCTCACACTGATTGCTGATATTTATTCCATATGCCTGTTCATACTGCCTTCCACAAGGATTCAGGCTACAGTCTGACATATGTTATCCTTTCATCTGTTTTTGGTTTATGTACAAGCTGAAACAAGATGGAAGGATTGTACAGTGTCAAATTTCTATCTCTGACAGTGGGCATATGCGGTTTTATTTTCATTCTTTCTCGTTTCCAGGAGCGAAACCTGCCCCGGGAATCTGTTTTGAAAGAGTAAACTCTGCAGGTGATCCCTATGGAAATTGTGGAAAGGACTCCAAAGGTTCCTTTGCTAAATGTCAAGCAAGGTACAGTCGGGGCATGATACTACAACACTTTGCACTTTAACCTTTTACTTAAAGTACAATTGCTTACATTAATTACATTAATTTGTCAAATTTGCTTCAATTTTACATTTTATTACTACTTTTTTCTTCTTATATTATTACTTTTCATCTATTTTGCTTCAGTTCATTTTTTTGTTTTGCTTCCGACTCTTTTCTTTTTGTTTTGTTCTTGTTTTTGTTTTGTTTTGCTTGATTTGCAAATTGACACTTTTTGTTTAGTTTTCTTGTTGTTTTTTCTACATCATTTATTTTTGTTTTATTTTGCTTTGCAAATTTTTTTGTTTCCCTTTGCTTTGATTTTTGTTGTGATTGTTGTCCTCTGTGCTTCATACATTGTTGTTCTACTCTGTTTGTTAAACTATTTCTTTGCTCCTTTTTAACGTTTTTCTACTTAATTTTGTGGTACTTTGGCAATACAAATGCTTTTATAGTGCCAATACAGCATACACAATTAAAATATAGAACCAGTGACTGACATGGAAATAACAATTTTCATGATGCACATTCTCAAAACAAAAGAATATTAAAATAAAGAATAAGTGTGAAATGATGAATAGTATTGCTTAAGGTTGTCCTGATTCATTCATGTCACTTGCTGTCAAATTATTATGGAATGGCCCATCAAACATGGTGTAATGAATGCCATTTTATTAATTTCTTTGTAGCCGTGACATTATTATTCAGTGACGGTGGCAGCCCCATGGTTTTGCATGCAATCTCTTGCCACTATTAATTACATTCTCTGCTCCTCAAACATGAGTGAGAGGGTGTGAAAGGCGAGATTACCTCAAGACAACACAATCTCCTCTCCTTTTTTCAGTCCTTTTATCACCTTATCCAATTTATTCAGTGTAAAAACATTTAGTACCGTTGTTGCATGCTCACTCATTGTATTTTGTCCGTGTGATTTAAACAGGGATGCTAGGTGTGGGAAAATTCAGTGCCAAGGAGGTGCCAACAGGCCAGTGATCGGAACCAATGCGGTTTCCATAGAGACAAACATACCTCTGCAGGAAGGTGGGCGTATTCTGTGCCGTGGAACGCATGTGTACCTGGGTGACGATATGCCTGATCCAGGACTGGTATTGGCAGGCACTAAGTGTGCTGAGGGGATGGTATGAGAATAAATCATCACATGATGTATCTGGTAGAGATTATTTCAAGAATTTATGCTAGTTATGTTAGTGGTTTATCAGCCAGGCTGAGATGATATTTGGCCATTTTTATTGCTTTGCACTGACCATTTGGTGTTTTAGTTTCAATATCCACATATTATTATATTATATTATATTATATTATATTATTAGTGCTGTCAAATCGATTAATCGCCATTAATAATCGATTAATCGCCACTTATCGATTAATAGTCGATTAATCGCCACTTAAAATAACATTTCAGTCAACAGTAGTTAAGGCCTATAGCATAAATGTTTCCTAGCAGTTGATACCTATTCAGTGTCTTGTTTTTTTCTTAACCTGCAGTTCTCTCTGTCTCTCTCTCGTCATAACAGATCTGTTTGAACAGGCAGTGTCAGAATGTCAGTGTCTTTGGAGTGCACAAGTGCTCTGGGAAGTGTAATGGAAGAGGGGTAAGGTTGCTTCCACTCTGTCAGTGGAAGTTTCCTCAAATCTGCTGGAAAAAGGTTTTTTTTAATCTCTTTAATTTCTCTGACATTAGTTATCAGGCATTAGGCTCAGATTTGAGTCAGGAATGCTGATAGTAGGTCAGCACAAATTATTGCCCTCTGCTGAAAGTCTCGCCTTTTACAGAAATGTCCATTTCATTACATTATAGCTGTCTGCCAAGAGGACAGCATGTGCCCATAATAGCACTTAGCTAACTAGGTCCACATAGTATAACTTCACTTGAACTAGATTACTGCTACGAATGAAATAGCACTTAAAAGCACAGATAAGACACTGATTCTGTACTAAATTAGATCACAGCGTAACCTTGTGTCAGTCATGGTCTTTCATGGAAGCTTGATACATTTAACATGGTAGTTCACCCAAAATTTGTCATCATTTACTTATCCTTCTGTTTTTTTCTTGTATGACCCATATGACTTTCTTTTATTTGGGAAACACAAAAGGAGGAATGTAGCAGAATGTCCAATCTCCTCTTTTCTTTGCATTGAAAGTGCATGGTGACCACGGCTGTTAAGCAAGATTTTCAGGGCAAGATTCTTGTAAATTACTGTTCCTCACACAAAGCCATGCCTTCAGAAGTCTTGGAATACAGCTTACAAATCATATGGACCACCTTCTTTTGTCCTTTTTGGAGTTTGACAGCACTTGGACACCTTTCACTTCCATTGTATAGAATATTGCAGCTCGGATATCCTTCAAAACTTCACCTTTTGTGTTTCAAGGAAGAAAGTCATAAAGATTTGGAACAACATTTGAGTGAGTTCAGATTTTGGGTAAACTATTTTTTTACTCAGTCATACTCTGGTTCACCTCAGCGGCCACACTATTGTTTTCCCAGCATGCTGGGTGACTTGAGGCTTGTCTCAGCTGTTGAAGTACTGCACTTCACAATCAATCTCTGTCTCTCCAATAAGGTTATAGGAGTCATATTTAATTCATTTGTGTACCATTAAAAGTGTCATTCATCATCTTTTGGCTCATATGCACATGCACTTTTTTGCCAGAGGACTGCTAAAATGCAATCGCTAAACGTTGTGGCCAAGAACACCCCCATGTTGACTTTTGCATTTGCTCCCACTGTCAGCTCTGGAGGGCATGTGTGCGAGCATGTAATGTTTCATTTATTTCCTCTTGTTATACGCTTCCTAAATTGGAATTCTTATATTTGACTGTAGACTGCAATTGCATCCATTTTTTTTTTTTTTCTCTAAGGTCTATTTCTTTACTGGAACTGTGCGGCAAGACGAATTGATCATTGTTAATAAAGATGTTCTGGGATCCTGGATGCTCCGAATGCTAGTAGTTTTTAAGCCGGATCAACCCCCTAAAGACCCAGACCTAGAACAATAGAAGACCACTAAATACCGAGACCAATACTAAACCCCTTAAGCCTTACACCAAAACCCCCTAAGATCTTGATTAAGACTAGACCACTAAGGCTATCGGTTTCTAGTCTTGAGAGGTCTTAAGACCAAGTCCACAAAATCAAGACTCAAACTCATTAATCCTTGAAATTTAAGAGTCTGTCTGCTGAGAGGGTCTGTTTTTTTTAAACCATCTCAGTATCCAAGAAAGTTGGATGAGAGAATTAAGAGTTTGAGAGTCTGAAAAGTTTCCTTGTGCTTTTATGGCGGGAAAGACATAGCTGCATCTTTCATTTTAGAAGGCAGACATCTAATATTCAGACTGTGATTTAAACATCAAGTGACATCAATCAACTTATGCAGCGACCCCTGACACATACCCTGATGGAAAAATTTGATGCACTTTTGTGCAAATGGAAAAATGTTGCCCTTGAATGCAACACTGAACAGAGCATCCATGAACTGAATGCTCATGAGGAGATTTCATACCATTATCCACCAGAATTCCTTAAGCATTGAACAGTAGGATGTTGTTGATGATGTCCAGAAATAAATTTGATCAGGAGGTTTAAGCTGCATGTGGCATTGATGCCAGTTGCTTTATGTTTGCAGGAATGCAACAACAAGAAGAACTGCCACTGTGAAGCTCACTGGGCACCTCCTTTCTGTGATAGGGCGGGGTTTGGCGGCAGCGTCGACAGTGGACCAATGAGACAAGCCGGTACAGTGATGAACTTTTGACTGCACTTTTGACTTACCTGCTAGAGCAGTATGCATTACGCTAACGTAGCATGACTTAGTTAACATGCTTTAATTCTTTCTGTACTTACTGCAGTGCTTATGTGCTCCTTTCCAGTCTAAAGTCAGAAACACACTCTTCTAAGCAAGTATGCAAACACAATAGATTTTTTGGTCACACTTTATTTTAAAGTCCAATTCTTGCTATTAACAAACCATTAACTATGACTTTTACCTCAATTAACTTCTAATTTGCTGTTTATTAATAGTTAGTAAGGTAGTTGTTAAGTTCAGGTGCTTTGTAGAATTAGGGATGTAGAATATGGTCATACAAAATATGTGCTTTATCTATCTATCTATCTATCTATGAAATTTCACAAACAAAAACCTTTATTTATTTATTTCAGAAACTACTCTACACAAATAAAATAAGCAAAATTATGAAAATAACCATCCTTAGTTACAAATAAGATACAAATTTACAAATTTATTTACATTTATGCATTTAGCAGATGCTTTTATCCAAAGTGATTTACAAAAGAGGAAAAAAGCAATATGTATACACAATCCCAGGTTTATTAGACAACTATTATTATTGTTTCAAAATTTGTTTTTATGTATTTATTTATTTTTTATCAAACAAGCAAACATTAAAGGAAGAAAAATGACTATTGAAGAAGTATGCACAAATGCCTGCTATAACGTCTATTGAGAATGGATACATACATTGCATTATGAATTACTTGATAACATATTTCAGAATGCAAAGATGCATCCATTACATTTTGCATACCTAGGAGTCTTTCTGTTTGCTAACATGTATGGAGTATGTTTCGACCTTTTTGGCCTCATGCATTCAGATTTTCCGACTGTACCGCTTGAGGAAGTGCACTAGCTCTAACCACTTTCATCCCTTCTGTGACAGCCGCACCACAGGTAGAACAGTGCAGCCTGAAAGTACAATGTACTTACAAAACCCATTAAACGATTTTCCAGTGGAAAAGCATAACAGCATTGACAGGACACGTCATTGATTTACTGGTGGAAACCTGAAGCACTGCACTTAGATGTCACTCAGCAGACATCCAAGAACTTTGAGACAGCTTGTAAAAGCAATGCAGGTGGAGACACAGAGGGATGTTGATCGATTCTTTTTCTTTCTTACCTGACTCTGACTTCTTGTGTTTTCCCTCTCTGTGCCATTCTGTGCCGTGCTGTACAGCAGATGTGCGAGTGTGTGTATTAATGTGCGTGCTGTCCTATGTGACAACAGCTGACAGCAGCGCTGTGGCCGTGGGCGCGCTGGTCACCCTCCTTTGCTTGCTGTCGGCGGGACTGATTGTGTGCCTGAAGAGGAAAGCGCTGGTTCAGATTCTCTGCATCAATAAGAAGAGTGCCATTCAAAAGCTCAGGTACTGTCAATGGTGCAGTTTCCCCCAGCGATGTTTTCCAAAATGTGTTTGATCCTGAATTCCCACTGGTTTCCATCCAGGGACACCAAGAATCCCAAGAGTTTTAGTGAAGCTTAAGGGAATTAGGTTTCAAGTTCAGTATAAGTTCATTTTGGGGTATAATGTAGTTTGGCACAGAAAATAATTTTGACTCGTTCCTTAAAAAAAAAAAAAAATTCATGGTCAGAGTAACACACTTACAATGGAAGTAAACTGGGCCAGCATTCCAGAGGGTTTAAAAGTCTAAATGTGAAGCTTGTATTTTTGTTAAAGCGCTTGAATTTTTCAGTAAAACCCTGTTTATAATTTAAGCTTTAAAGCTGTCTAAATCACCCTTTTTGAGTTGAGAATAGTTATCTTTGTGGATGAACGTCTGTGTTACTTATGTAATTCCTCTGGGTGGAGTCTGCTCCCTCTAAAATGTTCTATACACAATGTCCTTTTCTAGTACTATTGAGTGTTTTGTGTGAAGGTTATGGGGGTTAGTGTCTTTACAACATGACATTGATGCTTAAAGGGGAAGGTTAAGGGAAGGTTAAGTCAGTAATTGATGCATATACACTACCGTATAGTTTGGGGTCAGGAAGATTTGTTAATGAAAGTCTCTTATACTCACCACATTTATTTGATTAAATACAGTACAAAATCTGAAATATTATTACAATTTAAAATAACTGTTGTCTTTGTGATTATATTTTAAATGTAATTTATTTCTGTGATGGCAATGCTGAATTTTCAGCAGCCATTACTTCAGTCTTCAGTTTTCAGAAATCATTCTAATATGCTGATTTTGTACTTAGGAAACATATCTTAATATCATCAATGTTGAAAAAAAATTGAAGAACATTCATTTGAACTTCATAAAAGTCTTTACTACCAATTATGATCAATTTATTGCATCTTTGGTGAATATTTTTTTTTTTTTTTTTTTTACTTATTGACCCCAAACTTTTTGTCAGGCCATGGCTATCATTTTAAAACAGTATGTATTTTAATATTTACTGCCTCGACTTTGTTTACTTGCATGCCTTACTATGAATATGATTTTTGCTCTTTAAAAATAATAATGAGCAAGTAAAAATGTTTGTGGTAATCAACGGATGCCAGAGATGCTGCAATAGAGCTTAATAAAAAGCGGTATATAGAAAGTGGACATCCCTACTGCAGTATTCATATTCACCATATTAATACCAAAAACATGAAACTTTTTGAAAACTCTTTCTTAATTTTACAGATCAGTAGGGCGAAAGCGAGCTCCCAGCCCCCCACAGACACAGTCAGTGTTCAGGGTCTCACCTCAGCACAAGCCCGCATCTTTACCTTTACACTCCCGCTGTGACATGGTAAGTGACTCAACTCATCATCACAGACTCACATAACATGATGATAATGTCCAAAATATGTAATAATATTTTAAATCACCTTAGTTATATTATATATTAAATATTTAAATTTTTTACCTATTTTCATTAGTACAATTTCCTTACAACTACATTTGTAAAAGTACATATTTTTTTAAATAATCATACTAAATTGAATCACAGCAGACAATGTGTGACCAAATGCCAGATTTTATTATGTATCGTATCATTTTGTGAAAAATGGTCATCTGAATTAATATTTACACCATTATTAACAAGCACTTACAAGATCTTTTATTAAACCTCAAATTCCATAATTCATTACCTCAGTGTCTGTCCTGCCCAGCGAGGAGCAGATGAGGTCAGCTCACTCGCAGAATTACTATGCCTGTCCAAGCCAATTCATCCCTTGCTTTCTGTGTACACGGCATGAGATTTAGGTGCATAACTGATTTATTCTCCAGTATCGACCCTCAAAGAATATTAATGAAGTCCAGAGCTTCATCTAAAACCTCAAAGATTCATTTTGAAGGATTTCTGATTTAATTCAGTCTAATCTACTTGAGTAGCATAACAATAATGATTGAAACTGTTTGTTGAAGTTGGAAGCCTTTGTGTGCTCAAAAGGGGAAATCAAGCCTTAATGTTAATGGACAGTCGCCAGCAAAGTTTGTTGGAAAAGTAAAGCATGGATTGATTGCTTCATCTGGGTATTTTTAGTCTGTGTGCCATGCCACAAAAGCATGTATGAATATCTTTGTGAAAGAGTACCTGGAACAGTATTGAATTGAGATTCCTCGAAAGGTCTTAAAGGTTAGCGGTAGTGCTTGTATTGAATTCTTGTGTCTTTGTTTTCAAGAGCCGTCTGTTTTCCACAGACGTCTCATCCCAGTTCGGAGCCTCTTCTTCCTCCACACAACTTCCACAGTTTGCGTCGGCTGCCTGAATGTCCCACCCGCTGCCAGCCTGTCCATATCAGCCACCCCATGCCCATCACAGGTCTGCAGCCTCTGCCCTCGGTCCCGCCTCATAGGACTCTAGTGCCACACACACACTCCCCAGCCAGAGCGGCAGACTTTCACACACTCCCACGCCAGCTGCCCTACGCTAACATCCAGGTAAGTGCTGACAGCTTCAGACTGTCACCATGTACTAGACATCCCACCTGCAAAAACTCATTTCAGGGAGGTAGTGTTACTATCCACATTGGGTTTGGCCTCAACACGCAGTAGTGCATCAGTGAAGTAACTCCTAAATTTAAATAACATTGGCACCAAAAATCACAGCTGTTCTCCCTTATCATTTTGATTTGCTTTATTTCCACTCGCTCGTAAGCCACATAAACAGTTTGATTCAGTACCGCAAAAGTGATGTAGAGTTTGACAAAATCCGAATAGAAGTGGAAGACTAATTTAAAACTCATTTATACCAGGTGGAAACGGTAAATGAATTTCAGCTGACAATCTGTGATTGAATCGGCAAAAATGTACTTCAATTCTTGCTCGATTTTCGGGATATTGTATATAATTTGCGAGTGTCAGGGAGTTGATATTAATATGTTTGAGACTCTCAGACCTTCTGGAAGATATATATTTTAAGATATTTATATAAAATGTAGTTTTAAATCTTAATATAGATATGTGTATGTTAGGGGTGGGCGATATGACCAAAATCTTTTATCACGGTATGAGTAATTTTATTTCATGGTAACAATATATATGACAATATTGTTATTTTTGCTTTAAATAAGATTTTTTATGATATCAAAAATTTTGATACCGTATAAATTTGTGTCAATATCACAAAAACTAATAGGCCTACTGAAAATAGAAACTTAAGCTCACTGAAGACAAGTAAACAGTCAGTGATTAAATAAAAATAGGAAACTAATTACAAGCAATAGGGCAAAAAACTACAGTAGAACAAAAAAGAAAAAAGAAATGCTACATACATTGTATGAAGTAATCAAATGTGTAAAAACACTGCATATACTTCACTGTGTAAATTAAATATATATTTCTTCTCAACATTTTTAACATAAGGCTTTGTTGTTTTATTAACATGAATGACAGACAGCAGGAATATTAGACTGCTGTCACTTTAAGAGCTGCCCAGATCCAATATCCAAGAAAATCCTGTTACACATGATTTCTTTCTCAGCTGTTTGTTCTCACTTAAGACCTAAATTACTGTGTTTATGAGGATACTTGCAAAGATGGGGATTTTGACACATACAAGTGTGCTCATATAGCGAAATTAGTTCTCTTTTGCTGCTGATTGCATTTCAGAAGTTTAAAATCACTTGTTTTTAAACCGCAATGCTTAAAAACTGTGTGCAAACGATAAATTTTCAAGTTGTTTATGTGTAATATTTTGTTAAGATAGATGGCCATTTTGAGATTTAGATATAGGGATTACATTTAATAAAAAGAATAAGAATGTATAATTAAATATCCATTATCGACATATATATTGACCATAAATACAATATATTGAATATTATCAGATCAACTTCAAAACAATGTCATGTAGAATCAATGCTTTATCATGTAGCTCCTGATTAGAACAAAATATAAGTATGAACATTATTAAGTACAAAATTTGAATCACATATTCATTTTTTTATGAATTGGCATTAGCATTTTCAGCCTTTAAACTTGCTAAACTGATGTCTTTGACCATTGTGCTCACGTCTTCTCCAGCATCTCGTGCATGTCTGTGCATTCTAAAAACGTGGCATGGCAAAGTTAAAATAAGTTAAAACCCATCTTGAGACTTTTTTTCCAGTCCAAGTTTTATAATGCAAAAACGTGTTCTGTGTAAATGACCCCTAAGACTGCAGCTGATACAACTTCATTGGTTGAAAGCGACTGACAGATGCAGAAAAAGTGAAGGGAGATAAGGAGACATTAGCAAGGACGTTATACTTTCATTGCTGCACACAGCACATAAATTTCTTATATGAAGTTTCCAGTTGAAGATAAAATGAAGACAAAAAATATTAGAGTTGGGTAGACAGAGCGGGCGGAGGAGTGAAAGTGATACGGCGAGAATGAGATTGGACGGGTGCATGAGAGCTTTCCTGTGAGATGGGATGAGAGACGTCCGTGTGTGAAGGTATGTGGTTTAGACGATAAGTGCTGCTCGGGGATGTTGGCAGGATATGCTATCAGACAGCATGAAGAAGAACATCTGTTGCTTTGAATCTCAATTCCACTTCACGGCACTGCAGCGAACTAACTGCGGTTACATCCAGCACACTATGAAATGCTCACCTCGAGGAGACATTTATTTTGTTAGAAAAGTGCAAGATGGGTATTTTGATAACATAACATACAATAACACATTGTATCATAAAATAACAAACACAAAGGTTAATCCATGAGATGGGTTTACTAGATTCTCTTTTAAAAGGTCTTAAAGTAGAAAATAGCATTAAGGTTGAAATTTTGAGGCTGTTTGGTTTGTGGTACTCCATTGAAAAAAAAATCCTAAATATAAAAGCATCTGTGACATGCTGTTGAAAATAATTTACTTTAATCCTTTAGGTTGTAAAAGCAGACATTTCTTGCACTTACAATATAAGGCAAGGCATTATATTTGAATAAATGGTCAAATATTTGCAGTTTTCATTACTAACCTTGTCTATGCAGTTATATCCAATATAACTGCCTGTAACGACCATATTATAAAGCTCATAGACTTGGTAAATGTCACATGGTATGTAAAATACTATTGACATGGAGCTCCACACACAGGAATTTTATCAGTAAACATGTAACAAGATCCTGCTTTTAACAATACAGCTATGCAATTTTGTACCAAAGAATAAATTCCTTGCCACATAGGTTTGCATTGTAAATTCATGACTGTATTTTGCTACAGAAGCTGCATATAGATTATGCCCCACATTCTGTATGTCATTCTGGAATACGAATAAACCTTTAATATATAAAAATGAACACGTTTTTGCTCTCCATTAGTAGTGTTTCATCAAAAAGCCTTTCAGAGCTGTGCCACACAATACAAATGATTGATACATTGAAGCTTGCTTGGTTTATATAATGACCTCATTGAAAGCATTCACATTAAAGCCTTTTACATATGAAATCACCGTGGTTTGTTTAGTGCTCTCTGAGTGCCCTTTTCTACTTGACTGAGTTCACATTTACTCAGGGAGCCATGAAACACTTTCACCTCTTACGGTGTTCTCACAAATTGGCCTCATGGCTCCACACACCGGCGTGCGCTCATGATTAAAAGGTCTTGTATTGCCGTAACGACATTGCTTTCTCTAGGATGAGGGTTTTGCAGGAACAAATCACTTCCATACAATGGCTTGAAAAACAGAAAGGAGGAAAAATGTAGTTTCAGAAAGACACAAAAATTTATGATTTTGTTGTCGCAGCATTTTGATTAGTCAGTTTCTCCGTTGTTTTCCACAAAGCAAGGCTGAACAGCTGTGCAAATGTAATAGCTGTATGCCATGACCTCATCCTCTGAGTAAATTGGTAACACATGATGACCTCTTGACTTAACATGGGGTGAATTGGGTGTTGGGGATGGGAGTGCTGCACATTTAGTTTTGTTATTCTGCATTGTTGCCAATAGGGTTTACTGGGATGAGGAGTGAAATCACAGCTCCATCTAGTGGCACTAGTATGCTAGCACTGTTTGCACACTTTTTTTTTTTTTTTTATTAAATAATCTATTACAGTGGTAATCAGTTATTTTGACTCAAACTGTTGTCCAACATATTACTGGATATATTAAATTAATTAACCAAGATTCATGATGTCATTCAAGAGGTTTCAATTTTCAAATATCTGTATTAAAAAAAAACAAAAAGGCCTAAATTTGATTTATTTATTTGAATTGCATATACAATTTCCATCCATTTGGATTACACAGTTTGGTCACACTTTATTTTAAAGTCCCATTTTTGCCATTAACAAACCATTAACTGCCACTTTTGCATCAATAAACTCCTAATTTGCTGCTTATTAATAATTAGTACACTCTTAAAAATAAAGGTGCTTCACGATGCCATAGAAGAACCTTTTTGTCTAAATGGTTCCATAAAGAACCTTTAGTTTAACATCTGAAGAACCTTTCTGTTTCACCAAAGGGTCTTTGTGGTGAAAGAAGGTTCTTCAGACTATAAAAAGGTAAGAAAGAGATGGTTCTTTAAAGAACCTTTGACTGAATGGTTCTTTGTGGAACCAAATATGGTTCTTCTGTGGCATCGCTGTGAAGAACCCTATTAAGTTTAGGTGTTGGGTAAGGTCATGCAGAATATTTGCTTTATAAGTCCTAATAAACAGCCAATATGTTAATAATAGGCGCGCTAATAAGCAACTACTTAATTAGTGAACTAGTTAACTAGTGAGAATTGGGCCTTATACCAAAGTGTTACCCACAGTTTTAACATGAAAAAAAAAAACATAACCTTAATGTGATACATATTTGTCAGTTGTTCTTAAATGAAACCGTTTTTAATGAAACTGGTAAGATTTCTTTTATTAAGAATGTTGCAGAACGCGCTCCTCGTCCGGTGTGCGACCGCCTTTAAGCCATTACTGTCATTGACAGCACTGATTTCAGCCAACATCTCCCACATCATTTCTACTTCTATTAAAATTATGTCATTGTCAACGTTTTGATTGACAACTTCATCTGCAAGAGTCAACAACCGATCTTGTACCATGCTCAGCCATAGCTCATGATGCGAAAAACAAGAAAAAGGCACTTAAACTAGAAAGCAGTGTTGCCAACTGCTTTCATTTGAAAGTAGCTAAAACTGGTAGCTAAATGTCACTAGATGACATCATAATGGCAAATTCACTGATCTATATAAAGATGAATATAGATCAGTGGGCAAGATGAGAACTTAGATAAGGTTTGTCCAAGAAGTTGCTATATTTGTCCCTAAACTTTTGAAAAAAGTCTCAAAAGGGGTGGGAAAGTCGTTAAATCTAGCTACAAAATTGCTAAATTGGCAACACTGCTAGAAAGACCAAAGAAATTGAGTTTGAAAGGTGACACCGCCCATTATTGTTGAGTGACGTGCCGACAACCGTAGCCCTGAAAATGAAATGTGGAGGAAATAAATAACTGAATGAATAAATAAATAAATAAATACATGAATAAATGAATGAATTAATAAATAAATACATGAATAAATAAATAAATAAATAAATACATGAATAAATAAATAAATGATTGAATGAATGAATGAATAAATAAATAAATAAATGCATGAATAAATAAATACATAAATAAATAATTAATTAATTAATAAATGATTGAATGAATAAATAAATACATGAATGAATGAATGAATAAATAAATATTTATATATTTATTTATGCATTTGTGCATTTATTTATATATTTCATTATTTCATTATGTATTTAACAATTTATTTATATATTTCAACATTTATTTAATTATTTAACTTTGAATAATTTGGCCCTCCATAAGCAATGAAATAATATTCACTTAGTTAAAATGTATAGGACTGAAAAATGACACTTTTGACAAAATTATTTATTCATTCATGCATATCTGCATTTATTTATTTATTTATTTATTTATTTATTTCAGCATTTAATTAATTAATTAATTATTCATTAATTTATGTATTTCTACTTTTATTTATTTATTTAATTCAGCATTTAATTATTTATTTATTTATTCATTCATTTATTTATGTATTTCTACATTTATTTATTTATTTATTCATTTCTGCATTTATGTATTTATTTATTTATTTATACTTAAGTCATTTCTACATTTATTTATTTATTCATTTATTTATTTCAGCATTTGATTATTTATTTATTTCTTCATTTATTTATTTATTTACTTCTTTTATTTATTTCTTCATTTATTTATTTATTTATTTATTTACTTCTGCATTTATGTATTTATTCATTTATTTATACTCATTTCTCGTCCTCCATAAATGTACAGAAATATATATATATATATATTTATATTGTGTATTTAAAACATTTAGTTTATATATATATATATATATATATATATATATAAACTAAATGTTTTAAATACACAATATAAATTTAAATGCATATATATATATATATATATACATACATACATACATATATATCTGTGCATTTAAATTTATATTGTGTATTTAAAACATATTTAGTTTATTAGTACTATTACAAAAATCTTATCAATATGCATCACATTAAGTTTATTTATTTATTTATTTAATTATTTATTTTAATGTTTGTGTAATCCAAATAGATGTTATTGTTAGTTTACAGTTAGATTGTTTTATTATATAATTAATAATTAAAATACTTAAGTACTTTAAGTCATAATGTGGCCCCCTTGGAAGTTTGCTGGGACCCCCTAGTCTATAATAGTTTAATTGTGTGTAATAAACCAGGAAACATTATGTGTTGCTATCTGTAGGACCACGACAAGCCTAGGCCCCCACAGAAACCACTTCCCGCAGACCCCTTAATCAGAGGCCAAGGGGTGGGTCGAAGCACGTCCGCGGTGGGAGTGCGGATACCTGGACCTCTAGCTATCCCGATTCCAACAGTACCACGACCGCCCCCTGCCATACCACTGCCAAACAGGTCAGTCCCATCGTGATACTGCTGGCAAAATCACATATTTATGTAAGAAAACTAACTGCATTTTTTTTAATACATTGTAGACCTCTTCCTAGATTACCACAGCCCTTTTATGATCACTGACATATGGACACCACAGCACTGGGTGAATTTCACCAGCATCTGAATACACTTGTTTGCACTATGAAAACTCTGTTGGACCAAGTGACCACCCCTGCAGAAACTCCACGGAGGGTCTCACAGAGAAGAGGGCTGACCGGACACCTTGGTGCTGCGCCTCCTCAGAAAAGGTGTTAGTTTGTCCTCGCTCAGGTACTGCAGAACTATTTAAGATGTATATTTATTGTGAGGAGGAAACTATGTGCTGTGCTTATCACTTTTTTTACTGTATGACAATTTTTTGTTTGTTTCTATGTTGAAAAAATGCTGATTGAAAATAAGCCGACAAATCATGTTTTCCTTTATTTTTAAGTGTTTTTTCTTCAATTTATCTTATGGTGTTGTGAAGATCAAAAAAGACCTGCTTTAAAGTGACGCAGCATGTCTGGGATACTGGAGTACAAGCAACATGAAATCTGAATGACTAAACAGAACGCTGGAATCAGTGCCACTAAGTGCAAAAAACCTTAACAATTACTTGAATGAGACATGATGGCGAAAGTTATGTTATGTTACGGATGAGAATGATACCTCAAATTATGTGACTTCTTGAGGAGAGAAGTGCTGGACAGGCAAAGCTGAGTTATATCGAATAGGGGCTGAGCCGTATCTAAAGAGCAGAATATGCATAGCAATGGCATGTCAAGTTTATCTTAAGAAAATGAAAAAATCCAGTATTTATAGTCCAAACACTTGAAAGGTCGTGATGTTCCTTTTTCCAACATGCTTTGAAACATTCAGAGAAATACCAGTGGCAACACAAAATATGTAGTGACACCACAGACCTTAAAATATATGGCGGAATATATCACTGAGCCATCAGCATCCAGCAGCTGTCATGTCTGTGTCATTATGGCCTTGTTGTGCTGTATACACACGTTCTGTGAAATATCTTCCAATACTTGAGGTTATAGATGTTGAGTTTTCTGTACTGTATTTCTTGTATTATTTTTGACAGTATACACTACCAATCAGAAGTTTAGGGTCAGTGAAATTTTCTTTTATTCAGCAAGGAGGCATGAAATTGATCAAAAGTGACAGTGAAGATATTTATATATCAGTAAAGATTTCAAATAAATGCTGTTCTTTTGACCTTTTTTCGTCAAAAAAATTCTGAAATAAATATATAAAGAACTATTTTCAGCATTGATAATAAGAAATGTTTCTTGAGCAGAAAATCTGCATGTTAGAATGATTTTTGAAGGATCATGTGACACTGAAGACTGGAGTAATGATGCTGAAAATTCAGCTTTGCATCACAAGAATAAATTACATTTTAAAATATATTAAAATAGAAAACAGTTATTTTAAATTGTAATAATATTCCACAATTTTACTATTTTTATTGTCAAATAAATGCAGCTTTGTAAGAGACTTTCAGAAACATTTTTTAAAAATCTTACTGACCCCAAACTTTTGAATGATTAGTAGTCTCTTTAGCCAAATAGTCATTTTTCATTACCTTCTAACAAAAGTGTTCAACATCAAGATGATGTTAAATACACCGGATGTAGTAAATATCACTGCTGGTGTGTGCTGTCACAACTATGGCATTTTTACACAACAAGTGGTTCCTTCTTGCCCATAACACAGCTCTCTTTATGCACAGCTGGACTCACTGTTATTCATAAACTTATGGGATTGTTGTTCTGCTTGGTACTTCACCCTGAGGGGGAAATTACACTTCAGTTTTTCCAAATAATATTCCAGCATTGTTGCTTTGGGAGTATAACAAACCCAGCTGTCACAGTATTTCATTCAAGCCAAGCTTGTGTGTATTTCTTAATGTTCTTGTTTACCTATTCACAGCAATGTATGTACATTTCACCTTTTTATATGCACTCATGTGGATGTATTAAATGCTCACTTTTTTTTTTCTTGACAGATAATCTGTCAATCTGTGGTCAAAGATGATTGCTCAGTTTTTGCACTGGGTACTGATTTCATCGTGTAACAGTTTTATATACTACAAAGTCCATTTTTATCTCTATGAATTAGGATATTAAAAGGGAAATGTGAATGCCTTCAAAAAATTTAACTGGATTCTGATAATGTAAGGACTTGAATGAGAACAATAAACGAGGATGTTGCTATTGTGAATTCAATTTCATTTTATTTTACACTAAAGAAACATAAAAGTTGTTTTTAATAATTCAAGGCTTTAATCTAACGTGTAAAATATGACATTAACATAAAGATCATTTCTTGTCTCCATAACAGAATTGTCCTGCTGATGTAAGTCGATTTGAATCTTCCAAGCTTATATTATCCAGCAAGTTTATGATGCTCTGAAACAGAAATTGTCTTTTTGTTCCAAGCTACAAAATAATATTAATTTGTTCATGTATAGTTTGTCAGGTTACCTGTCTCCCAAATGCTTTTGCCATATCCGCTGCACCTGCTCCATACTACATTAGGGTGTAAATATAATTTTATGAGGAGTGTTATTACTTTTCCTGCAGCAAAAATTTTTATTGCACTACTCGTATTGTTTAATCATTTATGCATTATGAATCTAATAATCTGTTACCTCGTTCTTCATGTGGTGATCTGCCCCACTGTCAAGCAGAAGTTTCACCAGCTCCACATGGTTATTCAGCACAGCGACCTGAAAAATTATAACCAAACACTCCAATGATGTCATCCATCTTGTCCTCGTCCTCTAGTGGCTGTTTTGATGATAAATACCATTAGTGGTGTCTTGCCAGCTTTGTCACGGACGTTTACATCAGCTCCAGCCTGGAGGAGGATGGAGGCGACCGCAGCGTTTCCACTAATGGCTGACACACGCATGAGAGGAGTCCAGAGAGACACTTTATCCATCACATCCACCTGTCAGAGTACAAAAACACATGCTTTAAACTGACAATACAGGGTCAAGCTCACCATTTGACAAAGTAATGGGCCGCAGACGGTACATCTAAAAAAAATAAATAAAAAACATGGTAACTTCGGATACCTGATCACATGAAATACCTTTAAAGAGTTCACCCAAAAATGAAAATTTGCTTAAAATTTGTGTCTTTGTAATAAACAAATCCATCATTAAGATGCTTTGAACTTCAAATTGCTTCCAGCTAAATTACGAATCCTCTTCTCCAGGGAGAAAGTCGTCTTATCTAAATCAGGAGAGAAATGTGTATGGATCAAGTACTGTTTACATGCAAAAACAGTTCTAAACAAACATGTTGGTGGATTTTGATATGAAAGGATAACGGGATGGACTTTTTCACTGGATGAAGCATTATTATGGATTATTATTCTGGCCAGAATGACAGTTTAAAGTTAAAACGCCTTAATGATAGATTTGTTTCTTACAAACACGCAGCTTTTTGCTTCACAAGACATTAAATGTTGGGTCGTGTGGATTATTGTGATGTTTTTATCAGATGTTTGGACTCTCATTCTGATGGCACCTATTCACTGCAGAGGATCCATTGGTGAGCAATTCATGCTAAATTTCTCTAAATCTGTTCCGATGAAGAAACAAACTCATCTTGGATGGCCTGTGGGTGAGTAAATTTTCAGCAAATTTTCATTTTGGGGTGAACTATTCTTTTGTTTTTTTGCACACATTAAATGGTAGAAAAATGACCTCGGACCTCACAACCATCCTGGATCATATATGTAATGACAGGTAGGTGTCCTCCATCCACAGCCCAGTGGAGCGGCGTGCAGCCATCTGTGTCTCGAGACTGCCATGTGGAGCCACAGTTGCGCAGATACTTCACTGTGTTCAGGTGACCAGCAAAACAGGCCTGCATTAGACTGAAAAACACATCCATATATGAAAATATATATTACATGAATAAAATTCAACTGCATTGAAAAAGCATATGCAAGCTCACCTGTCTTTTCCAGTGCTGTCTCTCTTGTTAATATCAGCTCCATGCTTCACTAAAATGTCAGCTATGCTACAAACCAAACAGATGCTAAACATTATTAGAAATATTTGACTATATTTCAACAAATTACTCTTTTCTCTTGTTAAACCGCATAGCAATAACTAAACAAAGACTAATAGGAGATTCAGTAGCTTGTTGTGAATTCATCTCTCTGTACACCAGCTTTGTGTTTAAATGAGTGTTTACCTGGTGAAACCTTTCTGTGCTGCCACCATGAGAGGGGTGAAACCCATTTTGTCATAAACATCCACGTCGACCGTTCTAGGAGAGGAATTACATCAGAAGGGTTATGTATAATGTGTGAACTGTCATTTTAGGGGATATTTCACATAAAGATTACAGTTTTGTCATCATTAATCACACTGTTCCACAGAAGAAAGAAAGTCATACAAATTTAGAATGGCATGAGGGTGATTAATGATGACAACTTTTCATTTTCAGGTGAAATATTCCTTGAATTAGTACAATGTTAATACTACTGTAGCATATGAAGCTTAAAGTAATGGTGAAGTGTGATTGTGGCTCACCCTGACTGCAGAACTGTGGTCAGCTCCTCCTCATCCTCTCTGTTCACAGCCTGGTGGAGGTTCTTCCCACTGAAAGGCTCTCCTGTGGACAAAACATTAAACAAATACACTACCATTGAAAGGTTTGGGCAAGTAAGATTTTTTTTTGAAAGAAGTCTGTGTTTAACGAGGCTGTATTTATGTGATCAAAAATACAGTAAAAACTGTATTTTTTGTAAAAAAAATATTATTACAATTTAAAATAACTGTTTTCTATTTTAAAATGTAATTTATCCCGGTGATGGCAAAGAAGCCATTACTCCAGTCTTCAGTGTCACATGATCCTTCAGAAATCATTTTAATATGCTGATTTGCTCAAGAAAAATGTCTTATTTTTATAGTTTATTTTTATGTTTAAAACAGTAGTGCTGCTTAATATTTTTCTGGATACTGTGAGACTTTTTTCAGGATTCTTTGATGAATATAGAGTTCAAAGTACAAAATTTATTAGAAATATAAATCTTTTGTAACATTATAAATGTCTTTACTGTCACTTTTGATAAATTTAATGCATCTATGCTGAATAACAATATTAATTTCTTCCACGAAAAAAAAACTGCTCCCAGACTTTTGAGCTATTGTACATTTTGTGTGAATGAATTCCTATAAGTTTGTGTTTCTACCAATAACAGCAGAGAGGAGCATGAGATTTACTAGATTTAAAATTAGAAAATAATAGTCCAAGGCTTTGACTGGAGGTAAAATATCTCACGGGTGGTGAAGACAGAGACCGCAGGGCTGAGGCTGCACTCCCCTGAAGCTCTGGTGACCCTCAGTCTAAAACTATAGGAGGTGCTGGACTCCAAGCCCTCTACAACATGATGAGTGCTGTACCCTCTGTGATAAAACACCAAAAAAGTGTTATTACAAGGTGTGTTGCTAAAAAGATGGTTTTTAATACATTGTAATAACTTTAATATTCAAAGAAATAATCTTCACCATCAAAAAGATAAAACTGACATGTATATGGTGCTGTATGTGTGTGATTTGGGGTCCATCTGCTCCACAGAGAAGCGGGTCCAGCGTTCAGGAGGGCCATTTCGAGGTTTGTTCTCTTCATTCATCCAGCTCAGCTCGATACTGTGGTGAGTGACCTTCCCAATCATAAGAGTAAGCTCTGGATATTTTGCTGGAGAAATTGAGAAAATATACAAGCAGATTCTAAATATCATGTACACTGTTTATATTAAAGTTGTAGGATTAATGTAAATTTTAGACATATTTAGCTTTGCAGTAATATCCAACACATATGTCATATTACTTTTTGTTACCCATACGCATGTTTTGACAAGGGTTGAAACCCAAACCAATCTATGGTTTATATGCAGTTATCTGATACAGCAGCATTCGTGGTATGATCTTGCTATTCAGGTGTGACATATGGGTAAACTGCAACCTATTGGTTTCATCTTAATAAAGGTCATGAATATCACATAACAATACACCAAGAATAACTAACCACAAAAGATGGTTCCTGGATTAGTGATTAAGTTAAAAGTTTATCCATTACTTTTTAATCACTGTTGCTGGAGAAAACTTCAGCCTTTTTTCTTTCCTCCTAAACAGATCTGGCAATGTAATATACATTTCATTAATTTGTTAAAACATTGATAAAATGCAGCTCTTTATAAGGTTATAAAATAAGTAGTGCGATATGAATCATTTTTATATTGAATAGGGGACCAGTTCAGGGACCAGTTCTCACTATCAACTAGTTGCTTAGCATGAATATTACTAGAATATTAGCTGTTTATTAGTATAAAGCAAATGTTATTGCCTTATTCTTCATGACCATATTTTTGATCCCTTAATTATACCCCATACCTAAACTTAATCAACTATTAATATGCAGCAAATTCGGAGTTTATTGAAGCTAAAGTCGTGGTTTTTAGTTAATAGTGAGAACTGGACCTCAAACTAAAGTGTGACCGAAATATAAAAAAGGTTTTTGCTTATTACTAGCCTATATTAATCAAATATGAGAGCAGAATAAAGCAACTCTATATGAGATCAAAACGATCTTGCAATAGTGGTGTTGTTTTGAATGAAGTTTTCCCAGAATTTTGAAAAACTTTTCTATCAAACTTTAAACAGGCTGCATAGAATACAAATCAAAAGTCTACCTGGGTTCATCGCTGTCTCAGTCAGTGTCCTTGTAGTGTAGTGAATCCCCAAACAGAGGATGATATTTTGTAGGAGTGTGCTGTGTGTTTGTCTCGCTTTCTCTCGCGCACATCTGACTGTGAGAGCATTAACGTTGTCATGGTGACAGCATTGGTGCGCCAGCGCGCGCAGTCTTTGGACAATTTAATTGTTTCTTTTAGTTACACAAAACACGAGTTTCCAAAAGGTGTTCAAAGTATAGCATATCAGTCTTGTTTTAACATGAAAGCGATGTATGGTTAGAGACTGAACCCTTGTTTTACCCTGTAGTCACTTTCATCAGTGATGGGATTAAATGACCACATGGCAGCTCAAAATCTCTGCTGCGGTGATTCAGTGCGCTAATGACGAGTCGTTCGAATCGGTTCCTTCGAACAAATCATTTAAAGAACCGGATCAAAAACGATTTAGTGATTCTTTTACGTCATCACGTGGTTCCTGCCTTGTTAAACACTTAAAATGATTTGAAATAAATATAGGCTATGTTTTGCTCACAGTTTCTAAATTCTTTGGAACTTGCATAACCAGAAAAATGTAGGCCTGTATTCATCATAAAAATGCCTTGACTTAATTAGTTTACACGACTTTTTCGGGTCTAGAAATAACACTTTTAAAATTAATTGAAATGTAATCATTTTAAGTCATCTTTTTTTTTTTTTTTTTTTTTTTTTATTGACGTATTGTCAAGTATGGTGACCCATACTCGAAATTGGTGCTCTGCATTTAACCCATCCAAGTGCACACACACAGCAGTGAATAGTGAACAAACACGCGCACACACACACACACCGTGAACACACACCCGGAGCAGTGGGCAGCCATTGCTCCAGCGCCCGGGGAGCAATTGGGGGTTCAGTGCCTTGCTCAAGGGCACCTCAGTCATGGTATCGAAGGCAGAGAGAGTGCTGTTCATTCACAATCCCCACCTTCAATTCCTGCCGGCGTGAGAATCGAACCGGCAACCTTCAGGTTACAAGCACAACTCTCTAACCATTAGGCCACGACTTCCCCCACCCTTCTTGAGGCACCCTGGACATCCGCTGATGCTCCCTAGTGGACCCCGGCCCCCTGGTTGAGAACTTTTAAATGTAGAAGGCTATGTTTTATTAATAAGGGTGGTTATTATTTAATTGTATGTGTCCACATTCAGTAGCAGTTATGATTCAGCTGATTAAACATGAACCTGTAGAACCTAAACACGCTTGAATTTACAACAAACAATTCTATAAATTAATTTACATTGCTTGGCTAAAACATTTGCATGTTTTAGTAATTTATTAAATTAATTTATTAAAACTAAACTATACAGGTGCATCTCAATAAATTAGAATGTCGTGGAAAAGTTCATTTATTTCAGTAATTCAACTCAAATTGTGAAACTCGTGTATTAAATCAATTCAATGCACACAGACTGAAGTAGTTTAAGTCTTTGGTTTTTTTAATTGTGATGATTTTGGCTCACATTTAACAAAAACCCACCAATTCACTATCTCAACAAATTAGAATATGGTGACATCCCAATCAGCTAATCAACTCAAAACACCTGCAAAGTTTTCCTGAGCCTTCAAAATGGTCTCTCAGTTTGGTTCACTAGGCTACACAATCATGGGGAAGACTGCTGATCTGACAGTTGTCCAGAAGACAATCATTGACACCCTTCACAAGGAGGGTAAGCCACAAACATTCATTGCTAAAGAAGCTGGCTGTTCACAGAGTGCTGTATCCAAGCATGTTAACAGAAAGTTGAGTGGAAGGAAAAAGTGTGGAAGAAAAAGATGCACAACCAACCGAGAGAACCGCAGCCTTATGAGGATTGTCAAGCAAAATCGATTCAAGAATTTGGATGAACTTCACAAGGAATGGACTGAGGCTGGGGTCAAGGCATCAAGAGCCACCACACACAGACGTGTCAAGGAATTTGGCTACAGTTGTTATATTCCACTTGTTAAGCCACTCCTGAACCACAGACAGCGTCAGAGGCGTCTTACCTGGGCTAAGGAGAAGAAGAACTGGACTGTTGCCCAGTGGTCCAAAGTCCTCTTTTCAGATGAGAGCAAGTTTTGTATTTCATTTGGAAACCAAGGTCCTAGAGTCTGGAGGAAGGGTGGAGAAGCTCATAGCCCAAGTTGCTTGAAGTCCAGTGTTAAGTTTCCACAGTCTGTGATGATTTGGGGTGCAATGTCATCTGCTGGTGTTGGTCCATTGTGTTTTTTGAAAACCAAAGTCACTGCACCCGTTTACCAAGAAATTTTGGAGCACTTCATGCTTCCTTCTGCTGACCAGCTTTTTAAAGATCCTGATTTCATTTTCCAGCAGGATTTGGCGCCTGCCCACACTGCCAAAAGCACCAAAAGTTGGTTAAATGACCATGGTGTTGGTGTGCTTGACTGGCCAGCAAACTCACCAGACCTGAACCTCATAGAGAATCTATGGGGTATTGTCAAGAGGAAAATGAGAAACAAAAACCCAAGACCAAAAAATGCAGATGAGCTGAAGGCCACTGTCAAAGAAACCTGGGCTTCCATACCACCTCAGCAGTGCCACAAACTGATCACCTCCATGCCACGCCGAAAATGAGGCAGTAATTAAAGCAAAAGGAGCCCCTATCAAGTATTGAGTACATATACAGTAAATGAACATACTTTCCAGAAGGCCAACAATTCACTAAAAAAGTTTTTTTTATTTTTTATTTATTTATTTATTTATTTATTTTGGTCTTATGAAGTATTCTAATTTGTTGAGATAGTGAATTGGTGGGGTTTTGTTAAATGTGAGCCAAAATCATCACAATTAAAAGAACCAAAGACTTAAACTATTTCAGTCTGTGTGCATTGAATTTATTTAATACACGAGTTTCACAATTTGAGTTGAATTACTGAAATAAATGAACTTTTCCACGACATTCTAATTTATTGAGATTCACCTAATAATTTATTAAACTCAGTCACTGTCAGCTGTCAATTCAATCAAGATTTATTTGTTAACATTTCTGCTATTAAACGTACTGTTTACACATTTGGTAAATCCTTAATACACTTCAAATCTCTTACTAGCAGTTGATGACTCGAGAGCAACCCGATTCAGTGCAATTTGGGAACGACCGGTTCTCGATTCATTAAAAAGATCCGATTCAAATGAATGATTCGTTCATGAATCGGACATCACTAGTGCACTCACTGAGCAGGACAACTGATGACACAAAGGGTCTTTATCTCCTGATCTCGGGTTCCTAAAACTCATCTGGAGGAGGTAACCTGTTTAAGACCATAAATATGTCACATAACTAATAGAGCGTGATTCAGTCGATTTGTTTGGTTTGATTTATTTGTGCAACTTAAGAGAAAAGCGCATTATAGGACAACGATGGAGATGGAGCTATCAACAGATGCGAAGAAACTATCCGAAACCAGCGAAACTCAAGATATTGATACGGATGATCTGCTGGAGGTAAATCAGTTCGACGGGCTCCCTTTTTCTTCAAGATATTACAAACTATTAAGAGAAAGAAAAGGTCTGCCGGTGTGGGGAGCGAAATGCGAGTTTATGGCCAGTTTGATGAGCAGCCAGATTGTGATAGTTACTGGCACAGCTAAAACAGGACAAAGCACTCAGGTGAGTTTATATGTTATAGTGTATTTATCATAAAATGAGGATATTAATTATATAGCAATTTAAATAAGTATATTAATATTTTAATAGGTATTTTAAACCTCATTCCATGTTCAGCATGAATTAGGGCTGAATTTTAAACTGAACTCAAGTTACTTTTAGATTTAAATTATTGTGACATTATACTGCATTACATTGCTTAATCTTTTATGCAAAAGGTCATATAGTATGAAGTAGAGCTCATTTATCACTGAAAGTAGCAAAAGTATCTTATTTATGAGTTTTTTTATTTTTTAATAGCCTTACAGCATTTGGTTTTCTGTGTTAATCTTCATTTAGATCCCTCAGTGGTGTGCAGAGTTTTGCCTGTCTGCGCAGTATCAGAACGGCATGGTAGTGTGCACTCAGATTCATCAACAGAGCACGGTGGAACTGGCCCTCCGTGTGGCCGACGAGATGGACGTCAACATCGGCAATGAGGTTGGATACAGCATCCCACTTCAGACCTGCTGCTCCCCTGACACTGTACTGAGGTGTGTACATGATCCTTAGTATGCATGTAAAGCCTCAAAGCTCTCTGCACAGCATTATTTGGTCATTTTCCCTGGACTTTTTTTTCCATTCAATTCTACGATCTCCCCTCCCCCCTTCATTACCACCACACGTGCATCTCTTTTTCAGGGGCGCCTGTCCTTCCAAACAATATAAAAGCTAACAAAAGACTGAGGGGGCTCGGTCTGAGGGTGTCCATGGCAGCTGCCGTGTTTCCTTACTGCCCATATGCTTCATCAGAGCTTTCAGAGCAGCCATAAGTCAGTCAGGCGAACAAAAGAGCAAGAACAGTGATTAGAACAGCTGACTTAATGAAAACACTGACAATTCCCAGAGTCAGCCAATCACATCTGCTTGTCTTCGCTTAGCTCGTTATTGTTAGATTTTATATTAAATCGATGCTGACTCTTGAAGAGGCCTGCAGTGACATCTGTTGCTTTGCAGGTACTGCACAGATGATGTGTTGCTCCGTGAAATGATGTCGGACCCCCTCTTGGAGCAGTGTGGCGTGGTGGTCATTGATCAGGCTCAGGAACGCACCGTCAGCACAGACCTGCTCCTCGGGCTGCTCAAAGACGTGCTCCTCACGCGGCCAGAGCTCAGGCTGGTCATCCTCACCACCCCTCACTCCGCTGAGAAACTGCTATGTCACTATGGAAGCGTTCCTCAGATCCGGCTGGATGGGCCGCAGCCGTGCGAGGTGGTGTACGGTAGTGGGAGAGGAGGTGTGAAGGATTACCTCTGCTCTGCTCTTAGACTGGCTCTGGAGATACATCAGAATCAAAAGCATGGAGACATTGTGACATTTCTGGCAACTGAGCAAGTAAGAGACATTTAAACATTAATAGGTGGACTAGTGCTAAACTTTTGTAATTGTTTATTTAGTTTACATTTTTTAAATATTTATTATTTACAGATAATACTATAACATTTTATTAATGAACAAATAAATAACATTCTATATTATATATAATATAATTTTAGATGTGAGTTCTTCAGTCTGTGTGTGTGTGTGTGTGTGTGTGTATATATATATGTATAGGTATGTATGTATAGTATTTTTTGTATTAAATAGATACTGATTTGCATTTAAATTTATTTATTATTATGTAATTATTTATATATATATATATATATATATATATATATAAAACTACATTAAATTAATATAATATTTATAATATTATTATATTATATAATTATTATATTATAATATATATATATATAATATAATATTTTAAAAAAATATAAAGTATATTTGTATATATGTATTTATTATCTTTAAAAATGTATAACAATTTATTTTTTTATATTTATAAATTGAATAACTATGTTCACTGAATTCATTAATCCATAAAAATAATTTATAATTATTTATAAGTTGATAATTTCCTGTTAGGTGTAAACAGACAAAGTACTCTCAGCTTTACAGACTGAAGGACTCAGTTTTAGTTGTAGTATTACAGTCTTAACAAACATTTTATGGGTTTTTTTTTTTTTTTTTGATAATTTTTTATTATCATCTCAACCTCTGTGAGCCCAAGCAACGGGCAGATCATTATTTTAATGGATCCTTAGTTTTATGTGACATAAATGCCACCCTGCCTTCCTTCAGGGAATCTTGGTAATCTTGGAATCCATGGTAATAGAAACTTCTCTTTCTCTTCTCATTTTCAAGGAGACTGAATGTGCCCATGCCATTTTGCGGAGAGAGGGTGCCAATCTTGCATTGTCTCATGGCGAGCTGGTGCCTGTGTCTCTGTGCCCTGTGCAAGGAGACAGTACCTCAGTGCTCTCTGAGGAGAGCAAGAGTAGGAGAGTCTTCCTCACCTGCAGCCCCAGTGAAGATTTGTTCTGGGCCGTTCACAGCATTCGCTTTGTGATTGATGCTGGAGTGCAAAAAAGATATGTATGTAGTGATTTTGTTTTTATTTTGAACTTTACAGATACTATTAATTATTATGAGCTCTGTGTTGTATACTGTATACATTTTGATTGGTAGACATGAAACAGTGATGTTTTATTATGACAGGTGTACAATCCTAGAATCAGAGCCAATTCCATTGTAATTCGACCAATCAGCAAGAGCCAAGCTGAGAGCCGCAAACAACTTGCAGGCTCAACAGGTGAGCACTTTTTGCTTTCTAAAATTTTAAAATAAAGACATAATTTTTTTGAACACATTTAAAAAAAAAAAAAAAATCTACACACATTAAAGGTTTGGGTTCAGATTTATTGCTTGAAAGAAATTAATACTTTTATTCAGCTAAAACACATTAAATTTATGTAAAGAGACAGCAAAGCAAACCATTTTTTTTTTTTTTTTTACAAAAAAATGTTTTTTCTACAAAAATATTAAGCAACACAACTGTTTTCAACATTGATAATAATTAGAAATGTTTCTTGAGCAGCAAATCAGCATATTAGAATGATTTCTGAAGGAATATTACACCATATTATTAATTTTACAGAATTTTTGACCAAATAAATGCAGTCCTGGTGAACACAAACAAAAATGTTTTAAAAGTCTTACCAACCCCAAACTATTGAACGGTATGTTTACCTAAAATAAAAGTGTTTCTTAAAATTTTTGGCATGCATTGAATGAAATGTTTTTTTTTCTGCAGGCAAGTGTTTCTGTTTGTATCAAGAGGACACATCACTTCCTGCTGAGAGCGTCCCTCATATTCTTGAGTCTGACATCACTTCCACTGTGCTCTTCCTGAAGCGCATGGAAATTGCTGGCCTGAGCCACTGTGACTTCATTGACAGACCAGGTGAGATACAATTCTTATACGATTTTATCAAATCTTTTTAAATTTCAATCAAGTCTCTTAAAACACAGCACTATATTAAAGGGATAGTTCACCCCAAAATTAAAATTCTGTCATTAATTACTCACCCTCATGTCGTTCCAAACCCGTAAGACCTTCATTCATCTTCGGAACACAAATTAAGATATTTTTGATTAAATCGGAGAGCTATCTGACCCTCCATAGACAGCAACGCAACTGAAATGTTCCCAGGTCCAGAAAAGTAGTAAATACATCGGTAAAACAGTCCATGTGGCATCAGTGGCTCAACTTCAGTTTTGTGATGCTACGAGAATACTTTTTTTTCCGCGTTTGGAACGACATGAGGGTGAGTAATTAATGACATAATTTTCATTTTGGGGTGAACTAACCCTTTAAGGCACATATACAGTTGCTATGTGGTTACTTCCAAATCAAAAGAATCCACCTTCAGGTAAGTCTCTAGAAATGGCATTTTTTGCACCATTGTAGCTACATTAATTTTAAACAGTGAATATATGTATATTTTTTCACATATTGAAGATAATCGCATTAAATTATTCTTACACTTGGTTTGTAGAATCTCTCACACGATTCTGAGAAGTCCATCTAAACACAAACAAGTTGTTCACTATCCGCTGTTTACAACAGCCAAGCAAAGCCGGGATCAGCCAGGTTCTCTTGGCTCACAGTAAGGGTGCAGATGGGCCTATCCTGCTCACTGCTGGTATTAAGAGGTGGTGAGCCATGCGTTAGCTGAGCCGACAGCACTCTGACTGGGTTCGTTGTTCCAGAGATAACCTGCTTCCATAACACGCACCAGTCAGATGAGCAGCATCATTAGTGGAGCTACGACAACAGCATTTCTGTGAAAACAGCATAGTGTGATGAACTTGTTTATCTCATGATGCAAATATGTGAGGCGCTTTTGTTATGATGGCACAAATTAGTGAGAGTTTGTAGTCTATTTACTCTCTGCACTGTCAGACTAACAGGCATTTCTATAGGAAAAATGTATTGCAGATAACAGTTAATAATCTGTTGACTTATTCCCACAATAATACTAGCTGGTGTTTTTTTTAAAGAATCACACAATTAATTTTTAATGAAGTTGATTAGCTTTATTTATTTAGGTCAGTTTAGTATTTTTTTAGTATTATTTATATACTATTATAGTATTTATTAAGATTCTGAATAAACATTTATTTTTGTATTTTCAGGGTTCATTTTAATTTTAAGTTTTAGTAATTTTGGTATGTGCTTTTGTAACTTTGTTTTTTTTTTATATTACTATTTATCTTTATCTTTATTTTTATTTTTATTTTTATTTCAGTTTTAATATAGTATTTCAACTTAAAATTATTTTAAGTTAGTTGCCAAGGCAGCATTTCTGATTTTAATTTAATAGGTTTTAGTTTTAATTTATTAAAATTTATATATATATATATATATATATATATATATATATATATATATAATTTATATTATTTATATATAAACTTGGAAAACTGTTATTAATATTTGAAATATATTAAAAAAAAAATTTTTCACTCTACTGTAGATCCAGAAGGCCTGATGCAAGCTTTAGAGGAACTTGACTATCTTGCTGCTTTGGATGATGACGGAAATCTGTCCGAGATTGGAATTATCATGTCAGAGTTTCCTCTGGAGCCACAGATGGCTAAGACTTTGCTTGCGTCTTGCGAATTTGACTGTGTGAGTGAAGTGCTGACCATCACTGCCATGCTAACAGGTAATCCGGTCTCAGTACAATCCACTCAACAGCTGTACCACCATGTGTCTGCATTTCCATTATGTCTGTGCTCCATTCAGTTATATTTGGAACTTATGTCAGAACACTGTTGTTGTACCTTCAATTTAAACATACATTTAAATATTAAATATAAAATAAAATAAAACACTAACTTATTAATAATTACAAAAAATATCTAAAAATACATTTATGATTGATTTATAAAGCTCTTTGTCTCTTTTGTTATTTAGCTCCGAGCAGTTTCCTTACACCCCCAGTGGAACTGAGACAGAAGGCCTTACAGTGTCATCAGAGGTTCCAGCACGCAGAGGGAGACCACTTCACCCTTATTAACATCTTTAATGCTTACAGATATGCTAAGGAAGGGCCATGTGAGTGAATTTTGTGCATTAAAGTCTATAATTCATATGCATATCCATTAACAGTGCTGGCTAGTAACTGTTTACGTGTAATCTGGATTACGTAATCAGATTCCAAAAATTAAGTACTTGTATTTAGGGTATATTACATTTTAAAAAGCTCATAATAAGATTACAGTTACTTTTTTATGGATTACATGATTACATATTATGTACACAATGGCAGTAAATTATTCCAAATTTATTGATTCTTACTAATTCTTCTTTTTTCCTCTTTTAAGTTATTTTTTTCAAAAAATTCCTGTGTCATAACATTCAGCTTTGACTGTATTCACAAAGGAAATTCAAGGAATATGTTTTCTTTCTCTTTTATATCAATATGGTATGTTTAATGGTAAGTTTAAATCAAGTTTAATAAAAAAGTAATCTAAAAAGTAGTCAGAATACATTACCTAAAATGAGTAACTGAGATTACGTTACTAACTACGGTTTTCATCATGTAATCTGTAATCAGTAACGGATTAGAATTTGTAAGTAATCTACCCAGCTCTGTCCATTAACAGTCATTACTGTGAATTAAATAGGACAGTAAACAGTAGCTGACTAACAAAATCTATTAATTATAATATATAAAGTGTTGAATTCACATTCACATTTGTATTTCAGACTCTAACGTGGAACGATGGTGTGAAGACCATTTCCTCAGTCTGTCTGCTCTTCAGACAGCGGATGCGATACGCTCTGAGCTAACAGAAATCCTGAAACGGCTAGAGCTGCCAATGTCCTTACCTGCCTTTGGCTCTAAAAGCAACAGCTTGAACATCAAACGTGCCCTACTAGCTGGCTTCTTCATGCAGGTATGGATATATAGAAATGATACACAAAATAAAACAATTTTTGACAATTGTAATACATTGTTGTGCTTTGTACTAGAGCAACTCCCTAATGCTCAAAGGTCTCTCTAAAACTGAACTAGAAAGAGGATTAATCTCTTTCCAAAGTGCACTGTGTTAATGCACAACAGTGCACTAATTCTCTTTCAAATTATTGCATTGGGACGTCTGTGATGAAGACAGATTAGTAAATGGCACAGTGGTTTACATATTTAAGCGTGTTCAGTGTGTGCCTGTGTGCTGTTCTAATGCATTTTCCATTGTTTAATATCTGTGGGGTTTTCCAGGTGGCGAGGGACATTGACGGGTCAGGGAATTACTTCATGCTGACCCATAAACATGTGGCTCAGATCCACCCGCTGTCTGGCTATGGAACCGAGGTGCACAAGAAGAACCTGCCGGAATGGGTTCTGTACCATGAGCACACACTGTCAGAGAACAACTGCATCAGAACCATCTCTCAGATCTCAGCACATGAGTACGTACTGGATCATCTGCTTTGTCTAGAAAACTAAACCACAGAATTAATATTCATAATGAAAACATCTCCAGTTGAAATTGTTTTGGAAAGTGACTTTATTATTCTGCTCTGTTCATTTAGCTACAATAATTCCCAAAGACAAAAGCTCCATACTGACTGAATAGATGCAGTTCTTGGTAGTATTTTATCTGCTTATGATAGAGCAAATGTATCTTGTGATAAAATATAACAATTTTATGGGGTGCCAATTTCATATCAATTCAAATAATTTGATTTGTATAAAATAAAAGAATTTTAGAATTTTTTGAAAAATTTTAGAATAAAAATAAGCAAGAAGGTTCACCCCTAAACCAGTGGGGAGTAAGTAGATTGAACAAAAACGTATGAATAAGATCATATAAATTCATAGGAATTAGCCACTTCTTTACGACAATGTAAAACAGTTTTGAATTGTCATGAGAGACACGAGAATTTCAGAAGTGTTACCTTTATTAATCATGTCACATTGTTTTGCTAGAGGTTTTAAAAGAATTGTTTAGAATTACAAAGATATTATTGACAATTGTCATTTGAAAGGACAATTGAAATGAAAAGTAAAGATTTATGTATGTAAAATAAAACATAAATATCAGACAATAATATACTGTAATCAGTAAAAACATAAAAAAATGAAACAGAACTAAAAAATAAACATTAATTGCATAAAACATGCATTTATTATTATACTTTGTTCATATAAAATTTTAATGATTTATTTCTAAAATTTTTTTTTTTTTAATATCTTCCCTCTCTCCTTTTCTCTTATAGCACATATCATTTATTTTTTATCCACTGTAATTGTAAACGATCAGTCATTAATAATGTCTTAGCAGCAATTTAGTTTAGCTTACAGTCTTTTATAATGGAATACATTCTTTAGTTTCATTTAAAATTTCCTTCTGAAGCTTTAAACCTCCTTTTAATTAAGGCTAGCAAGCCATTTACTCTTTTTCGTTCAACCATTTAAACAATTTGTTCTTCTGTGCTTTATCATATGGTTTCTTTTGCTGTTTATATGTTACAGATTCATTCAGATGGTGCCGCAGTACTTTTTCTACAACCTGCCACCTAGCGAGAGTAAAGACCTACTGCAGCACATTATAGATCATGGCTCAGCTGTCCCATCTAAAGGCAAAAGAAAATCCCAGACCCCCAGCAGCCCTGCCAGTGAAGAGCAGAGCCATGAGCGCTGTACCATACAATGACTGGGGAAACAGTATGCCATGCCACTTTGTTACCATGAAAACAAACAGGATGCTTACACTGCTGGTCTGTTACACAGTAACCACGGAATTTCTGAGGCACAACGATGAATCCAAATTAGTTTGACTGATTAATCAATAATGATGAAAGAAAAGATGGAATCTGTTGCTTAAATTCAAAGGGTAGGGGGGAAAACATTTAGTATGCCCCCCTTTTCACAGCAGTTTGTGTTCTCTCTGCTGAATTAATAGCAATTGAAATAACCTACTGCTGTGCAGTAGTTAATGAATAAACTGCCGTTGACTTTATGGTGTCTAAAATGTGCTTTTTAAACTGTAGCTACTAGTTAGCATTTTTAAAATTATATATAAAAATAGAATGTGGTTTAGCCATGTGCATCATAGTATCATTTAAGATTAATTTCCTTTTTGTATTGATTGTTTCCCATTGGCTAGTGAATAGTGTTATTTTTAATATTGTTATTATTGTATATGTATTTATTTGAAAGGTATTTGTTCAGCTAATATAATATTTTGATTTCATATTAATCTCAAATCCACTGTAATAGTTTACATAATATAAGAAGTTTAAAAAAATATTTAACTTTTGGAAGCGGTTGTTCTTATTTGCCATTTTTTTTTTTCCATGCTAAATAAAGTCCAAAAATATTCTGAAATTCTCTAGAACTTAATTCATCATATCTGTTAAACTGTTACATAGTTTATACTTGCCAAATAACACTGCAACTTTAGATACTATTAATATTAATTCATGCAGTCACCGTAAACATAAACGGTGTCATTTTAAAAACATGAGCAGAAACTGGTAACTGTTTGTTTAGACGCTTCCTGTGGTGAATGCGTTAAAGTCACAAGTTAAAAAGGTTTTATGATGATGATAGAAATTTATGTATGAATTTACTTTTGATTCAATAAAAGCAACATTGTGTGAAGTTTTGTATTACTGTTTTGATGTTTTAATTGATTTTTTTAATGTTTTAGTGTGTTGTGAGATACAGCAATTCTCGTAGTGTATGGTCACACAGCTGTTCTAACTACAGATACGGTTCACTCATATTATTATGGACAGCAGGACTCTGAGTTTTCAGCCGACGATCTCGCTGTGGAAATGGACAGAATCCTCGCTGAGTGTGACAACACTGATAAATCACTGAACAGGACTTCTTATAAGATGCCAACGTTTGGATCAAAGTCTTTAGGGCTTTACTATGCCAAAGGCCGAGACAGCAACAAAGTTTACAGTGACAAAAATACAATTAACACAGCGAACATACCAACTTCCATTCAGGAAAAGGTAGGACTGCTGTTCACTTTTAAAGTTTTCCCATTAAAATGCTAACTCGTCTTTTACCATTTGGCCAATGACAGTAGTAACTAGAATCAATGATAAATCATTAATAGAAACTATTAAAGTCATTAAGTAAGGAGTACCTATCTATTTCCTGGCTTTCTGAACAGGTCAGGCCTCCACTGGACCTGCTGAACTGTGCCAACAACATAGAGAGCACAGCAACAGCTTCGTAAGTGTATTCCATCAATTATTGATCTGAACTTAGTGACACACATCATTTCCACTGAAGGATGTTAGGTTGTGTCCAGTGTCATGCTTGTTTGAGGGTACTGGTCTGTAATGTTAATTAAAATGTTAGTGTTAATTAAAAAGAAAAATAAATATTTGTGGTTTGAAAACCCCTGTATTAAATGTGAAATCCTCTCTTTTTATTTTTAGAGGTTAATTAAAATAAAAATAAATATTGATGATGTGGTAACACTTTACAATAAGGCCCCATTAGTTAATGTTGGTTAATGCATCTTTGTTAACGTTAGTTAATAAAAACACAAATATTCACTGTTAGTTCATGTTAGCTCAGGTCCATTAAATAATACTAACAGACACAACTTTTGATTTTAATAATGCACTAGTAAATTCTGGAATTAACATTAACTAAGACTAAGAAATGCTTGAAAAAAAGTATTTTTTTCATTGTTAGTTCATATTAACTAATGTAGATAATTAATATTAACAAATGGAAACTTATTGTAAAGTGTTACCAATGACCAAAACACCAAAGTGTATGTTTTACACACACATTTTATAATTTGATGACTTTAGATCTCTATTGTAAATGAAAAAGCACTATTGATCAATTTTATTTGTGTATTTTACCATACTTTTTAAAATTTAATGATTTTAGATGTTTAATGAAAAGCAAAACCCTTTTATTAACCATAAAAAAATTCTCTTTTTTATTATTTAGAGGTTCTGGAATTGGTGGTGTTTCATCTATGGCCTTGCCTATCATGAATGACGCTTCAGAAGAGGACCTCATGAACACAACTGAGACCGAGTTTGGTTAACAACCACGATGATCTTCTGAGACAAGAAAAAGAAAATATGTATGAGAAGGATTATTGATTAATCACTACAAAGTATTATGCATCATTTTTATATTAATCATTGATGTTTTGGCATGAAATGTTTCATTTTAAGACATACCTAAAGTGATTCCATTTACAGCTGAGTCCATGTTCTCAGGAAGGCTGCTAAAGAAGCCTGTAATTCTTTGAGAGATTTTATATGCCTTATGGTTCAGAATGGAGTTTATTCCATTTATAAAGTCATTATTCTACTAAATAAAATGAAAGGATAAAAAAAATACTTTGCTTTTGTCATTTTTTAAAGAATAATATTCTGTAAAGCAGCTTGCCTGAGAGAAAAACATATGGAGTGGATAATTTAGTTCCATTTCCTGACCACATTTCCAAAATCCTCCACCCGTCTAAGACGGGAATGCACATCAGCAGTTTTAGTGGCTCCATGGAGGCCCCCTAACTGCCCTAAACTACCCCGATGTACGTTCACCAGATTGAATAGCCTCCAAAATGCTGAATACAATTTCTTTTAAGACACGCAATGAAAATCATGCAATACTGTTATGCATTTAACCTTTAAGAAATAATCTGATGTGTAGCTTTCATTAAAATTATTTGGTTCATTTTAGATAGAACCTATTAGTAGCTTTAACAACAGCATAAAAACTGAATAGCTCCTAAATTGAATACATATGTGTTAAAAATTGTTTGTTTTGTCAGCAGCGAAAGCTGTCTTTATCGTATGTTCTTTCTTTCTGACAATTCAGTAGGATTGAGATGAAAATTGGAATGAAGACTTCCTTTAGTCTCCATTTATTCATCTAAGTGAATAGTCTGCTAGATTTGTCAATGTTTAAAAATATTTTATGCTATTCTTGTATTGAGTGATGAGGAAATCAACCAACAGGACAAAGGTAAACACGTTAACAATATATATATGTGTGTGTGTGTGTGTGTGTGTGTGTGTGTGTGTGTGTGTACACATTAAACAACAGAAATTAAATAAGAACATATGGCGTGTTTATTTTAATATCGACTTTTTACTCATTCGAGATGAAGAAAAAAGACATTAACCACACGGTGTCGCTGTTGCTGCATTATTGGACAGTCGATTGAAGGCTCAGGTTTGGGAAAAGTCGGTCAGTAAGGCAGGAGGCGGGGCACCGTTTTGAAAGCTGATTGGTCGCGCCTCCTACAACCACGGTTTGTCATGTAATCTGATTGGTCCTCGTTTAAACGCAGTAGTCGAGTGCGGCACTGTTTATTTTCCATTAAAACGTGACAGTGGTCTGAGCAATAATTACAGACATCCGGTCTCAATCTCTGAGGGAACTTTAATATCACTGGAAACCACACGACTTAGTTTCTGCCTGTGGTAAGCAATAAGGCACAAAAACAATTTTTTTTTTTTTTCTTAATTTCACAATGTCCATTCCAAAACTAACAGGCGTTTTTTTTTCACATTGGAACTGCATGTGTTTGGCAAATAAATAGAGCTTTTCGTCTGGATTCAGGGCCTTATTACTGACACATAAAATACGTAACTTACAAAAATACATATTTATACCTTATGAGGGATGGAATAAATAATAGGGACATTTTTAAAAACGTCAACTGAAATTTCTTTATAATAATGGAGTGTTCCAGTTTTGATTTAAGGGAGTTTCTTTTAATTACATTTGTTAATATTTACATATTAATTGTAAATTGTTAATTTAATTACATTTGAGATATGAATTAGTGGTGATGCATGAGACAAAAGATCTAGTACATGGACCTCAGGAATCTGACAGGAAGTGGATGCATCATGGGTGTGTCAGCAATGTGAGAGTGGAAGTTCAGTCACCGCCAAGAGCAGCGAGAAGCAGAACTACAGCCAGAACACTCCATCCCTGAACCTCATAAGAGATGCTTTTTCTATTGCCACAGATTTCAGCTTAGTGCTTAAGAAAATGACAAAAAACACACTTAATCGTCATAGTTTAATAAAAAAAAAGTTATTAAATAAAAGTATTATATGATAATCACAGTGTAGATAATTATCCACATATACATTTTTACATATTTTCCTTTTTCTAATTTTGTGTAGTTTAGCATACGTTTCCACTAGATATGTACATATAAATGTATACAAAAAAGAAGAAAAAGGAAGAAATTTTAAGACAAACATAGCACAAAGACTTTGGCAAAAGTGTGCATAAATCTTTTACACAATAGTAAACAAAATGTGAAATATGTGCAGCAAAGAAGACAGGAGTCCAGTGCATAATCACGTTTTTGCCCATGAGAGAATCAGCAGCCTTGCCCTCATAAAGTGAGTCCCTGCATAACATCAGTGAGAGTTCAGAGTTCAGTCTCAAAGATAGTCAGTTCGAGGCTGGCAGCAACATGCTGACCGGTAGTGCTGTGCCAGTGGGCAAGCCCTTGGCTGCGGTGATCTTGTTGAGGTTCCGCACTTCTGTTTGCCAGGATGGGATCTTCTTGGTGGTCATGTGTCGCCGTGCGTGTTTGGTGAGGTGGTCACTTCGCATAAACCGTCGGTCACACACCGGACAGACAAACTTCTTCTCGCCCGTGTGTGTTCGCCGATGCCGGGAGAGCTCGTCGGATCGAGCGAATTTCTTATCGCATCCATCCCAGTTGCAGCTAAAAGGTTTCTCTCCTGGAAGACAGAAGACTTGTTAGATTACCTACTTAACTTAGACATTAGAACATTACATTACTGAACATTATTTACCTGTGTGGGTTCTGAGATGCGCCTTTAGGTGAGAACTTTTGAAATAGGTCTTCCGACAGCCTGGAAAATTGCAGACGTAGTTGCGCCTGCGGGAAAAGTCGACCTGTGTGGCGCTGCTCTGTCCCGAAGGCACGTATACAGGTGCGGGAGCCAGAGGCAGGAGCTTGGTGTTGCCTAGAGTCATAACAGTCTGTTGGCACTGTGGAGCCGAAGACACCGGTGACTGTGGCATCACGAACATCACCGTCCCCTGAGGCATCGGCGAGCCCATCAGGAGTGGCTGTGGTAAGATAGACTTCACCCCAGGGCTGGGCTTCTGAATAAACGTGGCTGAGATGACGCCAGGTTGGGCCACTGGGAACATTTGGCATATGATTGGCGGACTGGAAGTTGGGGGTGGTGACTGAGGAGATGATGTAATGGAGGGCTTATCAGCCTTAGAAGGAAGTCTGCTGCTGTTCTGGCATGTGCCTCCTGTAGGGGTGTCGGTCTCGGGTTGACGGGACGAAGGAACTTTCTCAGTCTTTTGTGGGTGGACAGCTTGTGGAATGTTCTGATATAAGGAGCTGTCGGCTGTGTGGCGTATTACGCTGGTTGCCATTGCTCTGCAAGGTGGGGGTGTGGTCTTTTCTGTAGGGTGCATCTGAGTGATGGAGGCCATGGTAGGGCATGCAGATCTCGGACTGGGGAGGCTGGGACAGGGCAGGGCCAGCGGGGAGGGGGGGGCTGGCACTGATGTGGTGTTGGAGGTGTCTATAAAGCTGGGGCTGTGTGGTGGGGTCATGCACTGCAAGGAGAGAAGACAATCGGAGTTAGGCGCCGATATTAATCATCGTTAACAGCCGATATTAGAGATTTTTTTATTTATCAATACCAGTATTGGATATATATAGACCAGGGTTCCTCAAATCTTACCCTGGAGGTCCAATCCACTGTAGAGTTTAGCTCCAACTCTGATCAAACTCACCTGTCTGTGAATTTCTAATGATCCTGAAGACATCTATTAGCTTGTTCAGGTGTGTTTGATTAGGGTTGCAGTTAAACTCTGCAGGAAAGGGGATTTTAATTTAATACTACTGTTAAATGTAATCTTGATTTTTAGGGATGCACCAATATTAAAATGGTCAATGATTTTTATGTTTATGTTATTGCCAATAACCGATAAATGGCCGATATTAAAATTGTAAAAGTAAATTAAAATATAAAACTAATATCAAACTTATATTTACACAAATATTATAATGTACAATATGAAAAAAAAATAATTTTGAGATTTGTATATTTAATTGTGCATGCTCATTTTCTGTTTGTATTTAGATTAGCTTGTAATTTAGCTTTAAGCTTTAAAAACAATTGAGTAATCTTTAGCAGATCTCAAAATTATTATACATTTTTAATACTGTACATTATAATGTTGTGATGCCTAAATTCACATAAGTTTTGTTTTGGTATTTTATCTTTAATTTAATTGACTTTTTTTATTTTTAAAGTATTGAAATATCAGCTATTTATCGGTTATCCACCATAATTATCGGCTTACTGGTATCGGACATTTTAATGTTGATGCATCCCTAAAAATCAAGCTCATTGGCAAACAACTAAATCTCCTTGTGGATTTTTTTATGGATGACTGGCTTCTCTATTCAGTAATATCATAGCTGTACTATTTTGTCTGTTCATCTCTCAGCATCATTATGACAGTGAAGGAGCCTGTGCTGAAGTTCAGTTGCAAATGTAGCTTATCTCAAGACTGCCACCTGTCCAGTGTGTCATAAAACCCTCCCAAAGTTTTCAGCAAACAAATCAGGTTCTGATAAGAGCTTTGTGCTACACCATGTGGCGCCAGAGGACCGTGAGGTTCCCCGGAGTGAATCTTGACAAATTAAACAGAGCTTGAAGTGTACATATTTTACCTTCTAGCAGATAAATTCCACCTAAAAAAAGACTCACCAATGAAGAGAGCGAGACAAAGTCCTTCGGGGTCTCCGGTGGTTCGGGGTGCAGGAGAGAATCGCAGGAGTCTGACGCTGGCGTGAGAGGGCGAGGTTTGAAGGCATTGGGTTTTGGAGACATCTGACTCCAGAAGCTCATATAGACCAGAGCTTCAGCAGCCTCAAGATCATTGTATTCCAGAACACTGCACAAAGAGTGCTCACTGTGCTTTTTCCCTTCCAGAAAATCCTCACAGACCTCCATCCGAGCTCCCTGAGAAGAACCACAAGAAGACAACAAAACTAATGTAACGTAATGCGTTACCGGCAAAAGTGAGCCCTCTGGTTGTTTTGACACATACAGCTCAGCTGCTGGGTGGATCTGAATGAGTCTTTCTCTGTCTTTATCTATTCATGGATCCAGAAGCAGTATGACAGCTTAACAGAGGAGCCCTTTTTAACACAGCCCATCTGGAGGGACCCTCTATCACTAGACTGAAGTCACCTCCCACTGCCAAATAAAGCCAAAACAATGACGTCCTCACAAGCTGGCCATGTGAAACGGCTGTGAGCAAAACTTGAAACCCCCTGACAGACAGAGGCCAGAAAACTTTGACTGACGGCAAGCCCCTCCCATTCGCTACTCTTCAGAAAAATAACACCATTAGCCAGCAGCATCCATGTGTGTTTTTTTTTTTTATTATTTTTTTTTTTTTTTTTACAGAAGGGTTAACAAGGTACTGTACACTTGACTGACTTCTGTACAGTCTGCATATAGTGAGCAGTATGGCCATCTCAACCAGCCTCAGAGCTTTACATAATACAATGCACCGGTGGGATATTCAGTGGGAACCAAAAGACAACTTCTCTCCTGCATTTTTATAATTTTAAATAAAAATCCCAGATCAGTGTGCGTTGGACAGCACTAAATACCAAATAATTAATTAATATTACACTAGAATTCTACTTGATGATGTCAACATGAATTAACAAACAAAGGTGGCAAAGACAAAACGCAATAAAATTAAAAGGTATATTTACACAGACAAGTATACACATAAAAATATAAAGGCAAGACAGCACAATTAAAATGTTAAACAATGATTACTTTCTTGCAGACGACAAATTGAGGGTTAAATGAGGCTAACAGGAATAACGGTGCCCACTGAAACTGAATGTTTGTATTCTACAAAAGAGCCTTGTTTATTATCCAGGGCAAGTCAACTCTAAGACGTAGGTGGTGATAAATGCATGTTTTCAGAACTTCACAATGTTTAGATACATTGTAACATTTCGTGATGCGGAGATAAATAAATAGTTACAATGTAACATTAAGTGAGAGTTGACGTCATGTGTTTCAGTTCCATTCCCGGTTAAACAAATCAGCAATCATTTCAAATAATAAAATAACGTATTTGACATAAATATAAATATTGTATAATTAAATATTCCGGTCTTACCCCACATAATTCCTCCATGTTAGAAAACTGACGTGTTGTCATCTGCTCAAAACGTATGAAAAATAACTAAATGAAAAGTAGAGCAGAACAAAGACACGGAGCTGCTCCGCCCGTTCAGTGACGCGACTCACACCGGAATTCAGTTCGCCTTTACCAGCAGCGGAGTAAAACAAGCCCCAGAGAAAGAAAAAAAAGAAAACAAAATTCACAACAGCCCGGCTGGCGGGTGGCAACACGCCACCAATGAAAAACAAATGTGTGTGAGACCTTGACCAATGGTGTGAAGGCCGACGCGTGATCAGTGCGTGATAGGCGGCGCGGGGGTGCGTGGCTCCGGTGGGCGTGTGGAGGGAGTCAACAGTGTCAGTGTAAACTCGCTGAACTGACTGAGAGCTCGGATCTGAACTGAGAGCCCGGATCTGGGCGAAAGGTCGCAGCCTTTAGGAGCCGTTTAATAGTGAAACATGTTTGTGTGTCTGGTCAGCTTAAACATGTAAGGGCTATACACACAGCACGAGGAGCCGAAGTAGTATAGCAGACGCGAGGAAGCTTTTATGCTTGCACAACCAGTTGAATGCATTAATGACATTAAATTAATAGGTTTAATGAGGATGAATGGATTAGTTGTTTAACCATCAATGAAGAATCATTAAAATACTTTCCTTGCACCTTGAATACACGCAGTAGGCTAATAATAATAATACGTTTAAAGTGCCCCTATTATGGGTTATGAAAGGTTCATATTTTGGTTTTGGGAGTCCCCAACAAAAGGCTGACATGCATGCAGGGTCAAAAAACACTTTCATTTTCTTATAATATGCAGTTATTTTTACTTTATTTGCTCAACGACTCCCAAACGATTCGTTCAACGATTCATTTTTCCAACCTCCTCCTTTGATTGGTCGATTTCATTTAAAGCAGTGTTTGTGAGCTTTTACTGCTTCAAAAGCGGCACCTAGTGGCACAGAATGAATTTGCATTTTCATTCAGACCAACGCGAAAATTCAATGCTGCGTCCCAATGTGCCTACTTATACTACGCCCTTAAAGTATGCACTCTTTTGGTGAAGAAAAAAGTACACACTTTTGAGTGTGTAGTAGAAGAGTAGGCAAGCTTTGGGACATACTATCACATCACACAAGTGCGTCTTTAACTGAGCGCTCTGTCGCACCTGTTACACGCACCCTGTCACTGTAAACTGGCCTGTCAATCATCTTGTGACAGTTAATATCCTCCACATTTAATTTAATTTAACTTCCTACCGTATTGGAGAGAAAAGAAGTAGCTCATTGATCTTTCAGTCGCGGGTCTTTCATGCGGAGAACTCTGCTCATATTGTCTGTATAATGATGCATTTTAAAGTTAACGACCAAATGGATGTTTATAAAAGTTCACATTGCTGTTGCAGATGAAATATAACACAGATAACAATAAATAAATATTTTTACTAGGTTAGGCTAAATGTTGATTATTAGTAACTCAAACCACTTTTTATAAACCTCTCTACTTAACCGTCGATCGCGCACATCCGCCACGTTTGTAGTTTTTTTTTTTTAACACGTTTTATTCGTGATTGTAGTTCTGGACCGAATCCTTCGCCAAAGCGCAATGGATTGTGGGCAATTTTAGCCATTAGAGTGTGCACGGATCCACACTTCAAAAATCGACCTGAAAAAGTTGAACATCCGGGGGCCTTTTGGCATTCTCTTTTCAACATACTATGCTTTGGGACACACTTATTCTAATCTCACATACTATTTAGGATGGATAGTATGAACATTGGGACGCAGGGCAAGTTTTCCCAGGTCTGCGTGCAACAAGTGGGCGGGTAATATGCTAATGTTTCATTTTGACGTCAACATGAAATGGCTTGGGATTCGTTTTAAAAATGACTCGTTTCAATGATTCAGCGTCGACTCTTTATTTTGAGAGACAATAACTTTATACACGGTGCACTTTCAGATTTAAAACTTTGCAGGATGTTTTCATTCACTTGGAGCTGTGTTACAATAATCTAATAACTCTGTAATTTTCAAAAATCCATAATGGGGCACTTTAAAAAAAAATCACTGTAATTTTTAATAATGTGTTTCAAACCAATGTGTTTTTAAGGTTACTCTGAAAGGCAAAATTTGTGCTATTTTTAACTCATTTACTTTTGACACATACCTGCAGGGTCTAAAGGGGGGTCATCTTTGTTCTTTGGTTTTCTGTTACATGACAACAAATAGTTTCCTGCTCTTTTGCCTTTTTAATGTATTTTTGAACCAATAATTTCTATATACATAATTTACTCTTATAACATGATTGCACATAGATGTGAAAGTGAAGATGTGAACAGTGAAGTTCCATGACTTTCCAGATGCTTATCATAACTGAACATAAATGTGACCCTGGACCACAAAACCAGTCATAAGTGTCAATTTTTCAAAACTGAGATTTATACACCATCTGAAAGCTGAATAAATTGATGTATGGTTTGTTAGGATCGGACAATATTTGGCCGAGATACAACTATTTGAAAATCTGGAATCTGAGGGTGCAAAAAACTCAAAATATTGAGAAAATCACCTTTAAAGTTGTCCAAATGAAGTTCTTAGCAATGCATATTACTAATCAAAAATTAAGTTTTAATATATTTACAGTAGGAAATTTACAAAATATCTTCATGCAACATGATCTTTACATAATTTCCTAATGATTTTTGGCATAAAAGAAAAATCAATAATTTTGACCCATACAATGTATTTTTGGCTATTGCTACAAATATACCCCAGCGACGTAAGACTGGTTTTGTGGTCCAGGGTCACAAATAAATAAATAAATAAATACATACAATAGATAATAAAAATAGATAATGTTCAGCAGGTATAGATATATTAGGAGTAAAATGGGTTTTCATTAAGATACCAAAATGTATAATGTTTAACTTTATAACATAAATTAAAAATATACATTTATTCTGTATATCATTTAGCATTTCATTAAAATTATTTCAAAAATCAATACTGTGGGTGAAAAATAGATGCCCCATATAACTTCTCCTCAAACAGAAGCAGTTCAAGAAATATAGAATCTTATTATTTGTTTGTTTATTTTAATAATTTCAATTTAGTTTATTTGCTGAGAAATTTGATGGAACAAAAACATTAAAATGCACTGCATTGTTATGTGTTATGCCTGTTAAATAAATAAATCACAACCATTATGATTTTAAACTTTTGACTGAGCACTAATACTTTAATTTTAATTTTTAAAAATAAATAAATACAAATTAATCATAACCATTATGAATTAAAACTTTTGATTGAGAACTAATAGTCTAATTTTCATTTCTAAATTATATAAATAAATTAAAAATGCAAAAAAAAATGCTAATATTTAAAATATATTCATTTAAAGATTTCAGCTTAACATTATTATTGCGATTTTATTAATTTCCTGGTCTGGAAATTATAATTTTTTTTTTCATACACATTTCCTGTTGCAATGTAATAGATTGTGTTCAAATCACAACACTTTAGGCCCAGGATAATTTGAATGTTTACAGTCTATATAGTTTAGTTACAGTGTTATGCAATGACACTTGAACATAAAAAAGAGCAACAACTCTTATGATACTGTGCTAGTACAATATAAACGGTCTTACCTCAATCTCTGGTCAGATTTGAACCCAGTTCAAAGGCCTTTAGGTGGATGTACCCATCTCTGTTTATGATGATGTGTCTCAAATCCTTCTGTCTTGCCTGAATTTAGTAGTATTTTAGTTACACCCTCTCTATGAGGATGGGGTGACAGTAACTCATTTGTCTGCCTTCAGAAGCAGTGACATTTAAGTGAGTCGATGTTAAACGAAGTCATCCTGGCAAATGTCAGGATGTTCTGATCACGGTGCAGGTAACAGACAATGCTGGAAAATTGCTGTATATGAGGCTGTTCTTTGAAAGGAAAATCTGTTCAGGGAATGTCTTTTTCAGTCCCTGACTGCTACGAATACACACTGATATCGACAGACTGAGCATGAACACTGTCAGACTTCCAAATATTTTATCTCAATCATTTTAGTTGCCAGGGAATAATTTGAAAACTTGCATTATGCATGAGTCTTTGAAGAGAATTTGCCTAAAATGGGAGATATGAATGGAAAATATGTTATAATGATTTCTACACTCCTAAATTGCATTATTAAAGTCACTGAAATATTAAGGAAATGTTATATTCAAATACCAGCTTGAAGGTGGTTGGAAACTATTCTCAGAACATTTGAACATAATTTTATGACTGACGTTTAATGAATAAATTGATTATCACAGTAATAAATAAATTGACCCTAATAAAATAATGTTCAGCACATGTAGATATACTTTAATTAAAATGGGTAGTTTTCATTAAGATAAAAAATAGGAAACCAAAATGTATAATGTTTAACTTTATAATATAATTAAAAATATACATTTATTCTGTATATCATTTAGCATTTCATTAAAATTCTCATTAAAATTATTTCAAAAATCAATACTGTGCGTGAAAAAATAGATGCCCCATAAGTAACTTCTTCAAGAAATATAGAATCTTATTATTTGATTATTGATTATTTTAATAATTTCAATTTAGTTTATTTGCTGAGACATTTGATGGTACAGAAACATTAAAATGCACTGCATTATGTGTTATGCATGTTAAATAAATAAATCACAACCATTATGATTTTAAACTTTTGATTGAGCACTAATACTTTAATTTTCATTTTTAAAAATAAATAAATAAATAAAAATAAATAAATCATAACCATTATGAATTGAAACTTTTGATTGAGAACTAATACTCTAATTTTCATTTCTAAAATAAATAAATAAAAATCTTTCCTGTTTCCACCTGAAACCCAAGTATTATTTGAGGTACCTCCAGTTGTGAATCACAGCTTTAATCAATGAAATTTGTCAGATCTCTACAAATGCAATAAGAATACATGTAAATATATTTAGTAGCTGTCTTGCTACAGCTGTTTTATTGCAGAATTCAGATTTGCCTAATTTTTGAAGTTTGCATCATTGATTCTGTGTTTCTCTTTCTTGTTTAATACTGTGAAGCTGCTTTAAAACAATCTCTATTTTATAAAGCATTTTAAAAATAAATGTAAAAAAGTTCTCCTCAACTGGCCATCTAGGACATAAGGCCACATGTCAGTTTGTCTGCTGGTGTGCACTTATGAAAGCAGCATGTTCAGCGGCAGCAGAACGGCCGGTCTGTGCTGTCTGCTGAATCTGATTGTGTTCTGCCAACAGCGAGCGGGGTGTGGGATGTGTACTGTAGGAGTTATGTTAGGAGCGGGAGACATGTTTGTAATATAAGTGGGCCAGACTGAGAGAGAAAGGAAGGAAATTAGAGGAAAGGTTATGCTATTCGCATCACCCCATTCCCACCCCATCCCAAACCTCCCAGCACCCGACACCAGTTCTCACATAACGGCTTCAGTCCAGAGAAGAGCGTGGGCCGGTTATTTTAAGAGGTGTTGAAAATACTACTATGCTTGTGGTGTTGTTGTATTATCAACATGAGCAAATTGTGAAACTTTCAGTATACAGCATTATGCTTTTACTATATTTTTCTACACTGCGTACTATACTGCTTCCATCTTTCTCCTATTTAGATCTGAAGACTTAAACTGAGGTTCCTAGGCCATAATCAGCTGTCATTAAAAGGCATTGGCTGCATGAATGTCTGTTTGTGTTTTGTGTGTGTGTGTGTGTGTGCGCGCGCACGCGCGCGCGTGTGTGTGTGTTTTGGCAGCACTTATGGGCAATTCAGAAGCACATAGATTTCAACAACAGGCTGATCAACAGAAACTTGCTTCACTACAGTGGGTGTGTATCTGGGTGAAAGGGCAATGTTTGGAACAGAACGTCATTTTTGTTTTAAAACAGATCCTGTTCTGTGGTATGTGAGGTGCTGAGTGGCACATTTGACAAAGTCATCTGCTCTGCTGCGTGAAGAGACTTATATGTGACCTATACGATGACAAAGCAAGTTTTACTTGAAATTTAGTGCATGTGACATAGATACATTATACATTTTATATATATTATGCATTTTACGAAATGTATAAAATTTGGAAATACGTTATATTTTCCAAAATGGATGGATAGTATATAATAAAATAAGAAAAAAAAACATACACTATCTATCCATTTTTCAAACCACTTGTCTTATGTAGCGTCTTTTATTTTATTTGAATTGATTTGGTTTTTTTTTTGGTTTTTTTTTGTTTTGTGATTAAAGCCCATGAGTGTAATTCACGAAGTCCTGATGATTTATTTTATTTTATTTTATTTATTTATTTATTTAATTAATTATTTAATTATTTAATTTATTTTATTTTTTATTTTATTTTATTTTATTTTATTTTATTTTATTTTATTTTATTTTATTTTATTTTATTATTTTATTTTATTTTATTTTATTTTATTTTATTTTATTTTATTTTATTTATTTTAGGGGGGCATGTGATTAAAACCCATGAGCATAATTCATGGAGTCCTGATGAACCAGACAAACCTGTCAGTGGTCAAATTAAGTCTCATTCACAGCCTTCCAGGCTATACTGATCATCTGATGCATGGTTCGTCTCTGTACTTTCCAGTATTTTCCCTTGATAGATATGTCAGTTATGAATAAAGTATTTTTAAAATGATTTTTATCTTCAGAAAGCCTAAACATTTGATATTATTTGTGGTCTCAGTAGATTTGGTGATGGAGGTGTTTAAGAACACCGTTGTCTTAAACACATAACAAGTAGTCGATGCATTTATGATTTGTTTTGTGAGCTCTAAGTCATAAAGATTTGCACTGTCACTGTGTGCAGAAGTTATACAACTGACACTTTATTCTGTCCTAAAAAGTCAATATAAACTATAAAGACAATTTAAGACATGTAACCAAAATAGATGTCCAAAGTCAAAATCAGTAAAAAATCTTTTGTAATTCCACATGAAATAGCTTGTAAGACACATTTGTACCAAATGTACCTTTAATCACATTCTTAGTAACACATTCTTAGTTGTGTCTGAGTCATATTACGAAAATAACGTAGATATGCCTGAGCTTGTCACAGATGTTCCACAGACTTACCTCACAAACAATTCCCAATATGCTAATGAGCACACTTGAAAAGTGGTGTTCTTCTAAATGTGGCTAAATTTACATGTTCAGAAGTGAATGGGTGTCTGTTCAATCACAAAGCAAATTAAGCTCAAATATTAACAATTTTGGGGTTTGATTCAGGATTTGAATCTGTACACTTATGCACAAAAGTCTTAAAAAATACACATTGGAACCAAAAGGTGTACATAAAAAATGTACACAAAAATATTACAGTTCCTCAAGTTTGTTTTCAGTGCTTCAGATGAGTTTAGTCAAGACCAATTTATGTGTATTAAAAAACAAAAGCAATAGCAAACAAGCTCAACCTCCAGTGAAAAAAACCCTCCACAAAACCATAAACAACAGGTGGAAAGAAATGACACAGGAGAAAGTTTTGTTTTGGCTACATTAATTTATCACTGTGACAGCTTGTGTTGTTTTAGATTAGAGGGAAAATTAAATGGGAAAGAGTACTCTGTCAATGCCACAAACAGAGTGCAAACAAGCTTGCTTGAAGTGCCCGGACACAGGATTTTAGGTCACTCCGATATTGATTTCAGCTTCCAAAATTAAAAAAAAAATTTAAAAAAAATCAGCATTGCTGGAACTACAAGTGATCAATCATTAAATGCCATAATATTTGAAGACTAAACAGTAAAAAAACTTTCTTGGAATTATGACATGAATAACAATGTCAACAGGGGGAAAAAGCCCTTTGTACCTTCAAAAGTCATCAGCCATCTTTAGTGAGATTCCAAATAACAAGATGCATGTGTAGGGCATAGGGAACAAGTGCACATGGACATATACAGTATCTTTACCCGGCAGTCATTGCACACCATCTGATTACTGAAAGATGCATTTTTTTATTCAGCTTAATTTACTGCATTTGTGGTAAATAAAGCATACAAGATGTGACTGATACAAAGCTGTTGTATTATATTAATGCACATGAATGTATTATATAAACTGTAAACTTTAAAAGTTTGGAATCGGTATGATTTTTAAATATTTTTTTAAGTAATTTGTTATGCTCACCTTAGGCTGCATTTATTTGAATAAAAATACAGTAAAAACTGGAATAATGTAGCAATTTAAAATAACAGTTTTCTATTCGAATATAATGTATAATGTGATTTATTTCTGTGATGCAAAGCTGAATTTTCAGCATCATTCACATAGTCTTCTGTGTCACATGATCCAGAAATAATTCTAATATGCTGATTTGTTGCTCAAGAAACATTTCTTATTATCAATGTTGAAAACCATTATTCTGATTAATATTTCTGTGGAAACGGTCAATGTTTTTTTTCCCGATGAATAGAAAAAGTTCAAAAGAACAGCATTTATTTAAAATAGAAATCTTGTAACATGTGACTACTGTATGACTAACTACTTGCCGAATAAGACCAAATCAGCTGCATGGCCTTTGAGCGTGACATACTTCAACCGTTGTAGTGAACTATAAATAACCCAACGTCTGTTTCCTATACGTTTGAAGAATATAGGTCAAGATGAACAATGGCAGTCTGTTTACACAGTTTAACCAAAAGGTCTATACAGCAATAGGAATGAAAGGCTGTTGCCCTGTCAGTCAATATTCAGAGCAAGTGGGCGAGTGAAGGGTATGTCTGTGCTGAGTATTGAGGTAATCCAGTAAGAGTGTGCTGACTCAGAGCCATGGCACAGTCCTCAGGGCCTAAACAGTCACAGCTGCGGATAGGGCCAAGATGAGCCTATATTGTTTCTCCACATGCTGTCTTCGTGTTCTTTGGCAATTTTCAGCCATTATACAGTAGCTCAAAGCAAGGTGTTTAGAGGTAGCATGTCTGGTTTCGGGTAAAGAGCAACCACTGACAGGAAGAGGGATAATGAAAAAACCCAGTTATTAGGGACCAGAATCTCTCCACAGATTCTCTGTTTGTTTTTTACAGGCCTTTCAGCATTTTACCCACTTGAGTACAAACAAGTGCTGTGAATGAGAAAGGATTAGAACAAGAATGTTAGCAAACAACATAATGGGGGGGGGGGGGGGGTGCGTGCAGACACACACAGGAAGAACAGGCTACTTAATACCCCTCCTGACCCATATTTTAACATTTTAAGTGTGTCAAACTTCCCACGGGTCGAAAACAAAGTCATTACTTTTTCTCTTAAAGCTACAGTAGCCTATAGTTTCAAACACATAATGTCAACTATTGACAACAACAAACAAGCACTATCTTTATGGATTTATTTAGCTCCGTCGGCTCTAAAAAGCCTTGAGCTTATATAAATGCTATAAAAACGCACTTATCTTTATTAAATTTATTATTGAGTATGTGTAAGGGTGAAACTGCTGAATCCAGTACTTTGAGATGTTTTAGTGCCAAACTAAGAACATGCTGTGATTTTTTTTGTTTTAAAAAGTATCACCAGAAATATTAAACAGCATGTTTTCAACATTGATAACAGTAAGAAATTTTTTCACTAAATCAGCATATTAGAATGATTTCTGAAGGATCATGTTATTCTGAAGACTGGAGTAATGGCTGCTGTAAACAAGAAGAATTCAAGTAGGAGGTTGGTGAAGCCAATACTATAAGGTTGCATGAGGACAGAAGTGGTTCATAGAAAACTGTGGAAGAAAGATGGAGGTGTAAAACACAAAGCAGATGGCTCAGTGCATTGTTGTGACACTAAACTTCCCTGGGTAAAATCTAACCAGATCTCTCGTGTTATGGTGAAGCCCATTCATGAAGAGGCTCATGATGAAGATGAACTCTTTTTTATTTCTGTGACTTACACCTCCAGAGCTTAGCATGCATAGAAACAGTTCACTTACTACTTGGACTCGGTTTTCTTTTTTTATAATTCTTTTTATGTGTGTGTGCACTGATTGTCAGCAGAAAATCTAACATACTGAAAAAAATTACATATACCAAAAAAAAAAAAAAAATTCATAAAATTCATAAAATAAAAAAGATTGAAATATTAGTTTTGTACAAAAAATATATATACACTACCAGTCCAAAGTTTCTGAACAGTAAGATTAATGTTTTTTAAAGAAGTCTCTTCTGCTCACCAAGCCTGCATTTATTTGATCCAAAGTGCAGCAAAAACAATAAAATGTTGAAATATTTTTACTGTTTAAAATAACTGTTTCTGTTTTTGAATATATTTTAAAATGTAATTTATTCCTGTGATTTCAAAGCTGAATTTTCAGCATCATTACTCCAGTCTTCAGTGTCACATGATCCTTTAGAAATCATAATTATAGAATTATTAATTATTATAAATTATAGAAATTAATACTATTATTTAGCTAGGATGCTTTAAATTGATCAAAAGTGATGATAAAGACATTTATAATGTTACAAAAGATTTTATCTATTTCAGATAAATTCTGTTCTTCTGAGCTTTCTATTCATCAAAGAAACCTGAAAAAAAAATTGTACTCAACTGTTTTCAGCAATAATAATAAATGTTTTTTGAGCAGCAAATCAGAATATTAGAATGATTTCTGAAGGATCATGTGACTGGAGTAATGATGCTAAAAATTCACCTTTGAAATCACAGGAATAAATTACAATTTAAAATATATTCAAATAGAAAACAGTTATTTTAAATAGTAAAAATATTTCAAAATTTTACAGTTTTTGCTGTATATAAATTCAGGTTTGGTGAAAGAGACTTCTTTAAAAAACATTAAAAATATTACTGTTCAACAACTTTTGACAGGTAGTCTACATAAATATATCATAAAAGTAAAAATATAAACATTGCTATAAATAAATATAAAAAATAAACAAGTGAAATAAAAATATAAAAACACTATAAAATAACTATCTGTCCTCCCTGGTGAAGAGATATTTTTTCCCCACTCCATGAAGGAACTTAAAAGAGGGGAACTGAGGCTGAGGGGGTATTTGAGGCCACCGCTGATCTGAGAAACTCTCTATTTAGCCGCCCACTTCCTGTCCACCAGACATATGGGCTATTGGAGCACAGCCTGTTTCTATGACAACTCCTTTGGATACAGCTAGCTGAAAACCACAGACAGCCAAATAAAATACAAGGGCCCAAGTGGCTTTTATTGGAGCTTAAGATGTGTGTCTAATACAAAAGGAAACATGTTTGACTAACAGTTAAGAAGGAAAACAATATCTTAAATATGCACTTCCAAATCAGACATTAACAACAAACTACAAATATTCCCATTTGCATAAATAGATCATTTAGAATGATTCCATGTAAAAATTTAAAATAGTATAGAAAACTTTGTTATAGTGATAAAAAAGTCCCATCCCAGTATGTCAATAAATATATAGAAAAGAAATGATACAAAGAGTGTATCAGTTACATTTAGAAAAATTAATCAAAAGCTGTACATTTCATCAGAAACAACATTTTTTAGAAAGAAGAATGCATAATCAGAAGTGAAATATGAATTATAGTTTCAGCGTGTGCACTGAGGTCAGTACAATTACAATAACAGTAGTTTATAGGGTGTCATATAATGGTTACTGGGTAACCAAATCAACAAAATGTAACACTATTTATTTGATGGTCTTCAAAGATACTTGCATGCATTTCATCTGTGATATTGTATTGGAACTAATCATGAATTACTGATCGCAAATTCAACAAAATCACAGTTCATTTGCTAACAATACAGAATAATGTGCTTATTATAAATCTGTAGTGTTATTTTGATAAAATAAAATAAAAAGTTTATACTGATTCTCTATGGATCACATTTTGAAAATACCTTCTGAAGGATTCATCAGAGGGCCTGTTGTATGGACCGTATTTGTTCATATTTAGAATGACAGACTAAGGCTGAAAATTGATAAAATTACCATGTTGAAGTTTTGTTGGGAAAAAATTACACACATACTGTACACACAGTGCTTTTGACACTGCATCTCATAGAGTTGCTGAGCAAGGGATAATATACTGTACTCACTAAATACTGCTCAGGGTTATTAACATCAATACAGTGAAGCAATGCGGATTCCCCAAACTCATTTCACTACACCCTGTTCATTCATCCTTTTTTGAGATTAGCATCTCCAGTGCTATGACTTTAAGAGGAAAACTAATAGTAAATTGTTATTGTGACCTCTTTCAGCTCACAAAACAACTGAGAAGGGATAAAAAAGACAGCTGTCTGCTTATACTATAAAATAGAAAATGGGGCTCAAAACCTTCAAGGTATTTGGCAGAAACACATGAGAGAGAGATTATATTATTTCACTCTCAATTAACAAAGTACTTAAGGCTCATATACTGTATTAGGTCACCCCAAAACTGTTCATTAGACTATACTAAAAGATGACAGTGAGCTGCTGAGGGATCTGTTGTATCCTAATAGAGCAGGAAGCCTGGTGTAAACCAGTCTGTAGGATCTTCAAATCTCGGACAGTGTGAGCTTAAACATTCCTCCCATTTCCTCCATCTGGATCTGGAAGGTGTCCTCGTTGGAGTAGTGCTTGATGATGTTGTCGTCCATGTTTACCAAGATCCTGAAACGAACCAGAGATGGTGGGACACAAAGGTTTAGTTTTACTCCTTACTGACTGTGGTGCAGTGATTGAGCAAATGGTTATAGTAGGGTTTTCAATTTAACATGGTAATTTAGTAAAATTATTTACAAAATACATTAATAAAAATATATTTAAATTAATTTATTATAAAAAATTAAATGTAAAAAAATATATAATTTAATGTAATATTTATATATTATATTTTTTTTACAATATTTATATTTATAAAATTTATGCAATTATTACATTTTCAATCTCTCCCCAACCAACAGAACAGACTGCCTTAGAATAAATTCATTAGTTATAATCACTAAAAATAAAAATAAATACAGTCAAACCAAAATTTATTCAGACTCCTTCAACATTTCTCACATTATCACATTTTATTTGCTATAGTTTAGAAAATGGTAATAAAATATGACAAGAACTCAGAGTTAAACTGTGTCAGAGCAAATTCATCTTGGTAATGTCAGATAACTTTGATAGAAAGGTATGTAACAAAACATGGTCCGGTCAAAGTGTCAAATCAAATTTTTGGTCCCCAATTTTTTTTATCAATTTTACTGGTAGTCCACTTTATGAAGTTGTTTTTGGCTATAATATGTCACAGCTCACTTTATTTTGCTATCCTCACTTACATAAATGAACTATAGTGTCCTGCACCCGCTAGTAAAAAAATATCAAAAATTATAACTGGTGTCTGAACAATTTTTGGTTTGACTGTAAATAAATTAATAAATTCTAAAATAATAATTAATCTAAAATATAAATAAAAAATAATTAATAAATTAAAAAAAATTAAATCTAGAACTAAAAAATAATTACACATTTTAATTAAAATTAAATTAAATTATATTTAAAATAAATAATGAATTTAATGCTAATCATAGCCCCTATAAATGTAATAAATTGACAGCCCTAGTTTAAAGAAATCTTCAAAGAGGAAATCTTACCCTTTCTTGCATTTCTTGCAGACCTTTCCCATCTTCTCAAGAGGAACATCATATTTCTCTGAAATCTGGTGGAGAGCAAATCCATTAGCAGGAAGTTAAGTCTATTAACATGTAATTGTTAACATTTTATTGTTAATTACATAGCAGTAAGGACAGCAATGGATCATTTTAAGCAACTCGGCACAATAATAATAAAAGTGTGTACTTCTTTGCAAGTACACTTACATAATTGCACTTTTAGAAAGAAACACTGTTACTCAATACAAGGTGGTTACAATAAAACAAATCCATCTTGAAAAGCACAGTCTGGTCCCTTCCTTTAAAAGGATAGTTCAAAGAAGCTATTTTTAAAAACAATTTTCAGACATTAATTAAAGTATCTTCTTTTATGTTCCACAAATGTTGACAGAATTTTAATTTTTGAGTGAACAATTCATCTAAAGTAATACAACACTATGTACCGATTAAATTGAACATCTGTAGACCTAAGTAAGTTTTCAAGCCAACTAGTATCAAAGTTCATCTTATTTCGGGATACGAGTGGTTCAGTTTAATGTTTTCCCAACCCCCCTGACGTTATCCTAACATTCCCTCTTCTCATTCTCATAGCTGGCTGAAGTGTTGCAATGCTTGGTTAGCGTTGTGTTACGCACACTACTTTCTTTCTTACACCTGTCAAAAGAACATCTTTTGTGATCATTAGATGGAGGTGTTTGTGAGCCTGAGTGATTCTCGTTGTGGCCTCCTGCAATGTTTTAATGCAGGCGGCCTGTTGAGAGTTGATCTCCTACTCTGTAACTCAATGTCCCCATTAAATCACCCAGCTTCAGACTCTAATTTCAGGGACTTTTCTGCACTGACCACATGTTCAAATTCAATGACTCTGGCATCTGAATTTCTCTGGGAGGTGCTGCGCTGCATTAGAAACGTAGCTGTGGGTTTGGATGGGATGTATCATTTTTGGGTGGGAGCTTTCTTGGAAGGAGTATTTGTGTGTTATTGTCTGTTTGTGTGGTGCAAGCGATGCATTACTAAACAAAATTATACTGTTATAATGTTTAGAACACAGAATGGATGTTTTTCTCCATTCTTTCTGTGACCATGTCCTCAAACAACCCTTCACTGAAGGAAGTGAAACTGTATTAGTTAAATTAGATTTACATTTTCTAAAGAAATCTGAGTGGTTCTTGTCTGAACAAAATACACTATCATTTCAAGGGAGGTCATAAGGGCTGTTGTGCAGTTATATTATATGATATTAGTTTTGTCATCAGGCAGGGAAAAAGTTTGATTGTTGATTGTTGAAGTATGATTGTTTCAAAAATTGAAATCAATTCCAGGCAGAGATGGGCACAAATACATCAAAATGTATTTAAAATAAAAATACAAAATACTGTGTGAGAAAATGTATTTAAATACAAATACAGTATTTTGTATTTTGAAAATACACAAAATACATACTTTATCGCTCTGACGTGTCCATAGCTCCTGCCCACTAAAAGCTCTACAAATATATCTGCATACCACGACAATATATAAATGATATAGAAAAAGTTCAATCGATTTACACTTTATATCATCGCCAACATATTATCATATCACTATAGCAAGCAGTAATGCTTAAAGTTTAATGAACACATTTGACTAGCTAGTTTATAAAACCAAAATCTGACCAAAAAAAACTACTACTACTATAATTTTTATACCCAAGTTTCTGAGTTGTGCAGGCCTTAAACTTTAAACATGGTGAAGGGGAAAAGAGTTGCTGTTGGGACAGGTATGCTTTTTTCCCCACAAAAGCAAGATCACCTTGTTTTAATGTTAAAGTCATGCACATAGCAGTGCAATAACCATTTCAAGCATTTTGTATGTTTTATACACAGCAAAACAGCATGTATTTGACTGAAAATCCAGAATCGTCAACAAGCTAACTGTAAAGATAGCACTATGAATGTTTATATAGTTGTCAACAAATGGGATGCTACATTTTATTCAAAATGAAATATCTTAAATATCTACAATTTTGGCTTCACTAAGATTTTCCCAGAAAACCTGGCATCCTCCACAATTCCTATTCAGTCCAACAGCAAAGCACTTGAATGCGACAAGTTTCTAACCAGGACTTCTGAAATTGGAAATAGGAACTTTTGATAGCACACGAAGGCAGTATTATTCCTTACAGGAATCCAGAAAATTTCATTACCCAATTCTAGATGGAGTCATACAGCTGCAGCGCACATGCATGAAAGTGGCATGTTTGAACTAGTTGATACAGGAAATCAGCAGTCTAATAAAGAGGTTGATTGGCAAAAAGTATTTTATGTATTTTGAAAATACAAAAATACTAAGATTAAATGTATTTAAATACAAAATACATTTGATTTTTTTCAAAGGTATTTAAATACAAAATACAAAATAGTATTTTGTATTTAAAATAGGTATTTTAAATACATGTATTTGAAATACTGCCCATCCCTGATTCCAGGTCATATGGAGTTTTAAGTTAGTATGTTGCTAAGCTAACAGCACAAAAGTCTAATAAGCATAAATTTACAAAGCACAAAAAAAATATTTTAATTAAGTTAATTTTTAAAAATCATTTTAATAATTGTTGTAATACTTTAGCATTTTAATTTATTATAATTTTAATTAAATAATATTTTTCAATGAATTTAGGGATATTTTTTGATATTTGCATTATGGGAATGTTTTATGGTGTGCAACTGATTTCACTGGAGTTTGATGTTGCACATAAGCAAACAATGCAAATATCTATTAAGCTTAAATATTGTCATAAATAAGCCTGAATTATTATTATTATTATTATTATTATCATTATTATTATTATTATTATTATTATTTTAGCATCTGAATTTTAGCGTTGTTGTTAAGTAAAAATATATTTTTATGGATAATTTTACTGGATTTATTTTTTACACTGAGCTCATTGCAATGCATTATTTGAATGTTTTATGGTGTGTAACTGATTTCAATAGAGTTTGATGTTGCATATAAACAAACAATGCAAATATCTATTAAGCATAAAAATACAAAAACAAATTACTTTTTTTCATAAATAACCCTGACTTATTATTATTATTATTATTATTATTATTATTATTATTATAGCATCTTAATTTTATCATTATTATTGTTGTTGTTAAATAAAAATCTGTTTTTATTTAATTTTATTGGATTTATATTTGACACTGAGCTCATCACAGTGCATTGGGAATGGGAATTCTTTAGATGGTGCAATTGATTTGAATAGAGTTTGATGTTAGCATGTTGTTAATCTAATACAATAATAAGCATAAAAACAAAGCACACAAATATTTTAGTAAATATCTGAATTATTATTATTATTATATTTTAGCCTTATTTATTTGTATAATTTTAATAATTGTTATTTTAGCATATTTTAGCATTTAGATAGTTTTCGACATTCACTATATTGGATTTATTTTTTACAGAGCTCATCGCAATGTATTATGGGAATGTTTTATGGTGTGCAACTAATTTCAATAGAGCACATAAGCAAACAATGCAAATATCTATTAAACATAAAAATACAAATAACAAAAATATTTTCATAAATAAACCTGAATTATTAATATTATTATTATTAATAATAATAATAATAATATTTTAGCATCTTAACTTTATTATCATTATTATTGTTGCTGTTAAATGATTTTTTCTAATTATACTATTTTATTGATCATTTTATTGGATTTATTTTTTACACTGAGCTCTTCACAATGCAATATGGTAATGCTTTAGTTGGTGCAATTGATTTCAAAAGAGTTTGATGTTAGCATGTTGTTAATTAATTCCATAATAAGCATAAAAACACAAAGCACAACCAAATATTTTAGTAAATAAATCAGATTAACTTATTTATTTACTTGCGTACTCTTTACGGATACTTTTTAATGTCTACTACATTGGATTTATTTTTTAAGACTGAGCTCACCGCAATGCTTAATGGGAATGTGGGAATGTGTGTTCACCAATTCCTAACCCTATATGATCCAAAGTGATAGTTATGCTTGCCTTAGCAAACTGCACTAATAATGTTGAATGTGGGCATTTGGGAAAAGAGTAGTGAACTTACCGCTTCCATCAGGCCTTTTAGAGTGGGAGTTTTCAGCATGAGAGCGTCAAACACTTCCTCTGACTCCTTGCGCACATACAGCAAAACTGCAAAGGCAGAGAAATGTGGTCAGCTATGGTCACTCATGCACAAACTGCAAGCCCAGTTTTCTTGAAACTGAGTTCAGACTTGCAAACCAAAATAAACTAGAGAGTAAAGTCCAAGTCATCTGCCAAGACTTTCATGTGGCAGATGATTTGATATGCTCTTCTAATGCATGCCTTTAATAACCCTGTGTCTCACATGCTGTTCCTTGTAGTTGGAGTTGCTGCTCATGTCTATCAACACCGGTGCTGTCCCCTCCTCCCCTTTCACCCAAAAACCCCAGAAGGACTGGGCAGCATCCCAAGCCATTACTGGGAACACTGAACTTACAGCAAGGGAGGTTCAGTGATGTGGACAGTCCGGAGTACACAGATTACACACATTACATCCTATTCCAAAGCCGACGTGTAGCCTTTGGCAAGATGTTCGGTTAAATCCACACAAACACGCACCCACCCACACAAGGTTGACCGTGACTGCTATTCGATAGATAAACAAGCAGAGGATGGCCACAGAGAGACAAGGCTTCGTGGTGGGAGGGCTAGCAGCCTTCAATGACCTGCAAATTTCTGTTCTTTATTTACTAAATTCCACCGATGTTTGGTTCTGCATCCTTTGTTGAAGTGATCTAAGCAGCAGTGATTGCCACTGAAATGTTGAGACATGCTAGTCTATAATTAGGGCTTATCTGGGTACAAACAATAGCGCTGTTCCAAAACCTAGTCAGCTGAATCACTGCCTACTACCCACATAGTCAACTGCCTTCTAAGGCGGCATCCTAACGCCATGGAACCTCATAAGTGACTGATCTTGAACACTGGACAGAGTGACTCCACACATCCCGTAAATAGTGCTCCACACATGCAATAAATTAAAACAAAAGTTTGATATGTGCATGAGCCTACCCAGGCTCACTGTTAATACGTGCATCATTTCTGCAAAACTCAAAAAATGCACCTATATGTATGAATCGCTGCATTTTCCAGTTGAACTAAACACTAGACACAGTAAAACTATTTTTCACACAAAGTATGATTTACAGGGTCATAATTTCGATAAAGAAAGCCTAATTTTCACTCAATTACTTGCCGAATATTGTTATTCAAACCAATTTTAACAAGCTGCGAGATTTGAAAACTGAAACTTCTGAACGTTAGTGTCACATATACAGCTTCAAATGTATGGGTTTTCTTTTCTAAGTCAGCAGGTTTGTACTTGTGAGTTGAAGAGCTCCAGTACGAATCCTGTGAAACTGCAGTTTGACAAAACAGCTGATATCTGCGATCTACAGATATTACTATTATTACTTACTTTTGCATTCGTTTACAATATCAGGTAGGTTTAGTGTATATTTCCTATGAGCCTGGGTTGGAATGAGCATGTTGCTAAGCTAATTAACATTACAATATACATAAAATTAGTGACATGCTATAAAACACACAAATACTGGGTACAATTATCAAAATTAAGAACAAATAAATATTTTAAAATATTTATTCATATTATTATTAGAAATATAAATAGTAATAGTAATCTAAATAAAAAATAATTTTATATAAAAATACATATTATTAAATGAAACAAATTATTTATTATTATTATTTCAATTAAATTATTATTATAATTACTATGATTATTATTATTATTATTATTATTATTTTATCATTATTAAAATTATTTTTAATTCTACTATTTTATGGATACTCTTCAGTACTGCATGAAATGTAAATATAGGTGCGTTCACGCCATGATAGAATTATGAGATTCCAACTTGTAAAAAATGTTCACATTTTATAGAACTCATAATTACAACTTGTAAACTCAGAAGCTCCAAATTGTACAATTGATTTCAATAAAGTTTGATAATAGCATGTTGCTAAGCTAATTAACACTCTAATAAGCATAAAATGTTATAGCACACAAAAAACTGGGTAAAACAATACAAATAATAAAAAACAATAATAATTAACAATAATAACAATAATAATTATAATTAATAATAATATTAATCTAATTTAAAAAATGTTTTCATGTTTAAATTATTATTATATTTTACAATTATTAAATAATATTTATTATTACATTTATATTTATATATTATAATTCAAAAATATTTTTATTATACTATTTTATGAATTCTTTTCAGTACTGTTCACGTCATGGTGTAATTACTGTAATTACGCAGTTCTGACTAGTAAAAAGCATTAAAGTCCTTGTAGAACTTGTAATTACAACTTGTAAACTGAGAGCTGTGACTTGCACCACGTGACTGCTGTACCACCTGACTGCTGCAAATTCATTTTGGCGTTGATCGTGTTGCCTCAGAAATGCATAATTCCTAGTTCGAGGACATGAACGCCTCTGAGTAGAACGTCACGAGTTGTCATCTCACAATTACGGTAATTACAGCATGACTTAAATGCAGCATTTATTTAAAGCCAACATTTCTCTCAGAAAGTCTGCCATCTTGATTTTTTTATGAAGCATACTGCAGTGCATTATGGGATTTTTTTCCCCATGAAGAATACATGTGATATTGCCTTAGAATTAGTCAAAAACAACATCTTAGGAGATATCCTTCATAGGCAGCTCACTAGGTTTTGGAACAGAGCAAATGTGTTTTGAATTAGGACGTTTTTGTGTGTGGTTACTCACAAGCAACCAAATGGCATTGCACCATAACAGTGCCGATACTATATTGCCAACGATACTGAAATAAACACAAAAATACCCCCAAAAAATCTGTCTCATCCACAGCAGAGACAAAACAAATGACATATAACCCAATACCAGTTAAAACACACCTCTTTTGGGCTCATCCATCCTTGCCAGCTTACTGGGAGGTGATCCAAACTCATCCTCGGAATAAGGTAATCTCTTCATAGCTGAGCTGAACATGAGGGAAAGAAGGAAGAGAGAGGAGACGATGAGAAAGATGCAGCAGATGAGTGTAGTTCGGAGAAAACCTCCATCCCTATAGTAAAAGAAGACGCTAACAAGTACATCATTACTCATGACACAAACAGCACCTGCACATTTCCTGGAAACGCTGTACAGTGAGCAACGCTTCAGGGCAAAACTAAAGGCCGTTTTGCTCTAATAATGCACATTTTAAACCCTCCCCTGTCTTGAACAAGCATTGCTGACATAAATGAGCACAAAGAAGGCAAAAGACAAACTCACCCCTCCTCTGAGTCCTCCGGAGAGAAAGGCTGTAATGAGACAAAAAAACAATTAACGGAAGCTAAATAACATTCATTAACAAATACCTTCAATATTTCAGAATAAGGAAGCATTGTAAAACCAGGGCTCTTTTTTCAGGCCCCTGTAAAAGATGTTAGAGGTCATATCTCAAAGTTTTATGTTGATTGTTGCACTGAAAAAATTCAGCTGGTTCAACTAAAGTGCCAGTGTTAAAAGGCTTTCAGTTCACATCATTTGACTGTGCAAACTGAAATTTTTCAAGTCAACATAAAATGTTGAGTTTGGACCTCCCAAATCGTTTACAGTATATTAATAATATAAGCAGCACAACTGTTCAACATTGATAATAATTAATGTTTGTGAGCACCAAATCTGCATATTAGAATGATTTCTGAAGGATCATGTGACACTGAAGACTGGAGTAATGAATGCTACTGAAAATTCAGCTTTGCCATCACAGGAATAAATTACATTTTAAAATAGATTAAAAAAAGAAAACAGCTGTTTAAAACTGTAATAATATTTCACAATATTACTGTTTTCTAATTTTTTTAAATTAAATAAATGTAGCCTTGGCGAGCATAAGAGACTTGTTTTAAATTGAATACAGGATATTTACATACTTTGCCACGAAGCTCACATTGAAAAGTCATTAAAAACAATACTTTTTAATTTTACTTGATGTATTCAATGTAGAAGGAGAATTAAACATTCAGCTGAAGTGCTTCATATTGTTTGCCACAAAAATCTGTTTAAGATGAAACAACAATTTCCAGATCCCCTGCTGGACGACCGCAGACCCCCTGTTGAAGACCCCTGGGTTAAACCATTAACACATGCTAACACGGTTAACCTACTTGGGATGATTAATGATACACTTGTAAATTGAGACCAACGTATTTTTGCTCTAGGTCATGCATACTGCAATGTAAACTCATCACAAAAGACCCCCAGAGCATAAAGCTGACCATTCAGAACTATAGCAAGAACATTTGAATCGATACAGATGCATTGTATAAGCACATCTTTCCACAGCTCTGAACTCGCTTGGTTTGTGTGACACTACAAAAGTATGGCAAAGTTCACCTTTCTTGTTCTTTTTGTGTGTGATTTTAGTGAAAAGTAAATAGCCAGAGGATTTATTTTTGGATCTAGATATACTCTGGGTTTCAATGTCACACAACTACTGATGATCAAAGGTCATGTTTAAGGACACTGTCTAACATTTGCTCTCTTACAGCCATGTGATTTTAGCCGTATGGGTGACCAGGTTTTTGAGTCAAAGGTGGATGGTGAAGTTAAAGGAAGGATTCTACCAAGAAACCGAACTGATTTAAAAGATAACTTCCAGGTCTAAGACATGTGAGTCAGTGATGGTTACCATTGATGTTTATGACATTCACTAACCGGAATGGTACACTAAACAAAGCTGGCAGGGTAAATCATGCATGTTTTGATTTGTTAAGAAACCGCGCGTGGGCTTAAGATGTGATCCCTTGCCAAGAACCCTCTGATAACAGCCAATCCCATGCCATAAATGGCAGATTTCATAACCGTGAGAAATGACTATATTCCTTCCAACTGACTGCATCATTCTGGTCACCGTGACCCAACGACAATCTGCTGTTTCCGTGAAATGTTTCAGCAGTCTGCACTCACACATGCAATAAAGAGCACTGAAATGATGATGCCAATATGCTTTTTACGTTAATAGGCTTTAATACAAAAAAGTATCAAGTTGAAAAAAATTTTCTTAATTTTTTGTAAATAAAAATAAAATAAAACAATTAAATTCATTGAGCTTTGACTAAGTCAGACAAAATTATTAAAAATATGTAAAGGAAAAAATAAAAGGTTAATGTAGATATATATCACATAGTATTATTTTATAATAAATGTATAATATATTTTTAGAATTTAGAATTTATTAATAAATTCCATCAGAATTTAATAATAATATATAATTTATATATAATGGTTATTTTTACATATATATCATAAAAAGTCAATCTTATCAGAACATGGATAACATGGATATAAATCTTTGATAATCTTCCAATAATAATCTTTCCATTCCAAGCCACTGAGTGCATTTACATGCATGATTTTACACCATATCTGTTTAATAACCCGCAACATAGTTGCATTTTAATGGGAAACAAAGTTATTTTAATGGGAAAAGGTGATAAACTGTTCAAACAAAAGCCAGTTTGCTTGATCTTTTTTCCCATTACCCCAATCTTGCACCAGTATTCTGATTTCATTCATTTTTCTCAGACTGGACCATCTCCGGCTAAGCCTAAAAGATAAGATTCTGGATTGCTAATGCAAAGGTTGCAAGGAGTAACCCAGAAACTGGAGAGTTACTGAGGTCGAAATCAGCCTAAACTATGTGATTGTGCTCACATGCTGCAAAAATACATTATCGTACGTTCTCATATCTTCATATCTTATCACCAGTGCTCACATGCAAAGTGTCATAACACACTGCATAACCTACATGTCTAGCAGCTGTATACTTGTGGAGCACAGTGCATTTGAGTTTCATAAGTCTGACAATGATGAAAATGTTAAAAAGCTGCAAATAATTTTTCATGGGGGGGGGGTCTATAAAGCTGATATGAAACTTTTACTGTATATCTGATATTGTTAATTATGAAATTTAAAAAGTTTTGCATGCAGTGTACTCACATGACGCTGGAAGGTGGAGAAATGGATGTCGGGGATGAACAGAACAGGCTGCGTCTCGAAGTCCATCATTGTCTTGAAGATGGTGATGTCGCTGCGCTTGAGCAGAAGGGGAACCTTGACATCTGGCCCAACTGGGAAAAATGGAGCAAGGATAGATAGAAAAAAAAAATCTTACTGGAGCTCTATTCACACGTTTCTACTATGAAGCACCATCACATCAGTTAAAATCTACACGTCAAAGTAAAAACCTGAAGCTGTGCTTACAGTTTCCCAAAGAAGGGTTGACGTCAGGGCATTTGCCCTTCCTACGGGACTGTTTCCTCTCCTCATCACGGATCTTGCGCTCAGCACCCTTGTCGCAGAAGACCTTAATCTGGCAGTAAGCGCGGTGGATAGGCTTATTGCTGCGGTTGTTGTAGCTGTAGGTGTCGATCTGTATGTTGAGCGGTAGGCCCTTCACTCCCTTCTGAGAGGAGAAGTCTGTGCTCAGACAGTTCACTGAGATGAAGATCTGAGGAGGGAAGAGAGGGAACAATTAAATGCCAAGCGGCCATCATTTGTTACAAATCGATCCTTGGAAATAAAGAGTGTTGTCATGCTCAGTTCAACTTAAATTACTTAAGATGTGTGAAGTAAAAAAAACAAAAAGCTGAATTCACACTGAATATAAATTCTGTTTTTTTTGTTTTTTTTTTTGAAAATTTCTATATATATATATATATATATATATATATATATATATATATATATATATATATATATATATATAGAAGATTTTCAAAAAAAAAAGAAAGAAATCGTAAAATGGCAAAGTGCATTGAATTGAAAGAACAAGCAAGAGAAAATCTTACAGTGCTTTTTTTAGTCAAACATCATTGACTGTGGATAGCATTGCTTGTTTTGAACTTATAAATACTGCTTTCTGTAATTGCATGAGGTGAACCGTTTATGAGAGGTGAACTGGGAACACCAGACTGTGATGCCATTATCTGTGTTGTATGTCGCCCCCTTTTGGAAACAGAATAGAATCACAGCACATAATGTTCTTTAGACTTCGGGTTAAATTCCAGCACTCTGGAAGTGCTGTTCCATCATGGTCTATAAAACACACTTAATATATTTATTAATATGTTTAATAAAATAATTAAAATTGTGGAATTTTAAACATCAGTTTTTACTGTTTCATATACATTCATGTTTCTGGAAATACTCCACATGAAGTGTACAACATGCTTATTAGGCAATTTAAATTAATTGTATTATTACAAATTATAGTTATAACTAGTAGTGTTACATTTTTTTTCAGGATTCTTTGATAAATAGAAAGTTTAAAAAAAATAGCACTTATTTGAAATAGACATTTTTTGTAACAGTGTGAAAGTCTTTACCGCAACTACTGATAAATTTAATCCATCCTCACTGAATAAAATTATCAATTTCTTTTAAAAAATCTTTTGAATGGTTGCATATGTACAACTCTTAATCAGCATCTGTTTATTCCTAATAAAGCAAATTTACTTTAACTTTATTCAATGACAATACAGCATCTTACATAATAATAGATTATTAACAAAAGTTCTGAGACAAAATAAGAATAAGAATTAGTAAAAACAAATGGACCTTCAACTAATCATCAAATATTTGCACAAGCATTCACTCAAAAAGTCCGCTAGGCAGCGCCACAAATCCAATCCAACCGTCCTTTTCCAAACCTCTTAGGGTCTTGCACTTTCTCTCTCTCTCCACTTTCTGTTTCTCTCTCTGTCTTTCCCAAGCACACAGAATCCAATCCACGCCCACATGTAACACTGCAAACAGTCGGCACACAGGAGACTGTGCACACGGATGAGTATCCTACAGCGCCGGGCTTATCTTATGATCTGTATCCTGGTTATAGGACAACACCGCTCACTGCAAAAATACCCCATTTCAATTTTTAAACTTTGGATTGTTTACTTTAATGTGACTAATTAGAACTATAATTACATTAATACACAACTGTATGTGCAAGGACTATTTATCAGACAGATCTGCTTAAACTTAGAAAACAACAGAAAAATCAAAACTAATCAGACTGAGGCAGAGGATTTGAACCAAAATCTGTTTGTCACTTTGCGCCGGGTTTAACCCGACTAGTCTCGACACACTCGTCAAACAGGATTCCATTAGCTGTCAGTGCTCACTGCTCCCCCATCAGTCTTTCCTCATTCTTGATGCCATTGTTGGGCGCGTCTCCCCATAAACGCATCAAAATAGGGCTGTCAGGCCTAATAATCTGAGAACGAATCATTTCAGCATTCACATACACCTAATCGCAGTGAACAACAAATATCTACATCAGTCCAGCATCTTCATCTGAAAAAAACTGAACTAAAGGTATTGGCCAATGTTGGAAAACACCAATGTCCAGCTCAAGTAACTAAACTAATTTTGGAAAGCCCCTTCTTTCTTAGGATTTTTCTTAATGTTTCTCGGGATACAGCACATTTTGTTTGTGTTGCCTGAATAAACTCTTTTTTTATGTACTCAAAGTGTTAAGCATAGGGTCTATTTGGAGTGTAAATAAGCATAGGGTCTATTTTGAGTGTAAATCTTCATGTTTTTCCTAAAAGGTCACGTCTATTTTAAGATCCTTTATCTGCATACCAAAAATACATACCTAGAAATTTAACACATGGAAACAAATAAAATAAAAAGGTGTTTGCTATTATTCACCTGTAAGCTCTAAAGCTTTTCAACAGAAAGTCATTTTTCTCTAATCTTATTTTCTTTAAAGATGTCAAGAGGCAAATCAAATAAAGAGCAATAATGTTGTTTATTAATTAAATCGGTTCATTAAAACTAAGCAAACATTAGAAGTGCCCCAAAATGTCTTTACCTTTGCTTCCTCACTGATGTCCCATGTGAATGAAATGGCGTTATATGAAATCTCCTCAATATTGCTGATGGTGTTGAAACTTTCTTTGTAGTCCGCTGTGGGAGAAAAGAGAGGCTTGATTAATGAAACAGATAAGTGGATGATTTACATTTTGTAAGAGAACGGGTAAATGGGGAAGGGATATATTTTGGTTGTATCATAATTTGAAATCTTAGATGCAGACATAAGAAGACAGGCAGAAGTGACTATCACAGACTATAACTAAATGTTAATGAGCTTTTTTTTTTAGATAAAATTCAGACAGTGGAACATAATTAATTAATCAAGGCTTTTTTTTTTCTTTTTACATATGTTGTACTTTACTAATATAATGTTGTGTATTAAAGGGATAGTTCACCCAAAAATAACAATTCTGTAATAATGTTTTCAGTTTAAGGTAGCCATTGACTTCTATAGTATTTTTCCATACCATAGAAGTCAACGGCTACTGTCAGCTGTTTGGTTATCAACAGTCTTCAAAATATCTTCTTTTGTGTTCAACAGAAGAAAGAAACTCATATAGGTTTGGAATGACATGAGGGTGAGTAAATGTTGACAGAATTTTCATTTTTGGGTGAACTGTCCCTTTAAGTCTTAGAGGGTATTACTATTTTCCCCTCAGATGTTGACTTTCATTGAAAGCAAGATAATGTTGTGTACCCTTTCATGCTTTACAGTGCTCATCTTTTATTTGTTGTGTTCATTGTGGAGGATATTGATGGCTCTCCCCTTGACCTATTGTCTTGTCCCCACCTGCAGCCCCCCTGCATCCACTTTGTCTGTACGCCTGTTTGCTATCTGTACTCATTACTCCACCCTAAACTACACTGGACCCAGAGAAGCGAAGAGACATGAAAGTATGAGGGAGATGAGTGAGTACTGATACACCAAGACAAAGACTTCTCACCAATATCAATGCATCTCTGCTTGGCCGTGTGCTGTCTTGAGTGCCAGTATTTCCAGTGCTTGAGTTGGTCATCTCTGGTTTTCTCCTCTCCAAACACTACCATCACAACACTCTGAAAAACAACATGGTGTTACTGGTTTCTATTAATGTACACACACTCTCAAACAAGTACTCGTACATTCAGGAGTTCAGAAAGTATTTACACACTTGAATACATACTAATTTCATTGGGATGTATCTGGACGCTTACAGTAAGGTACACACAAAGATGTATGAATGTCATTAAATTAGATAAAATATCAAACGGCATCTGCAAACAAATGATACTAGAAAAGTATTTTTTCCACAGCCATTTTTGCAATTATTTTTAACCAACTATCAAAAAGCAATTATTAGTGGATTTGGAAGTTAACAGCAGACATGTTCCATTAACATTTGACAAAGAAAAATTGTCTAAATACATGTTGTCTTAATTTTGAGCAACATGTTCAACATGTTTAATATTACCTTTTTTTTAATCTGTTTGAACAGACAAGCTTCTGTTATCTTTCTTTAAATTAAATGCCATGTAGTTTGATACACAGTCATTCATTCACTTTTTTGGGGGTTAATTACTTTGATTACTTTTAGTGGTTTCAAAGTACAATGTGTAAATAAATGTATTATATAAATCTTTGATTTTTGTTTTTGTTTTTTTAATAATGTGTGGATCAAGTGTCCAAAAACAGTTTGGGGCAAAAAAATAAATAAAAATTAAAAATTAAAAATTAAAAATTAAAAATTAAAAATAAACTAAAATAAAATAAGATAGATAGATAGATAGATAGTAAAATAAAGATAGATAGATAGATAGATAGATAGATAGATAGATAGATAGATAGATAGATTAAATTAAATATTTTTTTCACACTCTTCTTACCCTGACTTTACAGATGGGGCCATGCAGCAGTTTGCCATTGTCGGTTTCCCTGAGGGTGATGGGATAGAACTGTCCCTTGTTGAGGTACGTCATTGTGCCATCACCAGATTTCTGTCTGAGGGACTTGGAGGCTTCTAATGTGTATTCAAAATTATTACTGTTGACCAAACACAAAAAAGGGGTCACCACTTAATACATATTTGCACCATCAGGCCAAATACACCCATGACAATTTCCATGTTTGCTATTACACGGAAGAGGCAGCTCATAATATTTGTTGTAGGCTGACGTTCATTTACCCATGGGCCATGAGCACCTGTCAGGAGGATGCACCAGTGACCCTATTCAGGCTGTTTGCACACTATCAGCTGATAGAATCTGCTAACTCTTAAATGGAATGTATTTTCTCTTAAGTTATGTTTGACATACCCTGACACTGTGTCAAAAGTGGCGTAGTCCTCTTGCGGGATGGGACCCATGCCTAACTGGAGATCCCTTGGGAACGCGAACACCTGTAGCGCACAAAAGAGGGGCAAGAGGGCCTGGCATTAGCGCAAACACCACACATTCAGTCAGTGGGAGAAAGCTGATTGCTAAGCCAAAGAAAAAACAAACGGCTCTCCCTGTGTGTGCAATGTTTTTGTAGAACTATCATTTGTAAGGAAATCCTCCCTCCAGGTTTAAAAAAAAAAGCAGGTAGAGAGAGGGAGCGGGAATGAGAGCGGGCAAAAGAGAGAGAGAAAAGGCCCTGGCTATTATGTGAGAGGAAAATACAGCACTTTATTGTGTAAGAGAGACAATGGCATAATGACATGCTAGCTGCTATTTTGGCATGTTCAAATAAAAATAGGGAGGGGGCTCAATACAACAATGTCTTTAGAGTCACCAGGTAAATGAAGTATTGTCTGGGGGTGGGAGACAGGAGATGTGTGTGTGTGTGTGTGTGTGTGAGATCTCACATCTGAGCTCTCTGGGAAGGTCGAGTCTGGGGTGCGTGGCTGTGTGTTCGGACTGAACTGGTTGTGGGGGAGCTGAGGGTCAAATACCACCGTGTGACTGTCTGGTTCTGAGCAGTGGGGATTGGGGACTGTGACGGAGAATCCATGTGATGGACCCTCAGTCTTCACTGGGTAGTTTGGTGCTGGCGCAATGGATACCGTCACCGTAGTATCGGGTGAGGGGAAAAGGCCTCTCTTGTCTTGGGTGTGCTGGTTTCCAGGAAGAACGATATTTACTCCTTTCAGAACCTGGATTCGGTTCTCTGGCGATGGCACTTGGAGAGTGGTCATCAAGTTTCTGTCGGAAAATGTAAATGAAAATGTAAAAAACTAAATATACAATATAAAATGTTTAAAACTACTTACAAACAACTGATAAATGTAGAAGATATACATTTAACTGCAACACACATTCTTCTCCTTCACTAAATGTGCAAAATGCACAGCTATTAAAAAAAAACCTATCATGTCTAAACCCAATTCCAAATAAAAACCTAGTCATGCCATACATTGAGAAAAAAATAAACGATACAATATATTTTAAAAATTAAGCTACATACTAAATGTTAAAAGGTAAACACGTCACCTTTTACAGATATTTGTATACAAATTACTTTCGTTATATGTAGGATTTCAATTAAAGTCGTAATTTTGTAACCTAAATGGAACGTATAGTAAGAAATGTTTGATTAAAAATGAATTATAGCCTCCCTTTTGTTGTGTGCCGCTTCAGGTTGACGAGCATGCGCATTAGTACGCGTAAGTATAATCTTTTAATGATGGCTTACTTGTTTTTTTTTTTAATTTGCCAAATAAGAATATTTGCTTGGATTTAAACAAGAATAAAATACAGAATATAGATAAAAATATATATTTGCGCTGGGGAGAAATCAACACAAGCACGCTCACACGGCAGCGCGACAACATGAAACTCTATGCGCGTGATATTTGAAGCATTTAATATAAAGTGCTCTGATGCTCGAATAACTTTTTACATCGATGTCAATGACGTAGTTTTGGCGTGCTCAGCGAACAGACCCAACAAATCGATCAAATAAATCGTTGCTGACAGTTTCTTTACTGATTTTTGTAGATTAGTAAGCCAGTTGTAGCACCAGCAACGAATAACATAAAGTAGAGTCTCATCTTCTCAGTATGGGAAAAACGGCATTCACTGTCGCATCTTTGATGAGAGCTTCACCTTTTGTTGGGATCCACATCAGAGCTCAGGACGTCAGCCTTGGGCTGAGATATTGTTCTCTTTTCCCGCGGCACCTGGGCAAAGTAAACAAACTCTGTGTAAGTCTGACCACATCCAATACCATCAGCTTTACCCATTATATCTGGCAATGAACATATTTAACATACAAGGTGACATTTCATGAAGCAAAAGGATGTCAGATATAATTAAATTAATTCTTCGCTATTTAGTACGCAATCATAAGCATTAAATAAGGTTTTGTTGTTGTGTAAAGTTCCTCCTTTCATACTCTTTAAAAGACTAATTCTATTCCATTCGTATGTTTTAAGATATTACTTAAAACATATTTAATGTTTTTAATTATAATGAATATATATATATATATATATATATATATATATATATATATATACACTATACTGCCAAAAGTATTGGGTCACCCCCTTCTAATGAACAGGTTTGACTACTTTAGTAAGTACAAATAGAGTACAAATCTTAATGTTTAAGAATATAATGATATTCTAGGGAATTGTGTGCTTCTAATTTTAAAGCAACAGTTTGGACAGGACCCTTTTCTATTCTAACATGACAATGCCTCTGTGTATAAGGCAAGGTTCAAAAAGAAATGATTGATTCAGTCAGTGTGGAAGAACTTGACTGGTCTGCAGAAAGCCAATTCCTAATCCAAGCTGAACACCTCTGGTGTGACTTTAAATGCAGATCTTGAGCCAAAAACTCTTTATCAAACACCAGTGACTTGTACATATGGGTTCAGTCATTTTAGACACTTCCAAAACTGTTGCAAAAGAGATGGAAATACAATTTTTAAATACATGCATTATGTTTCCATCTTTTTTGTCACAGTTTTGGAAGTGCCTTTTTCTGTCCTACAGAAGGGAGTGTCCCAATACATTTGTCCATATAGTGTATGTACAAGTCATTGGTGTTTGGTAAAGAGTTTTTGGCTCAAGATCTGCATTTAAAGTCACATCAGAGGTGTTCAGCTTGGATTAGGACTTGGCTTTCTGCAGACCAGACCAGTTCTTCCACACTGACTAAATCAATCATTTCTTTTTGAACCTTGCCTTATACACAGAGACATTGTCATGTTAGAATAGAAAAGGGTCCTGTCCGAACTGTTGCTTTAAAATTAGAAGCACACAATTCCCTAGAATATCATTATATGCTTAAACATTAAGATTTGTATTCATGGAAATTATTAAAGTAGTCAAATCTGTTCATTAGAAGGGGGTGACCCAATACTTTTGGCAGTATAGTGTGTGTATATATATATATAATATTTATATTTATATTGTGTTTGGTGTACTATTGAAATTTATTTTGTTATAGTTAATGCTTATTTATATAGCAGTATTTTAGTTATCTCTGCTAGTCATACCTTATAGTATTCGTATAGAAAACCCAGAGCTGCGGCACTGTCCTCGTCTCCATTGATGCTCATCATGGCCTTGGTGGCGGCCGTGAGGGGGTTCTCCAGGAATGACTTCCAGGCCTCATCCTCATTTGTGTAAGGCCGCCGTTGGTTGTAAGCCGGATCATTCTGTAGCACGAGCACTGCCCGCTTACTGTGAGGAACAGTTCATAAAGAGCCGTCAGTATTAGAACTACAGCTAATTGAATCTTCAGGCAGAGATAGACAGGCTGTGTGATTTGTAAACACAAAGAGTCAAAAGGAACAAAATGATGGATGTTGAGCATCAACAATTTGAAGATGTTTTGGCATTATTGCGGGTGTCAAAGTTGACAAAATAGCAGGTTGTTGTGAAAGGCCTTCTTTATCTCAGGATCTGTGACAAAACCGGCCCAAACAACAAATCTCTGCACAGACCGGCGGCTTCCCGTTTGACAGCATGTTTCACTGGCTCTTCCAGTAAGACGGCCAATAAAGTGTCAGAAGGAGATCTAGTGACTTTTCACAGACTGTGACAAAGTTCATTAAGAAAACCTGTTATGGCCTCTGCGTTTTTGTCATGGTTATGTCATTCTTATGAGTACCATCATCTATTATTTAGACAAAGGTGGCTTACAGAGATTGTATATACTCTGATTCAGTGCTCATTAAATGTATTTATGTGTCGAAATGTCTGACAATGAAATAAGGACAAGGAAGAGTTTATTTTTCAACTTTTAAACCTTTTAACTTGGGTGGGAAAGCAAGGCGAGGTTAAGTCATGTAGGGAACTTAATAAATGTGTCTTTTTAAAAAAAAAAAAAAAAAAAACTACTGTATTTAACCAAAAAAATTAAACAAAAAAAAGTTTCAAAGTATAAACTTAGAACATGCCTTTCCAAATTTATTCATGATATTCTTCATCCTGATGATGGTTAGTCTCTTGTCACACAACACTCTAGTCTTTAATAATGGAATGAATCCATAAAGAGTTGCTATGACAAAAGTTTGCATCCAAGTTTGTTCACGCCAACGGATTACAAGTAATTTGATAACTAATTGTGCCATTCTTTCTCCCTGTTTGATTTTAGCTTTGCAACCTGATAGATCCGTTATCCTGGGACAATAAAACCTTGTGGACACGCAATCCCACTTCTAAAACAAAAGAGGCGACCAAGCACAAAATTACTAATGATGCGTTTGTGGCCACATCCGCCAAACTCCAAACACTAACACAGGAGAGTTTTAGTTTTCTCTTCAGGATTCACAGACACAAGGTCTCACGTTGCTTATGCTATGGTGATGATCATCAACAAAGTTCTGTTTGCATGGGGGAAAGCTCACCAACGGGCAAATATTTTGGGTGTATACTTTTTTTAGTACAGACGAACCAATTCTGAGAAGAAAAGAAACCCAAACTTTTCCAAAAAGTTCGCAGCACATTCAGTTTAGATTTGCATGCTTTAAACAATGTACAAAAGGCTTAAACACTGTTCTTGAGAAGGAATTGGCAACGCCTAAAAAGCAGGTGTGCTGTTTCAATCAACTCTTGTTTCAAAACATTAACAATATTTAACTTGATAAATCATGACACATTAATCCATAAAATAATCGTACATTTACTGGCATTATAAGATCTAATCTAAAAACCTTCAGCCAGTGTGTTTCGCCAATTATTGCCTTTCCAAAAACACAGATGTTGTTTCCAGCTGTACCTACAAGAAGATTTTACTTCTAATAAACTTTCACAAGTTTCCCCTTTAGACTCAAATGTGATTTCACTCCAAACAAGGAAAATGTGCACACAAAAAATACAAACTAACAAACCAAAACACGCAAGTCTGACAAATAGATCGCGGCGCTCGTAACTCCCGCAGCAGGTGCAGATACACCTGTGACCGAAGCAGGTCTGAACATGACAGGTGAACTGAAGTGCCCAGACAGCACAACTGTGTAGCGGAATCAGCTCTCGGCTGTCAGTCCAACTCCTCGTGGTAAAACACAGTTTCCAGAATTACTGAGACAAGTCAGACTGAAGAAGCTAATCTGTGTCAGTTCCAGCAAATAAACCAAGATTAAGCAGTAAATAGTGCACGATTTTTCAATCACGGGATCCTTTTGTTGATCATCTCTCGGTAGACTATGGACCTACAGTGGTGAACTTACTTGTCATGCTCCTGTGACATCTCTTATGGTCGAACTGGACTTTCTAGTTGGTACTGTAAATCCGATCCTTCTTCTTCTTGTATGGAACAACGTTTTCAGGATGGGATGAGGGCTGCGTTAGAATTGCCTGTATGAGAACGGGTTTTGTTGGCTTTTCTCGCTTTTTTGGATATACTGAGAAATTGGGGCCGGTTTTACCTGTGACAGGGCACTGGATTGGATTACACCTGAGAGGAGGAGCTTAATATTCAACGACGCTCATTGCTTATGGTCTGTGCATGTTTAACTTAACAAAAACCTAATGAAATTAATGGTGCAGTATAATACTATTTTATTTACTTATTTTTTTTTTAAATTTTAGCACTACATTACATGAAATCTTAGTATGTTTTTGTTTCTGAATTACCTTCAAATTATTCAGAGCAGCATTTAGCTGTAATTTTTTAGACAGTATTTTAATTTTTGCAAACATGTCTGATTCAGATTTAGTATAAAGGATACTTCTTTATATTTAATACAATTGAATATTACTTTTGTAAGTCTTTTAAATCATCTTACAGTAGCTAAGGCTTCTGTATAATGACAACATTTACATTAAAAATGGAATTCAGTGTCACATAAATTAAAGTTTAAACTGTTGCTTTGTCTTACTGCATGCTTAAGATGGCCTGAGGTTGATATAAAAAATAATACTAAAATGTAGAAATGACAATTTAACTTCAAATTATATGTAGGCCTATACTGTAATCACCAGAGAGTAATAGACACATTTGAACAGTGAAATTAGTTATTTTGCTGTAAATTAGTTTTCATGTTGTAAATTTCTCGGCAGCATTTCTATTCACATGTATTCATGTGTCTTTAGTTTCTTGTGATTTGTATGCATAACAACATTAGGTGTTGCCAATATAACATTAAGTACCCTGCGTTCATTTAGCGTAGTAGGATAGGCCCGATTCAAACTGCTGTGAACACCCACACCAACCCAAAACTGACGATTAGAGTTCCTTAACTGAAAAAAGGGGGTTAATGCAAGTATATTTAATAAAACTGATCAATTACTTTATAATACTATATAATTATAGCATAATAATGTTGCATGCTAATGATGTAAATGTTTAAGAAAAAGATACTAATTTAACCCAAATGTTGACTTATAGAATTACACATGCTAAGCAAAATGTGAACAGTAATCTTTTGAATAATCTGTTTGTTTTTTTATGAGCTAAACACTGATTTGTGTTTATTTACATATAATTTTAATAGTCTACAAGTAGTCTAAAACAAAAAGGAGATGTATATCTCACTTGCAGTCCCCAAATTCCAAGACATTTACATTTTTATTAATATGCAAATCACCTAAATTCATGAAACTCAATTCCTCCTCAGTCTGTGACATTCTTTCACTGCAAAGGGTAATTAATATCTTTATGTCAGCGTAGAAAGTCGTTCTCACTACAGGATGAGTACGTTTATACAGTTAAGCAGAGATAATGCCTAAAAAGATACAGAGATGAGAAAATAAACAGCACCTCTTCTTAGTGAGAGAGGGCTTTAGAGATGCTATCATTCAGTTTTCAGTTTATACTCCCCCTCCATACACACACTTCTCCTCTGAGTCCCGCTGCAATGTTTATTTACCCTAATGCCCAGACTCTTGCTTGAGCAGGCACACTGTTTATATTTGCTGTCATGGCTTTGAATGTGTACTGACAGCAGGAACTTATTAGAGACCGTATGCAAGTGGAATGGTAGTTCATGGTTGATGGCAACTGGCAAAGCCTAATTTAGTTATTGCTACTTGTTTATTTTGGTTTTTAAAAAAAGTTTGAAGCTATTACATTGGAATTATAATAGTAATGTGTATAAACCGTATATATATATATTATTTTTTCATTAAGAACAACGTCTATAGACTCCTAAAACCCAGTTTGAACTCAAGAATGGGACGTGATTGCACACATGAAACTAACTTAATAAGGATTTATTCTCATGCTCATAGCAAAACAACCGAACCAACACCCATTGAAAAACACCCTACAAAACTATGCATTCAAAGAAAATCCTTAAAAGCCTGGAGCAAATTATAGTCAACCAGATAAAAAAAAAAATCCCACAATTATTTTTTATTTGTTGCTTCAGATGGATTTCCAATTTGTAGAATTTATTTGGCTATGTAATATTACTGAACAGCTGTCATTTGTCATATATTTCTTTTTTAAATGTGTAACGTAACTTGAACTATAGATGAATACTGTGAAAATGGAAGAAACTGTATTATATTGAAAACATCAACAAGGAAGTACAGTAACAGCAGCCTGCAGAGTCATAAGAAAATTTACATGTATGACAAACAGCTGATGTAGACTTTACAAGTTTATGCATCTCTCTAGATTTTAGCCATAAATGTAAATGAGGATAAGGTTGTAAACAAGTTCACTTAAAAAATAAATAAATAAATAAATAAAATAAAAATATGAATGTATATAAATTTAGATTTTTTTATATTTAAAAAATGTATAGACTGTAAAAAAAAAAAATGTTTTTTCAAAACTAAATAAAACAAAGATTATTAGATTACGTTTTACTTTCTACTGTAAAATGTCATGTTTGATTCAATGTCGATTCTTTGATTATTTGTGAAATTTACTTGCAATTTTTGAGTAAAAATTGTTTCTACTTAATTTTGTTTACAGTAGGATGAAACTAAATATTTACATATACATAATACCTATATATTGTATATACAGTGTGCACTGTAACACTGTTAACACTTAAATTATATTGATTAACATATTCCTTAGAAGGACGGATGGCTGGATTTGCAGTTTATTTGCAGTTCTCTCAGGATGTGGTGTGTGATTCCTTTCTGTTTGTGTTCTCTCTCTCCTCGCTCCTGCTCTTGACAGTTATTTGCCAGCCCGTCATAAGTCTGAATGTAGAGCACCAGGATGTCAGGGTAATAAGATGCAAATACAGACCACCTTTTAGGCTTGCCAGGGCTCATCCTGACTGTGTGTATCTTATAGAGTCTAGTGTTTGTCAGTATTCAGCCAGGTACCGATAAAGTCGTACTACTGATAGTCAATACATCCAAGCCACATCCTATTTGCTCTCAGTAACGGCTGCTCACCTCTACACTGCCATTTGACCAGTTACTGCCTCGAGTCAAAAGCGGGATGTTAAGCAAATAAAATAGAAATACTGAAGGATCTCCATGATGTGCCGAAATTGACATGCCCAAATGACTAACTGCTTTTTGCATTTTCCCAATAAACAGAGCAGCGGTGAAGGTTGCTGGGATAAGCTCTGGTGTTTTGGAGAAACTATTAGGAAGATGTTATCAAGCTGTCTTGTGTGCTTACAGTGCAAACACAGCGAGAGGGTGAGGGTAGCGTGGGCCCGTATGCTGAACCCTCCTCTATCCCTGTCCTTTCATGTCTGATATATCCTTGAGGTCAGCAAAAAGGTCGGGTTTTATGGGACATCAACGGACTGGCTGCTTTAGTTTAGTGGATTATTAAATTGCTTGGGAAGTTAGGCTAAAAAGTATATTGTTAACCTCACATCAATTTACATTTTCTTAGTTACTGTAGCCAAATCAATGATAAATAAGAGCATTCAGGAAAAAATATTTTAAACGCCAAGCTGTGCACCCTTTGTATTCATGTTGGTTTCATTTGTTTTTGAAAAACTTTTATACCATTTTTAAAGCCTTAATTTAATGACTTTAAAATGTCATGTGGTGTAACCATTATTATAATCATTAATTATTATAACCATTGTATTTATACATGTGAGTGTACACATCTTAATCATTATTTATTTACTTATTTATTTACAAATATCATGAATTATTACCAAGATTTATGAATATTACTGTGTTTTGGTTTTAATTTTTTTTAAAAACTATGATACCGTTTTTAAGAGAAAAAAAACATTAAGTATTTCCTTGTATACTGAATACATTTGAGTATACACATTTTAATCATCATTATTATTGTTAAATATATATTTCAATGTTTTTTATTATTATTATTTTATTATTAACAATATTGCTAAATATTACTATTTTTGAGGTTGCACCACATGACATTTTACAACCTTGTCTTATTATAAAAAGGTTAAATTATCTGATATTTTAAGAAATTGATCTATGTGATGCCATTTCCTGTTTTATGCTTTCTCTGCATGTTTCTGGAGTTTTTTTTTTTCTTTTTCTTTACTTTGCTGGTCGCACCACATGACTTTTGCAGACAATTCTAATATATTCATTAAGATATCAGAACAGTTGTTTGGCATTTATTAATTTATGACCTCAAAATATATCAAAATTACTTTTAATACAAAAATTAAAAAACAAGCTTATCATATACAGTCAAACCAAAATTTATTCAGACACCTTCAACATTTCTCACAATATCACAGTTTATTCGCTATTGTTTAGAAAATGGTAATAAAATATGACAAGAACTCGGTTAAACTGTGTCAGAACAAATTCATTTTGATAATCACAAATGAATTACAGTCAAACCAAAATGTATTCAGACACCTTCAAAATTTCTCACATTATCACAGTTTATTCGCTATAGTTTAGAAAATGGTGATAAAATATGACAAGATCTCAAGAGTTAAACTGTCAGTTCAAACTCATCTTGATAACATCAGATAACTTTGATAGAAAGGAATGTAACAAAACATGGTCAGGTCAAAGTGTCAGATCATCCCAAATTTTTAGCAATTTTACTGGTAGTCCACTGAATGAAGAATTTTTGGGTATAATATGTCACAGTTTACTTTATTTTGCTATAATCACTTACATAAATTAACTATAGTATCCTGCACCCAATATCAAAAATTATATCTGGTGTCTGAATAATTTTTGGTTTGACTGTAAGTGATCTGTGATTCGTATTTTTGAATAAATTAATAGATCACGTCATTGACCAGTTTTTACAGCTGGGCTTTCTGCCTGGTCACAACTCAAAAATGTATTTGGCCAAAATTAAGTATTTCGAAATCCAAATAATGACCAACATCATTTCCATGGGCAACTTGAGTTTCATGTCAGAGCAAGCTGCCAGTGAATATTGACTCATGTTATATCCAAGGTTTTGCCCAGTGGGTTGGGTGAAAGAGTTCATTTGTACAACAATAGATGGTGGGATGTGTTCCGTTGTGAAGATGTTGCAAGACATCTGATTGGCTTGAGCTTGCAACTGTCAAGACTAAAAAACTGACCCTTTTCTCACAGCAGTTTCACTCACTTATCATTTTCTTTCTTTTTCTCAAGCGGTTGAAGTACGCAGGTTGAAACATGTTTGAAGCGCAGAGAAATGCTTCAGCACGCCCATCCAAAAAATATGACATTAGGCATATTTGATAAGCAGATACTTGCAACCTCACAAAATAATTCTCAGAGGGTTGACAGAACCTGTAATCTACATGACACTGTCCTCGGAGAAAATAAATGATACAGTATTGTTTAAAGCAGGTCGCCTTTTTTTTCCGAGGTTATTGTTGAGTGACAAAACTAATTATTAAAGCAAACATGCAGTCAGACTTGTGGGTTGTGTAGTTTGTTTTAAAACGCTGCTGTATATGTACATATATTTTGCATTTATGTTAGCCCTAATAGAATGCTTTTATTGGCCACTTGTTACATAGACATCTTGTTCAATTACACTGCAACATGTTTGTATCACTCTGAGGTTGTTCTTTTATATCTCAGGAGATATAATGTAGTTAATGGAGATATAATGGAGTTCTCAGTTATATTTCATTAAAATATCAACTTCAATTACTCAGTTCCTTAAAAGAAATAAAAATAGACACAAAGTTTTAGTTCATGTTGAAAATGTTTGAATGCAGATTTGTCCTGCTCTTGCTTTGACTATGGTGAGAGATCATAGTAAATATGATTGGACACTCTCAGGTTTGTTGTTTACAGGTTGCTTCAACAGGAACTGTACAAGAATCTTGCTGAACAAAACTTTCAGCATTCCATTTAGCTCCAGCACTCAAACAAAGACTCCGAAAAATCACTTTTAAGATTTTGAATACTTTAAGTCGGGATGCCACTTTCACCAGTGGCATTGACAGCACTTGCAGTGCCTGTGATAAACCTTTACGTTTGGCCCTATTTTAAATGTAGCTTAATTTTCATATTATCATTCAATTTTATTTAGATTCAGGGTGATTTGACCCCTTTTGAAAAAGAACTAATGCTTAGTGTTTTTTGATCCACTTAAGTAGGACTTAAAGGCATAGTTCACCTTCAGTTGGTCCCCATTGACTTTCATAGTGTTTTTTTTTTCCATGTGATTTCATCATTTTCTTCTCCTGCCAACACTTAAAAAGTGTTGCTTAAAAAGGTTCTTCACAGCGATGCCATAGAAGAACCATTCAGTCAAAGGTTCTATAGAGCCATCTCTTGCTTACCTTTTTATAATCTGGAGAACCTTCTTTCGCCACAAAGAACAGTGAAACTTCTGTTGTGAAACAGAAAGGTTCTTCAGATGTTAAAGTTTCTTTATGGAACCATTTAGACAAAAAGGTTCTTCTATGGCATCATGAAGCACCTTTATTTTAAAGAGTGAACTGACAATGATTTATGGTAAAAATAAATAAATAAATACATACATAAAAATAAATAAATGTAATTTCTATTTAATTATATGTGTAACTATACATTTGTGATCATGAAGTTGCATTATACTAATATGTAGCATAATATGTAACATTAAATTAAAAACACTACAGTTAAAATTATAATCAAGAACTTTACATGTACTTTAGTAAAGTTCTTATTTAAAGCATGATAAAAGATTATTAAAACATGATTTAAAAGTGCACTGTTTAAAAATATTATTATTAAATAAAGTATTATTTAATTAATACTATATTATCTGCATATAAAGTTTTTTAATTATACTTTTTTGAAGATTTGAAGTACACTACAAGTGCATGTTCATTTCAGTTAAGCCCATTCTTTTCAACAAACGACTATTTATTCTTCCTTTAACAAATTATCCTAATTGAAACATTTAGAAAAATTAAGAGGGGCAGATGTTTTCAGAACTGATGCAAAGTATCCTGAAATATCAGAATTCACGTTACCTGGACATTAATGATCTTTTTTTCCACAAATTATAGCAATAGTGTAATCTTTTTTCATTAACTGATCTAAATAACTAAGGTATTTTAGTACATGCACTCATTAATTTGAATGGACATGCATGCGCTTTGCTTGGACTCTAGAATTACGATGGAAACAGCTGCAGTTTCACAGAATGTTGCATGGCAGATTTAGTACCTCTTACCTTCGTTTTCAGGTCATAAGACAGAGGCGTGACACACACACACACACATACCCCTATGGATAGTCACAGTATACTAGCATGCACTCAGTACACTGCTGCACTCGGTCCATAGCAAAAAAAAACAACAGATAAATCTATGCTCCATCCAAGCCATAAAATATGACATGAGTGCAAATTGAGAAGAGCAGATTCCATGAGCCATGCTATGAAATGATCTCGGATCATCAAGAGGTCAAGTAGCATTTTCTTTCTTTCTTTACTACACGCCACCCCAAAGACTTTCACAAGAAGACACCTGATGCTCAAAGATACAGGGACAGGAGCTTGATACGAGGAGAACTTTAAACGAGCAAGTTAACACACGCGTATGTCACACCCTGTGCTTTCCTCTTGAGACAACAGCGTTTGAACCTTCATTAGAGTGAAACACTGCTGCGAATGTGGCCGTTATAAAGGGCGGTTTACATTGTGAAGAACTGTGATTAGGACCTGTAGAACAACCTAAAACTACAGAGGTTGAACATGCTTCTCCGCTATACCCGGTTAGGCTTCTTTTACAGCTCAGGCAAGTTTTCATCTACAGAGATTTTAGATTTCTAATTCGATCTTCAACATTCTGTGCTTCAACATTCTGACAGACATTTTCAGGTTATGCAGGATTCAGTTCATGATGCAACCACAGCAGCATTAAGACCTTAAGAGAGTGCAAAATGAGAGAAATGCACATGCATTGTGAAAGAAAAACAAACAGGAAGAAAAGCTGGCCGTTTGGCGCACAGATATGCAGACAGATACAGTTTGTATGTGTGATGGAGGTGCAGTAACATTCACTCAAGCACCAGGGCAGGTAGGAACAGGCAGGTTTCACTTGAGCCCAAGCCAAAGCCATTACACTGAACTTATTATCGTCACCTCAGTCTCAGAACCACCAAACAGCCCTGTACACACATCTGTCTCCCGTTACAATGCTCTGCCGCCCAGGTTAGTGTCACAGTGTGAGGATCTGTCAGTGAGGTACTGAAAGAAAACACGTTCTTATACAAAGCTTTGAAGAAAGCTGCAAACCGTGCATTTATCATCATAATAAAAGGGCAGAGGCCATAAGAAGTCATTTTTAAAAGCAATGACCTTTTCCCCCTCTAGCCAAAAAATAACAAAAAGCTAAAAGTCATAAAAATAATTTGGTAACACTTTATTTTAAGGTGTCTTAATACAGAGTAATTACCTAATTAAGTACTTAGTAGTAGCCGTTGTACTTACATGAAACAAAATGTACTTACCATGTAACTAAGTTATGGAACAGCCTGTACTTGCCATTTGTAATTATGTAGATGTAATAGGCAGCTACTGTTACACATATGTGTACACTTAAGTAAAATCTTAATACACTTTATTTTAAGTAGCTTATGCCTGTGTAATATTCTGTAAATTTAATATAATTAGAAAGGTATTACATGTATTTAAGCTGTGTACTGGTGGGTTAAATCAAAGTAAGGTGCAGCTGGATAAGGTGTACAGTATAGATACACATGAAGTACACTTAAGTACAATCTTGATACATTTTATTTTAAGTAGCTTATGTCTGTCTACTTACATTTATAATTGCATTGTATAAAGTCTGCAACACATATGTAACAATCTTTTGGTTACATAAGTAGCTGTGTAACAGACTCGGTCTGTTACATATGTGTAACAGTAGCTGCCTATTACATCTATATAATTACAAACTGTAAGTACAGGCTGTTCCATAACTTAGTTACATGGTAAGTACATTTTGATTCATGTAAGTACAACAGCTACTACTAAGTACTTAACTAGGTAATTACTCTGTATTATGGACACCTTAAAATAAAGTGTTACCAATTATTTTTCTTATTATTATCTTATTTGTGACCCTGGACCACAAAATCAGTCTTATGTTGCACGGGTATATTTGTAGCAATAGTCAAAAATACATTGTATAGGTCAAAATTACCGTTTATGCCAAAAATCATTAGGATGTTATTTAAAGATCATGTTCCATGAAGATATTTTGTAAATTTCCTACCGTAAATATATTAAAACTTCATTTTTGATTAGTAATATGCATTGCTAAGAACTTCATTTGGACAACTTTAAAGGCAATTTTCTCAATATTTAGATTTTTTTTTTTTTTTTTTTTTTGCTTCCTCAGATTCCAGATTTTCAAATAGTTGTATCTCTGCCAAATATTGACCTATCCTAACAAACCATACATCAATGGAAAGCTTATTTATTGTCTGCATTGACTGAATTATGACTGGATTTGTGTTCCAGGTTCGCATTTATTCCTGCACTGTACTTTGCAACAACTAAATGAAAAGAGTAAAATTCTGGAGGAATAAAATTTAGTCTTTTTAATTTTTAATGGAAGAAATCTCTTATGGTCACCAAGGCTGCATTATTAAATGATTAAAATACAGTAAAAACTGAATATTGTGAAATATTATTACAATAATAATAACTGTTTTCTGTTTGAATGTATTTTAAACTGTTATTTATTCCTGTGATGCAAAGATGACTTTCAGCAGTCATTACTCTTCACAGTCACATGATCATTCAGAAATCATTCTTATATGGTAATTTGCAGCTCAAAATCATTTATTTAATTTATACATTTTTTAGGATTCTTTGATGAATAGAAATTTCAAAAGAACAGCATTTATTTGAAATAGAAATGTTTTGCTGTCACTTTTTTCATCAATTTAATGCATCCTTGCTATATTTTCACTAATATACAATGCAAATGCATTTTAAATAAATGTCTCTTAAGTGTCCAGATACTTTTGGGACACAAAATTAGATAATAACTAGATTGAATAAAAGATTGTCATATATGGTTGCTTCAGCAAAGTGCTTTGGGCCATCATCATGTCAAAATGTGATTAATCATTTTTTCCTCATTGTTTGTTTCTAGGTTTGACATCATTAATTTTCCTTTTATCCTGAAAAGTGGCTCAGTTTTGATGAAACACCCCATGTTCCTGTTCTTTTAGATGATACAAATTTCCAGTCTCATGACTGGTCCTCAGCAGTGTGGATGACAGAGGAGGTGGGTTGTGTGGGATGGAAGTGTCAGTTGTAGATTAAAACTATGATATCTTGGCCGACTCTGTTACACAAAAATTACAGAGAACAACTTTGAGGAAACTTGCCTCCATAAATGCCATATTGTTTTTTTTTTTTGTTTTTTTTTTCCAAACAATGGCCCTTAGTCATCCAAGTGTAAATCATACAAAAAACATTCTTAGATTCAGTAGTTTAGGACAATTTACTTATAAATAGATTTATGACTGTTTTACACAGAAATCGGTCCAGTTTGTGTCAGACTGATATACTGGAGAAATTTAAACGTTTATTGCAAAAGTAAAGGCTTCGTGACTAGTACAGTTTGAGTCACCTTAACCATAAACTATAAAGCACCTCATCATCTCATTTTGCCTCCTGCTTTATTGAAATGACACACTTTCAGTAATTATCCAGGGCATGGTTTGGCACATCTAATAATCCTCACAAGTGTGTCATCGATCACAACATGACAAACTACAATCTGAGTCAATCTTACTGGCAATCTCAGATTGAACTACTTGTATTTGCTCTTACAGAGTTTTGAAACACTGATCATTTGGTCTGAGTGGAAGACCAGCTGATGTGCACTGAGTGAGTGAAGTGTGAAATTGTGTTGAATGGAAGAGGATTTGATAGTGTCAGATGAACTCGAGGCAAACTGACTCCCTGTGAAAAACGAACAAGTTTCAGTTGAACCTGAGCCAGATCTTGCAGACAAAGGGGAAAAGGCAGCGTTCAGGGTATTACTGAAAGACAGACACAGTCATTCAAAGCAAATGCTGTAAATCCATATTCCTTTTAAAGGAAAATGTGAATTCAGTTACGTTAAAAGCAAATTGGTTACTTAAATTGGACAGATTCAGACTTGACAGTCTCTCTGCTGTACATATTCATTATTACATGTCCGAATGTCTTTAGATTTAGATGTCTTGATCTTGACATCATGACAACAAAAAATGTAAGGTTTTTGTTACAGGTTTAAGATCAGCATTATGGAATGTCAGCTGTGGGTGGTTTTAAGGGACATTTAATCAACTAAGGGGAAAAAAATCTTGAACAAGGTAAGAAAATCATACCGCATTGCACAATATGAGCTGTATGTAATATTTATTTATTTATTTATTTATTCTATTATTTTATTTTATTTGCATTTTAATCTTATTTTTGTCACATTTTACAAGATGAAGCACTAAATTGTCTTATGATGAAAGATCATAGATTTTATTAATATGAAAAAAAGTGTTCAGTACTTTAAGTAAAAAAAAAATGGAATTTCAGCTGTGGGTTGTTTTAAGGGACATTTAAGCAAGGGAAAAATCTTGAACAAAATAAGAAAATCATACAGCATTGCACATACTCTGAGCTACATGTGATATTTTTATTATTATTTTGTATTTTTATTTTATTTATTTTGATTTTTTTGCATTTTAACCTAATTTTTGTCACATTTTTCTAGACGAAACACTAAATTGTCTTATGATGACAGATCATATGTTTTATTAATATGAGTGTAAAAGTACTTAAATTTAATTAAATCAAACATGTATTTTTGTATGTTGATCTCTAGCTTAGAGGACGTCAAAAAATATTCACCATTTTTTTATTATTTATAATGGTTTGATTTTTATGATATTTTGTAATCAAGAACATAAGACTAACAAGAAAAAAAAATAAATACAAAAATTGGAAAAAAAAAAATATATATATACACTTCTTTACAGAAATGACACACCCTGAAACCAGAATTCAATTCTAAATGAAGTAAATGTGTGTTTTTGATGTCAACTTAAAAGAACCCTTTTTAAGAGAAACATCTTGAGCAGTGTCTTGTCATCATTGGATTGAATCTCAGCTCCTCTGTGGATGTGAATGTACTGTTCTTAAAGAAAACCAGTCTGACCTGTCCTGTGTTAACCTCTAAACTAGTCTTACTGCCCATCCCATGCTCCAAAATATCCAAATCAATGCACTTCAAAAGAAAACGGGATTGTTTCTTCAACTGTCAGTTTGCTGAAACAACCACGTGGCATTTGTGATCAAAACTAACCTTTTTTTTCTCTCTCTCTCTCTCATTCAAACGTCATTATGGTATAAATTCACTGAATTTTCTTTCTGTTCAGTACATCAGACCTGTGACAAGACAGTCAAGTCTGGATTTAGTGTACTTATCACACCATATGATGGATATACACTGAGTGGCGACTTCATGCTTATTGGCCCAAGTAACTGAACAGGATAAAATTTATAGATAATATATAAAACATGCATGCGAGGCAAGCAAACAACACCACAGGGAAGATTGATGGTGCCACAGTTGTGATTCCAGCTTGTCGGACGCAAAGATTTGGGAAATATGAAAAAAAAAAAAAAAAAAAAATTGTTCAAGGAATGAGGTATATGATTTTAAAAATGTCTTTTGCTTTCAAATTTAAATATACATCTATTTTGTATCTAGTTTACTTGTTAAACACTGTAAAAGTGATTTTCTGAAGTAAATAAAACAAAAATCATTGGAGTATGTTTTCTACTTAAAGGAACTGATGTTTAATTCAGTGTGTTACTTTATTTGTTACTTTATTGAAGTGAAGGATGAATCACAGATGCTTACAGTCACAATAGTTTCATTATACACAATTTTATCATGGCTGTGAGGCAGTTGTTACAATTATTCTTAAATATTATAATCTAGTAATTCTAAATGTTATTATTAATATTTTATTTATGTATTTATTTACTTATTTTGTTTGCGCACGTCTGCGTTTGAAATCAAACGTGGTGGGTTTATTGGGCCAAGGAATGGTTTTAACCATGACCACAAGGGGGCAGAATTGACCTATTCACAGAAATGGTTTTTGTTTGCACTTAAATATCTCTACCAACAGTTAGAACAAATATAGTTTATTTCATGTTTAAAATAGGCTACATCACAGATGAACTCATTCTCATCCTCAATCAATGTCTAGACTGAATTTCAGACATGGGTTATTGATGATCTCAAGGAACATGTTAATGATTGATGCAATGTTTTGACTATGCCACACTAACATGACATTAGTCTTCTCTGATGACAGCTGTTCCTCTTTACTCACAGCTATGTTTTATTCAAATGATCCCCTTTATCCAGTGTTTATGGAAATCAGTGAGTGCTGATGCTGTAGATGTGTGGTTTGATAAACTCTCACTCCCACCTCACCTTTACTTACAATGATTTTGCATGTTTTGAAGGCACATGACACAATACTTGAAACAATTAAAACAGAATTGATGAGCACCTTGCAAGCTACTTATGAATATGTTATGATAATAAGGCACTAATTTGGTCTCTGTAGGTCTGTTGTCTGTATGGCCTTTCATCTTTCATGTGCGTCTGCTTATATGTGTGTCTTGCACTCATTCATGAAAGCAATCTACGGTTCTTCTCCTGAAGGACAGCTATTGTGTTATGTGTATATATATATTCTAATGTAGACTATAATTTTTGTGTGGGCAATTTCTCAAAATGTTTTCAAAGCAGAATGTAACCAACATCTACTATCTCTCTGAGTGTGTGTGTGTGTGTGTGTGTGTGTGTGTGTACTGGTATATATGGTTTACGAGGACACAAATGTGTATAATGACATGGGTACTACAACGTAAACATGGTTTATGAGGACACTTCCTGTGTCCCCGTAAAACAAAAGGCTTAAAAAACATACTAAACGGTGTTTTATGAAATTCAAAAATTGCCAGTAGTTTCCTGTAAGGGGTAGGTTTAGGTTTTCGGGTTGGTGTAGGGCAATAGAAAATATGGTTTGTACAGTATAAAAACCATTACGCCTATGGAGAGTCCCCATAAACCACAAATTCAAGTAAGTGTGTGTGTGTGTGTGTGTGTGTGTTTATGCAGTATACAGGCATACACTCAACAATGAACAAGTTGTATTCACAAAAGTCTCATTCTGATCCAAATTACTGTATTTATATTATATTATATTATATTTATATTTATATTTATATTTTTAGAAAAAAGTCTTAATAATATTTCTAGGGCTGTCAGAGTGGAAAGTGGGAATTAAAATGATTTTTTTTTTCATTTTTAAAGAAATGTTTAAATGACAATTTTTAACAAAATGTTTATTTAGTGTCAATATAACAATATAAATATCAAATAAAATTTAATAGTATATAAATTCTGAACTTTAAATAATAAGAAATACAAGCAATATAAAAATAAACAATATATAGCAGGGTTATCATAATTAACAAAAACCAAAATAAAATCGCATTTGAAATAAAATAAACAATAAGTGAAATTATATATATATATATGTGTGTGTGTGTGTGTGTGTGTGTGTGTGTGTGTGTGTGTGTGTGTGTGTGTATATATAGCTATCAGTTAGTGTAACTTGACATACTAAAGTAACTAAAACTAAAAAAGTAAAAAAAAAAAAAACTGTATAGACATTAAAAAACACTAATAAAAATGACAAAGACACACAACAAAACTTTTTAAATTAAAATGAAAACAAAAATATAAAAATAAAAAGAATTCAAACCTTAATAAAAAAATGTAATAGCATCCCAAACTCTTTTTCTTAAAATAGTTAAATAAAAGTTTGAAAATTGCTTTAAAAATATTATGAAAGTTGAAAAGGCTATTTATTTTGCTATCCAAACTATTCAGAATTTTATGGTTTGATTATTTGCATTGTGCATCATTTTCCCCTCTTTCCGTGACTGACAGAATGTGCGAACCTTTTCTGGGATGTGACCCACAAATAAGGACCTACATTTATTCCATTCACTCTTTTCATTCAAACACTTTACACACACTATATGTAGAGAAACAATTTTCACATTTTTCCTCACTGATATTCTCAGAGGACTTGTTATTAGTTTCAGCCCACATTCGGCCCCAGCATATTGGTAACCATGGAGACAAGAGAACAGTGTTAATCACAGAGGATTCGCTGTTTGAAATGCATGTGGCTCTGATTGATTCAAATACTGGATTGCATTATTGTAACTTCATTTCACTGAGTGTGATGTCACAAATCTCACACAGAGACTCGAGCAGCAGTTTAACAGTATGTGATACAATACATTTGACTACGGAGGAATTTAATTTAAAATCTATAAATACTGTCACTATCATGTATTTAATAAATTATATTTCTTAGCTGACAAATGCGTTTTATCATGATGTCTATCTGAAAAATTAGAATTTTAATACTCAGTAATTAAACTGACAAGTTACAGCAGCCATCAGTGCATTTCATTTTTGTGGAAATCGCCCCAATAACTGCATTACATTAAAGTGAAAATGACAAATCTGCACATTCAGCATTTCAAACCTTGCCTGAATAGTATATTTATTTATTTATTTATTTTTATTATTTTTTTATGGAGATTTTATGTAGCAGACTGACTGTAACCTCTGCCATGTAAGAGAAGTATAGTCACAAATTATCCACTCTGTGTATTTATATGTGTGTGTGGAGCAAGTGAACTCAACAGTGATTCATGGAAAGACATATGTAATGTCTTTTTGAACCATGCTGTTTATTAAACCAAATCTCCATGACAACAGCAACGTCCAAATGAGATGGACCTTTATAAAGAGTGCTTTATATCATAGAGCATTTATACTGGAGAGGATGAATATGCAAATATGCTATTGGTTTTTCCTTTGCTGGCACTCTCAATCCTCATCTATTCTGTCAACTCCGATGTGATATTGGTATCTTTCTCAGAAACCATCTGCATGGGCTTTACTTAAAGCAATAGTTCATCCAAAAATAAATATTGGCTGAAAATGTACTCCCTCCTCAGGCAATGATGTAGATGAGTTTGTTTCTTCATCTGAACAGATTTGGATGAAATTTAGCCTTATATCAGTTGCTCACCAGTGGATCCTCTGCAGTGAATGGGTGCCGTCAGAATGAGATTCCAAACAGCTGATAAAAACATCCACAAGTAATCCACACAACTCCAGTCCATCAATTAACATCTAGTGAAGTGAAAAGCTGTGTGTATGTAGTAAACAAATCCATCAATAAGATGTTTTGACTTTAAACTGTCACGCTTCTGGCCAAAATATGAGTTCATAATCCATTATAATGCTTCTTCTAGTAAAAAAAAAAGTCAACTCCTGTTGTCCTCTGACACCTAAATCCACTAATAGAACTGTTTTTGCTTGTTTTATCTATGCATTTTTATCTCCTGATTAAGAGAAGATGACTTTTTCACTGGAGAAAGCATTATTGTGTATAGAGGATTTTACAATTTAAAGTTAAAAGCTGTTTGGACCCTCATTCTGACGGCACCCATTCACTGCAGAGGATCCATTTGTGAACAAGTGATGTAATGCTAAATTTCTCCAAATCTGTTCAGATAAAGAAACAAAGTCATCAACATTTTGGATGGCCTGAGGGTGAGTAATTTTTCAGCATATTTTAATTTTTGGGTGAACTATTCCTTTAAGTTTAGCTGACTGAAACGTGTGCTGAGACCAAATGCAACTCTCTTTAGGAAGGTGTCAGTGTGCAAAGCATATCCTGAAGCATATCGCTTGTGATTATCCTTGTTTAAATCCACAACAAAGCAGTAAACAAACATGACCCTGCTGGTTTTGTCCTGTGCATTAAATCTCTACTTGTCATAACAAAAGGAAGTGTAGGTTGTCCTGGAGGATTGCTATAGTAACCACGAGGGTGGTGTTTTGCGCATAACAAGAGAGAGGTGGAGGGAGAAATGCAGAGAGATGCACAGACCTTCAAAGAACAAGATTTTAGTGAGAAAAAAAGATATTGTGCTGGTATATAGTCACTTGATCTTCTTCTCTCATTTTAAAACATGTCCTCACATGTGGCTAAATAAAACAACTTAACTAAGTGATGGGGGGGGGGGGGGGGGGGGGGGGGGGTTGTGATTAACACGCACTTGTTTAAGCCCAGATGGCTGTCTTGAGTGGCCAGAATGTTCTCATAACTCATTCATAAATCATAAATATACATGTGTACCAAAAACTATATATATATATATATATATATATATATATATATATATATATATATATTTTGTTTTTAGATTTTCTGTTTTCATTTTAAAATATAAAGTATTATTAACTTTGTTTTTGTCATTTAATTCATTTTTTTTTATAAATATGTCAATATAATTTTTAACAAAGGAATATTTGACTTGAAAATTAAAATTTGTTGAAATGTCATGGTACTCTCATGAGTGGCAGCTTCCTGACCCGGAAAAGAAGAAATTGTTGAATAAAGTTGTTATTTTTGTTTCTTGTAGCTTCATAACATTACAGTTGAACAGCTGAAGTCACATGGACTATTTTAACTATGTCCTTACTACCTTTCTATGCAGGGTCAGAAAGCTCTTGGATTTCATCAAAAATATCTTAATTTGTGTTCCGAAGATGGTCTTACGGGTTTGAAATGACATGAGGGAGAGTAATTAATGACAGAATTTAAATTTTCGGGTGAACTATCACTTTAAGTTTTAGTTTTATCATTTTAGTTTATGTAGTTTTAAATGGTGACAATAAATTTTATTTTATTTTATTTCAAGTAATGAAAACTTATTTTTAATAGTTTTAGTTAACGATAATATCCGTCTGAGACCACAGTCTGTGCTTCATCACGAGTGGTGTGTTTTTTATATTAATAGGCAGCAATACCTTCCTCTTGGTGGGGTTTGTCAGATCAGTGATAACAATCAGCATATGGTCAAGAACTAAAACCTCTTTGAGGCCCAAGAATAAAACTCAAATCCAAAATAACCTTCATTCGCCTCTGTTCTTAAGTACCATGAATAATGCTGTGAGCTGTTGTTCACCAAAAAACAAATACACATATAAACATATAAATTCAAAGCCTGGCCTATAATGCAACTTTCTCTGCATGACCTCAGTGATCTTTCTGATACTCATCTGGAGGCAAAACAAAGTGACTCAGCAGAACTATAATTACATTCGTCTTGCAGCCTGCGCTGTTTGTCCCCTGCCCGTGCACTCGCCAACAGAGAGAGAGAGAGCTACGCTGCCAATTCAATCAATGTAGGTTGAGAGCTCAGTGCATCATGTACTACTTTCAGCATGACGTCACTGTGGGACAGAAGTGCAATTATCATTCTAATACAGTAATATTCAGGTAAAAGCCCCAGTGATAAGACCATTTAGCTGACCAATTGCCCTGACCTCTGTAGTTTCACTTATTTCACCATATCCAAAAACTTAAAATCCTTATTAAGCAAATCAGATGATGAGCTGGATATTTCAATAAGGCAAGGTTCAAAAAGAAATGATTGATTTAGTCAGTGTGGAAGAACTTGACTGGTCTGCAGAAAGCCAAGTCCTAATCCAAGCTGAACACCTCTGGTGTGACTTTAAATGCAGATCTTGAGCCAAAAACTCTTTACCAAACACCAATGACTTGTACATACACTATATGATCAAACGTATTGGGACACCTCCTTCTTTAGAACAGAAAAAGGCACTTCCAAAACTGTGGCAACAAAGATGGAAACATAATTCATGTATTTAAAAATTGTATTTCCATCTCTGTTGCAACAGTTTTGGAAGTGTCTGAAATGACTGAACCCATATGTACAAGTCATTGGTGTTTGGTGATGAGTTTTTGGCTCAAGATCTGCATTTAAAGTCACATCAGAGGTGTTCAGCTTGGATTAGGACTTGGCTTTCTGCAGACCAGTCAAGTTCTTCCACACTGACTAAACCAATCATTTCTTTTTGAACCTTGCCTTATACACAGAGGCATTGTTATGTTAGAATAGAAAAGGGTCCTGTCCAAACTGTTGCTTTAAAATTAGAAGCACACAATTCCCTAGAATATCATTATATGCTTAAACATTAAGATATATATATATATATATATATATATATATATATATATATATATATATATATATAATATAAATGAAAAGTTAAAAGTTTTTTTTATATATATATATATATATATATATATATATATATATATATATATATATACACACACACACACACACACACACACACACACTGCCGTTCAAAAGTTTGGGATCAGTAAGATTTTTAATGTGTTTTGTCTCTTATGCTCATTAAGGCTGTATTTATTTGATCAAAATTACAGAAAAACAGTAATATTGTGAAATATTATTGCAACTTCTAATATTGGAATCCTATATTAATATACTTTAAAATATAATTTATTCCTATGATGCAGCACTGAATTTTCATCTGCTATTACTCCAGTCTTCAGTGTCACATGATCCTTCAGAAATCATTCTAATATGCTGATTTGAAACTGTTGTGCTGCTTAATATTTTTCAGAACCTTTTTTCTTTGATTCTTTGATTCTTTGATTCTTTGATGAATAAAAAGTTAAAAAGAACAGCATTTATTCAAAATAGAATTTTTTTCTAACAATATAAATCTTTACTTCCAATTTTATCCATTTAACACATCCTTGCTAAATAAAAGTATTAATTTCTTTAAAAAAGAAAGAAAGAAAAAATGTACTGACCCCAAACTTTTGAATAGTAGTGTGTATTGTAACACAACATTTCTGTTTTGAATAAACACTGTTCTTTTTAACTTTTCATTTATCAAAGAATCCTGGAAAAAAGTATCACAGGTCCCAAAAAAATATGAAGCAGCACAACTGTTTCCAATATTGATTATAAATCAGCATATTAGAATGATTTCTGAAAGATCACGTGACACTGAAGACTGGAGTAATGATGCTGAAAATTCAGCTTTGCTTCACAGGAATAAATTATATTTTAAAGTATATTAAAATAGAAAACTGTTATTTTAAATTGCAATAACATTTCACAAAATTACTTTTTTTTCTGTATTTTTTATCAAATAAATGCAGCCTTGATGAGCATGAGAAAAAAAACATTAAAACCATTAAAAATCTTACTGATCCAAAACTTTTGAATGACACTGTATGTGCGTGTATATATATATATATATCGTATTATCTTCATTTTGTTTTTTTGTTTTTTTTAATAATATATTAATAATAATTAATTCATTTAGTTACTTTTAAGTCATCCTGAGGCCCTCTAGTGGGCCCTGACTACTGATGACTGCTCTAGTCATATTAGTTGCACTCTGAAAAGAGAATCCAGTACTGGTTAAATAAACATTATTAATATGTTGCTTGCAAACAACAACAACAACAACAAAATCACAATGCACTGTTAATTTTCTATGGCTATTATATGGCAGTTCCAGCAGTGGCTAACAGGGTCATGCTAACCAGGAAACCCTGACCTCACATTTACAACAGCACAAATTACACTGTTTCTGTTGTGACACAAAAGCACGTCTAGTAAACAGAAGTGCAGCAGAGTGAACAGAACAATTATCACAGGCATCAGAAAAGATCATAAGGGGTGATTAAGAAACATAATGGAGTGTAAAGTTCCTATGATTTCACAGCCACACCTGTTAGCCCGCTGCCGTTCACTCTCACTACAGTAGGCAGCCATTTGATTCCCAATCAGTGAATGATTCAAATGTGAAATTAATAGGCGGGTGTGCTTGAGTTCTCCTGAGTCACCAGCGGCTTCATGAGACACACCCTAAAACTACAGTCAGAGGAACTGCATTTCCTCACAGGAAGCAGGTCACTTAACACTAAAAATACTGTTATTCAGCAATGATTGAGCACATTACTGAAATCTAATAGACTTCAGATTTATTTTACATAAATTTCAACCACACAGAACACTCTGCAAACTGCATAGAAACACTGTGGCAAGAACCACTGTATAAACTCTAAAAAAAATAAAAAATAAAAAAAAGAATGTTTACTGTTTTTTACCATTTGAGAATTTACAATTAGTCACTCTGTGCTACAATCAATGAACAAACGTTTTGGTTTTGCAAACAGTCTTAAAATATATAAAAACTGAATGTAAATTGTTTTATTTATGTTCTCAGATGAAACGGGTTGCTGTGAAACCATGAAGTATCTTGTACTGCAGTTGCTTAGTATTGTTGCTGACGCAGCACTACAAAATTCATTCCAGGAAGACGTTTGTACTGTATGTGTGCTTTACATGTTTACGTAATGCGGTCGTGACCTTTGGCACGAGAGTTTAGAAGAAAGTAAGTATGAAAGAGGAGGTGGGAAGGCTAAAGAGGAAGAGAGAAAGTGAAAAGGGACAAAAGCACTTCGTCCCACACAGCAGAGTTGAGCAGTGAAATCTACAGCAGCTAGTAGGAGGACACCCACTTCTTACATAACAGCTCTCCACCTCCACACTGTACAGATAGCAGAGATTATTGCCTCACACAAGTTATCAATGCGTCCTCCTAACCGCTCCATGCCCGTCTACATCTTCCTCTGCTAACATTAGCTCTATTAATTTAATTGTTTAGAGATGTGATGGTCTCTCATCCCATCAGAATGAGTCAGTGGGAAACTCTAACCTTTCTGAACCCCACAGATGAGTATATGCCTATAGATGCCCATTTCCACCACTGAATAAAAAATGAAAAAAAAAAAGGCATGACTTTTTATCTCACAATTCTGTCTTCTTTTTGCAATTGACCCTTCGCAGGAGCTTGACTGACAGGCGATCTGACCAATCATATCGTCGAATCTGCCAATTTGTCCGACAAACAAACCAGTGGATTTAAACTTGAAAAATGGTGTGTATTGACGTCTTTCCATGGTTGAAATAAAATACTTTCTAATGCCATTCATGTTTATTTTGTGCTTTTACTAGTAAATATGAAAAGATGATCAATTCACGTACCGCTTGAATTGAGGTGCTATAGTGATCTGTCACGACACGAAAACGGTATTTATTGTTTGAATTTCTTAAAAAAATGACAAAATTTAACAAAATTCAAGTTTGTATTCATGAGTTGACAAGTCATAATTACGACGTCAGGTGCGTTCAAGTCACTTTGGTCGGAACAAGATGGCGATTTAACTTTTCTACATAAAATTCAACGATTTTTTAACTCTACATCTACAAAATAATGAATAAAGAATGTGCATCATTGTGTTTTTGCTTTTTCTGTTTTTATTCAATTTATGAAAGCGATGTAAACTGAATCATATATTCTATGGTAATTACACAATAATATAATATTTTGTATATGTAACTTATATAGTTTTATTGTACATGACAAAAAAAATAATCATTGTATTCATTTCGAACAAACTTACCGTCAATACAGACTCTGCATCCATTGCATCCGACATGTTTTCTCACTGACACGCCCACAACTCGGAAACTCGTGGCTTAAAGAAATTTTGGGTTTCCCACTCATAATAACGACTTTGTGGTGGCGTTCATGTGCGTTCAACTTATAAATATGATCTACTCAACATGACTTGAACGCACCATTTTTTTCATACTAGAAGTAACCTGCTCTGTCTTGTCTTTCAGCATGTTGTCATTGTCCTCTTTGCTCCGCGATGTATTTTTCACTGCGTGCGAAACATGGAACACGGTCTCAGCTTTCAAATTTTCTAATTTTTTTTTAAATAAATTCAAACAATAAATACTATTTTGTGGCTCTTTAATGTGTTGTGAGAAATTGCTGTAGCACCTCAGTTCAAGCGGCACGTGAACCGATTGTCTTTTCAGATTTACTTAAAGCGCAAAATAAACATGAATGAACATCAGAATGAATTTTATTTCAATTGTGGAAAGACATCAATCTTCTTCTTCTTCTTCTGGTCTTTTATGGCGGTTTGGCAAACTAACGTAAAAGGTGCATTACCACCACCTACTGATCTGGAGTGTGGAGTGCACATAGATTTGGAAGAAAAGAGAGGAGGAAAAAATAAAAAGAGAGGGAGAAAGAAATAAAGACATCAATACACACAGTTTTCAAGTTCAATCTACTCTCCTGTCTGATTTGTTTATCAGACAAAATGGCTGATTCGACATTATGATTCGTCAGATCGTTTGTCAATCAAACGGTTTACATCTTGCAATTCAGACATTTTTCCCAGAACTACGTGATTTCAAACAAACTAATGCTCTGTTTGTGCTTCTTTATAGTCTGTTTCTCATGTCCTTCTCATCTCTGCATCCACCCATCACTTCAAATAGAGAGGTGATACACATCCATGGAAACAGTACGAAAATATATCCATGACTATTGGAGCTGACTGAGCTCTTGGTTGTGACTCAGTCTAGGCAGGTTTGAACAAGGCAAAAAATACCACTGACGCTAATATCACACCTTTAACGTCAAGAGAAACTTTCACTAACACCTCATGCAAGGCTGAGAAAGAGGTTTGCTAACAATGAAGGTGTATAGGATGGATGCGAAGAGTGCGAGAGAAGGGACAGAATGAATTAAATGCAAAAAGAATGAAGGAACCATTAAGACTATGCCTAAGATAGCGCATGCAAACACACACTGACACACACATGCCCACATGCATGCATATACACATGTAGTTGTGTGGTTAAGGTCCTGTGAGCATTCTGCACTTAGTGGGTGCATTATTTATAGGGCAGGACTCATAAATTTACAGAATGCAAGCATGTGTGGCATATCAACACACACAATCTTTAAATGTAATAAGAAATTAAACAATAAGTTAAATTAAAGAATAACCTTTGTGAAATGTTGGTAGTATGTGTTAATGAACAAAGTGTACAAAGTGTTACCTGCACTCAGATATCCCATTTGTTTGTTAGCCACCACCCCTCTGTTGATTCGACTGTCCCTGGGCAGGAATACAGAAATGCTGAACTTCAATCTGCACTTTTAATAAAAACCCTGGAACTGTCAAAAACGGACATAAATCAGCCATTTTGCACCATTCGTAACTTTTGAGTCACAAAGAAATGTTTTTTGGTAACACACTGAGGCATTAGGTAGAGTTTGGAAGCCTGTAATTGCAACTTTTTATCTCACAATTCAGACATTTTTTTTCTCGCAATTCTATGAAAATAAATAAGTAAAAGTAATAATAATAATAACTCAGAATTTCGATATATAAAGTCAGGATTGTGAGGTATACACTTAAAATTCTGACTTTTTTCCCTTGCCATTCCAAGTTTACATCATGCAATTCTGAGTTTATATTTCACAGTTCCGACTGTATTTCTCAGAATTCTGAGTTTACATCTTGCAATTCTGTTTTATGTTTCTGCTATGTAATTAAAAATAAAAAGAAGGTAATTGCGACTTTTTATCTCACTATTCTGACTTCCCTCACTATTGCAAGTTGGCAATATCTCACAATTTTGACTTTTCTTCTCAGAATTATTTAGTCTATACCTAAATTTTTTATATCTTGCAATTCTGACTTTATATCTCGTAATTCTGAGAATTGTGAAATGTAAACTCAGAAGTGCAAAAAAAAAAAAGAAAAAAAAAAAAGAAATTTATTTATTTATTTTAAATCCCAGCTTCCATGGTATACTAAACAACAATTTTTAATTCAATTACTTTATAATTTTATATATATATATATATATATATATATATATATAAAAATAATTTTAGGTGTTTTGGTACCTCTTGAATGTAAGATGAATATAAGGTATCAAACGCTATAACACTGCACACCAAAAATAAACAATAACTTTTATTAAAGTTCAATTATTTATAAAGATTACTTACATATATAGACACACATAACACATAAAGTATATTATTAAATGTACAAAGAAGTCAGAAAGAAGATGAGTTAAAAATGTTTTTAGTAACAATTTAATGCATCAGGTATCCATAATCTGTATGTGTCGTAATGTGACATTTTTCCAAGTGCAACAAAATTATTCAGTGAGAAAAAATTATAGGACAGGACTTGCTTTTCTGTGAAAAATGGGTATTCCTTACTAGAAAGGAGCTAGTTAGTTGGAGAGGAGGAGTTGAAAAGTAAGAGGGATTTTTGATAAAAAAGGAAAGTCATTCAAAAGTGGTGAAAACTCTTACAGTTTTGCTAAAAAAGATTATAAGCTATTTTTTTAAATAACAATGGGAAGAAGTAAAGTGCATTAAGAAAGTAAACAGAGTAAATTTGAATAGGATGTAGCATAACAAATGACGCAAGTAGAAGAAAAGAAAGGGTGTCTTTGTTGCTGTGTTAAAACTGTGTAGTAATGGATTCAACGCCACATGCTCACCGACAATGATTACAATGGTGAAAGGACAGAAAATTAGAGTGCCAAGGGCCAATTACACCCCCTTCACTCCTACACACTCACACACAGCCATGCAGAGTACGAAATACACCCTCGTCTCATTCAATCAGATTGCCTACACAACTCCCCGAGCCCACCCACCTACGTAACTGCTACATCCCCCCGGTCTCCTCATTTACATTGGGAAAGCAATAAGGTAATCAGTTCTCCAGGTTTGAGCACTTTCAGCAGGGGCTTTGATGTATCCACTGAGACAAGGTTATTGTATTTTTCATATGGTAATTAGAACAGAATCTAATTCAAGTAAAGATGGATGACTCTGTTGAACCAGTGTTAAAACGATCATGTCGTTACTGTGGTAGAAATGTAAACGATTTAGTTTGGAGGAAATTCAGACAGGGTGAAGTGCAACACTGACCATGTGTTTGAGTCTTTACATGCATCATAGCTTGGTGTTTTTGCTTATGGGTGTGTGGATTGTTTGTTTCATGTGGAACAGCTCTTTTAACACCTCCATAGTTGCTACTGCATATGGATCTCTAAGACCACAGGCTTAAAAAAAACAGTCTAGATTTAACTGAATAGACAGTCATCAACCACCATGTGCTGGTCTTTGAGGGAAGAGTCAGTACAGACAGAAAAGCTTGTTGTCTGTCTGCTCTCTTATTAGCCGTCTGTTTCTGTATGAGTGCAGAGTCATGTATCCATACACACACAAGCAGCCATTTTCAGGACTTTGTTGTATGTCGGCGAATGTCTTTGTTCCTCTCTGACAGAACACTGACGCCACATATTGATTCCCCTCAGGCGGTGTGACCGTAGACGCACGATCTGTGACAGCACCATCAATGCTGCCGCTTCATTCACCAACACAGCACATTTCACTTACTTATATAATTACAGTTTTTGCTAACACTTTTCCATAAGGTTTATATATACACAGGTGACCAAAAGTTTGGAATAATTAAGATTTTTTAATATTTCTAAAATAAGTCTCTTGTGCTCACCAAGGCTGCATTTATTTGGTCAAAATATACAGTAAAAATAGTAATATTGTGCAATATTATTACAATTTTTTTTTTTAATTTTTTTTTTTTTTTTGGCATTTTTGCCTTTTATTGTGATAGGATAGTTTAAAGCTGACAGGATGTGAATTGGGAGAGGGGGACAGGATCGGAAAAGGTCCTCGAGCCAGGATTCGAACTTGTGACGCCTGTAGCACAACATAACTGTTTTCTAGATGAATATATTTTAAAATGTTATTTATTCCTGTAATGCAAAGTTGAATTTTCAGCATCACTACTCCAGTCTTCAGGTTCACATGATCCTTCAGAAATTATTCTAATATGCTGATTTGCTGCTCAAGAAACATTTCTTATTTTTATTAATGTTGAAAACATTTTTGCTGCTTAATATTTTTATGGAAGCTGTGGTACACTATCATTTAAATGTTTGGGGTAAGTACATTAAAAAAAAGAAAAAAAAAAGAATGCTTTTATTCAACTGAATTAAATTGTTCAAAATTGACAGTAAAGACAATAATGTTACAAATAAATGCTGTCTCACGAAAAAAAGTATCTCAGTTTCCACAAAAAAGGGATAGTTCACCCAAAAAATAAAGAAATTCTGTCATTATTTACTCACCCTTACGTTGTTTCAAACCTGTATGAGATTCTTTCTTCAGTTGAACACATATAGGAAGATATTTTCAAGAATGTTGGTAACTAAGTAGTTGCTGGTAGTCATTGACTTCCATATTATGGAAAATTAAAAATACTATGGAAATCAATGGCTACCAGAATTCTTATATATAATATATATTTTGTTTTCAACAGAAGAAATTCATACAGGTTTTGAACAACATGGGGCTGAGTAAATGATAGCAGAATGTTATTTTTGGGGTATACTATTCCTTTAAGCAGCAAAAACAGCGCCAATAATAATTAAACACCAATTACTATATTAGAATGATTTCTGAAGGACCATGTAACACTGAAGACTGGAGTAATGGCTGTTTTGTCATCACAGGAATAAATTACATTTTAGTATTCAAATAGAAAACATTTATGTTAAATTGTAAAATATATACGTTCAGTATGTCATTCATTTGTTATGTCGTAATGTTCAAAGAATGTAAACACATTATGGATTCTTTCCTTCTTATCCTCTCAGCGGCTATATAAATAGAGACTATATATACTTTCATGTGATGTACCAGGTTGTGTCTGTAAGGTCGTAGGACATGACATGACCTGCTGGAGTTTAACACATCACCTTTCAAAGGGGATTAAACAAGCCTTCTCCTCTATGAGCTGAGCCTGGTCTTTGCCCACGCAGGCTGTGTGTGAGAGGCTGAAATCCTGCTTCTTTCTAAAACAGATGAGCTTCTGGTTTAAAGCCAAGTAGGGTGTGAGTTGTCTAAAGTACAGCTAAAATTACCATTTTTTAAATATCTGATAAATTACCTTTTTAATTTACTCCTTGATTTTACTAAAATTATACCAACTATGTTTTACTAAGTACAGTCACTTACGTGAGTTATTGTGTTTAAATGGACTACTTTAACCTGTTCAGACAAAACTAGGATGTCAAAATTTGTCATAGCCTACATTCAGCCCCACCCAGGTTACTCAGTCTGATGTAGTTACCTCACAGGAAATTGACTGTGCAGAGTAAAACATGCTTCAACAAAGTTAAAATGCCTGTTGTCTAATGGGAACTCTCAAGGTTTTAGGCTCTTGGGATGGTCAGGCTAATCATATTTTTCTCCGTTGTATTTCTTTCTCTCTACAAATTTTAAAAGCGTATTATACACTGTCAATCAAACGTTTGGGGTAATGCACTGAAAATTCAGCTTTGCCATCACAGGAATGAATTACATATATTAAATTGTAATAATTTTACTGTATTTTTAATCAAGCGGGCATAAGAGATAAAATCTTAGTGACCCCAAGACTGTTATTTTTTAAGAATTTTTTTCTTTAATATTTTAATATGAAGTAAAAGTTTTATAAAAGCAAAATTGCACTTGATGCCAATGAATAAAGTCACCGTTAAATGGGTTGCAATGACAGACTTGCAAAGATGTGCTTTAGGCATGGTTATATTTACAATGTGAAACGGCCACTTCTACTTTATTATTTATGTGTTAAGTGTATGTATTATTGTTGTTTTCAGAATTCTTTACATCTGAGCTGGGATTACAGCATCTTTTCTTTTTAGAAATTTAAGAGCTGAACACTATACATTATTGCAAAACCCAAACACATCTGGTATAAACTCAACTAGCCCTTAAAAGAACCAAAGCAAATCAGATTAATTAGAGAGATGGTATTTGGGTCTCAGTAGGTAGGCTAGATCTGCTGTTGCTGCATCCAGTTCCCAATCATGATGCTGATGGTGATGCTGGGGATGAGTGGGAGGAGGGGGGATCACCATAGCGATAGTGACGTCATCCCCCTTGCTCTAATTGGAGGAAACCCCGTGGCTACGAGTCAGAGTCTACGGGGCAACCGAACGCATTCGTATCGGCCCGCCTTCATTCCCCGCGCTATTCAGCCATTGGATGATTCTTTGAAGTATAACGAGTGACCAGAGGGAAGCGCGGCATCTGATTGGTTGACAGGCGGGATTAGCGGTAACACTTTCGATTGTCTTTCTCTACTACGTTTTTTCCTAACCATCCAAGCTCAAAGGCTATCAATCCGGTGGAGTCAACCGTTGATCGAGGGGTGAGCTGCAATCTAATATTAAGCTTTAAAGTTTTATGGTTATTTATTGTACAAGCTTATATTCTTATATACAATTTTTTATTGTTTCAATGGACGGCGTAATCGTTATAACCGCGCTGATCTGTTGAGAGGCAGGAGGGGCTGCCAAACCGCGTCCATATCGATCAGGAAAAAAAGGGTTGATTTGCTTATTACAATGTAGTAAACATTTATTAGCCTTTTATATGAAACACTTCTATTCTCCGACTGTGTATTTGTTATATATTTGTTGTCTAATATAATAACATGTAACGTTATTGGACAAGGCGAGACCCATCGCTGTTAAAGGCGGGTCGTCAGATTGCTACAATAAAAATTTATATAGCTACAATTTGATCTAGATAGAGATATTTGTGGTATAAACTAAAAATGTATGGTAATATATGGTAATATGCATATCTGACTACTGAGATTGTCAAATTAACGCTTTGTATAGTGAGTAACGTTAACCTCATTGCTACGGAAATCAGGCTGGGTTTCATTGATTCATATTGACTCTTTATGATTGTGATCGGCGTATTGAGCTGCAATGTTGTGTATTTAAGATGATGTTAAAACAATGGGTCCATTTTAAAGATATGCACATTTTAGTGAACAGGGCAGGGCTGTGTACGGATCACACTGACACAGATGTGTTAAGCCGCACACACACACACACACACACACACCCTTGTCCGTGTCTCCAAACCTAGAGACTTACCTTCCTAGACAACATCTGTCGGAACACGCCTCAAATACTGTTTTGGTAGGCAAATCACTAGGTTTTAAGAGGAATTTGAGTCCGTGCGTGGAGAATGAAAGTGTAAGATTCACACGGAAGGGCTTCTCTAACGGTGGTAGGGATTTTGAGTCATTTCAGTGATTCGAATCTTTTGAATCATTCAGCAAAAAGATTCGTTCAGTGACTGACTGTTACGCCAGTAGGTGGCGACAAATTTGTCTTTTGATATGAACGATTCATTGAATCATTCTATTAACTGGTTCTGTTCATTCAACAGCAAGATATCTCAGTTTATTCAGTTCATTTATGACAAGACGAGTTCAGATTCAAAACATTGACTCGTTCAGTAAATGGTGTTTTTGTTGATGAAATGCTCAATGACTTGTATTCAAGTGCTTTGAAGTCATGAAAGTATTCACACGCTTCAAAAGGAAGAGTCATCAATATATGAAAGATTCGTTCGCATAAATGATTCGTGACCACTATTCTCTAATCAATATGTGGAGTCTGACTGTCATTATCTTTCCTCCTCAGCCTCTCCAGGGATTAAGCAGCGGTTCATTCCCCTCCATTGATCAGTCGAGTGTCCCGTAGACCTAGAAACACTCACAGACTTAAAGAAAAGCAGCAGGATGGACAGAACAGAGCTCATCCAGAAGGCGAAGCTGGCCGAGCAGGCCGAGCGCTATGATGATATGGCGACCTGTATGAAGTCGGTGACCGAAGCTGGGTCCGAGCTGTCTAACGAGGAGAGAAACCTACTATCTGTCGCCTATAAGAATGTGGTGGGTGCCCGGAGGTCTGCCTGGAGGGTCATCTCCAGCATCGAGCAGAAGACTGAAGGAAACGACAAGAAACTGCAGATGGTGAAGGAATACAGGGAGAAAGTGGAGACTGAACTGCGGGATATCTGCAACGATGTGTTGGTAAGTATTCACATTCATGCAATGTAAAGGAATAGTGTTAAATTTTTAGGTAAAATAATTTACATTAGCAGTGGATGAACAGGAAGAAAGAAAACACCAGCTACACAGTTAATCGAAATAAAACCAAATCTGTGATATGGCTTAGTGCAATTTATCAATTTATTAAATAAATAGGCCTACATGTTTTAGAGCTAAGCATGGCACTGTGTTCATTTACACACAAGCAGCTCATAAGCTGGTGTTTTCACTAGGAAAAGCTGCTCTGAAATCATCTCTACATGTGCTCTGTGTTTGTGTCATTTATATTGTGCATTTGGGAATGCAATGTGCCATCTTCCTAAATAATGTTTGGCAAGTGCTTGTAAAACGGCTGTTGTGGGCCAAAATAACAGCTTGATGGTTCAATATATTAAAAAAAAGAAATTATATTTTAAATATTTTGATTTTGTAATAATATTTATTCTTTTTTTGGCCAAATTGTGTAGCCCTACACAGTAAACCTGATTTTTTTTTTTTTTTTTTATCACAATTATAATTTTCATCAGAAAAATCACAATCACAATTAAATATTACCCCCAAATAGTGCGGGCCTAGTCTGTAATAAAGTTTCATTCAAATCAGTGTGCAAATACTAGAGATGACATTGCTGTTGGATTTATTTATTTAGTTAGTTAGTTAGTTTGTTTGCTTTAATATGTACAAATTGAATCTGTACATTTAAGTGGTCTTTGCTGAATTAATTACATATTCAATATAAGCACAGCTATGATTTGACCACATTCATATGTATGTATCATATTAGTATGTGTTCACCACATGTGTGTGTGTATTACACATAACGTGGCAGAGAATATGTCCTCTTTTCTGATGGAACAGAGGCCCAGTTTTGGCTCTCGCTGGAGACGATGGTGTCTATATTAAGGGGAGCATGCACAGTCTTGCACAAGGACAGTCACCGGTTCATTATTTTTATATCTAGAATATATAGTGATGAGTCCAATATGAAGCCGCCGTGCAGTTTGTATTTAATACCTTTATGTAAAGAAAACCTACCTTGATCTAATTGGTATGATGTAAAAAGTAGGGATGCACGGTATACCAGTACTGGAAAAATATCGGTATATATTATATTTCAAACGGTACGATATCATAATTTTGCTCAATTCGGTACTTCATACGCTGCTGATGTAAAGTGCACCTGTAGGTGGCAGTGCTTCCCAAATTGCTGCGCAACCGGTAAATGTGACAACAGAACAACACGATGGATCAAACAGATGAAACTCTATCAACGCGCCCGAAATAAATAGATAAAGGGAACAGTAGAAGTGAAATATGGCATTACTTTGCATACAAAACAGATGACAAAGGTGAATGAACTGACCTTACTGCACCTGTATGCAAGCGTTGCTATAAATCATGTGTTGCCACAGAGGCAACACATCAAACCTTTTTAAACATTTAAACATGCATCCTGATCTTTTCAGAGAATTAAGAGATCTACAGGTGAGTGCATCATTCATAAATTCTGATTTAATTTTAACTTTTATTTAAAACCGATCAACGCACATACAGATGCGATACAGTAAGCTCAAATGTGCATTTGTGACACGCTAGAACAAGTTAAGTTTTGGTCATGTAATATATGCACTTGCATTTCATACAATCGAATATTAATTGAATTTGAATTAAGCAAGAGTTTTTACTATTTAGTATCAATAATATGAAGGGAATGTTTCTCTCAGCTGCTAATATGAAGCAGCCGAGAGAGCGAGATTTATATTTAATGCTTTTTCTTTGGCTATCCAAGTCTGAAATCTGAAAACAATGTGTGAGAGAGAGAAATAATAACGTGAATTTGAATATTACTTTGACTGTTAGAATAACACTTTACAATAAAGCAACATTTGTTGCATTAATTGCATTACTTCAGTTGTATTTTTTTTTCTTCAAACTCAGTCAAAATGTTCCCGGTAGGTTTTTTGTTACATTTTGAGACATTTTGTTTGCACTATGTGTCTGCACCGAAAAGATAAGAAGATTTGAATATATTTTCATTGTATTACTTAAGTTATATATATTTTTTCTCCAACATCAAAATTTAACCTACGTTCCCTCTAGGTTTTTTGATACAGTTTGATACAAAGGTATTAGGATATGAATCTGTTATTATTATTATTATTTTAATAAAATTGTTTTCAGTTCACTTATCTTTTGAGGCTGGTTATTTGTCACCTATGGTATCGATTTAGTATCGATACAGAGATATTACATTCTGGTTTCGTACTGAAGCCAAAATTATGGTATCGAGCCATCCCTAGTAAAAAGAGAAGTGTTTCCTGATAGACACTTCCCACAGAAGGAAGTGTTTGTTTATATAATCAAATCATGGCCCTGACTGTGATGAGATGATCAAAGTTCAGCAATGGGTGTGTGTGAAGGTGCAGTTTAGTAACACTTTCCGAATGCCTGCTGGGTAATAGTGAGCTATGCAGTTCCTCATTCTCAATGCTTAGCCTTATCCACTCAGACACTTTGTTTCATTAAACATTATTGCATTTATTTAAAGTTGCCTGAAGGAGGTTTGTTCTAAAAATGGATGTGGTTTATTTTCTCACAGAAAGAGCTGAAATGGTAGCATGAGGCTCTTATTGTGGTCTGTTCATAGAGAAGACCATAATTACTGTTAGACCATGTTTTATGGGTGTTGTATAGACAATTGCTATATATATTATTGTACAACAGTATTGTAAAAATCACCAATGTCTTACATAGTGTTCAACCAATGTGTTTTTTATTATTATTATTATTTTTTTTTTTTTAATGGAAGATGCCGGTACTAGAGGTGATATCTAGGTGGCTTATATATGGATTATATATGGATCATTTTTCATCAGTGTTGGATAAAAAATATCAGTTTTGTTCAATATTGGAAATTAATTGGATATTCCCTCTGGTTTTACACATCTAACACTGTTATTAGTGTTTTAATCTTTAAACTACTACTAGTAATTTAAATGTAATAACCATTTTTCTTAATGTACATAATGTTATGATGCCTAAATCCAGGTAGCATTTAAAACAATTAATTTTAGTGTTTCATTTTAATTTATTTAGACAAAATATTATAGAATATTAAAGTCATGCTGTAACTAAAGTTGTGACAGAAGACTAAATAACAATTAACACAATTCTAATTAAAAAAGCTCTAACATACATGGATCGATCATTCACAATAGTTAGAAAATAGATTGGTGAATTTCTGCTTCATGCCAACTTCGGTCATTTATCAATAACCTGCCATAACATGAAAAGATTTATTGTTTTATCAGTTTCTGTCTGGAATTCCAGAAAGCGCTTCCTGTGGAAATAGAAAGTATTCACAATCAGTCGTTGTCTTTCTGGTAAGTCAGTGGGGCTGTTATCAGTGGTTTTGCTGTAGTCCAGTCTAAACCCATATAAGTGCTGAACTGTGTTTGTGCAGTGAGTCATGGCCGTTTCTGTGCACGGCTTTGCGAGAACTCCAGCTTGATTTCCCAGCTCGTCTGTGATGGCTGAGGGTGTGTCTGTGACTCATCTCACTGTTGAATCTGCTCTGGGATCAAGGTTGTTCCACACCCCCACCTGTCCAGACAGCCTGCCACATGCTGCCAGCTCTCATACTCTCAGTAGGGAGGACTACACTCACTGAACAAGTGTTTCCTGCATTTATCATTGATTTATATTTCTTGAACATCAGGGGAATGCATAAAGACATTCGCCTGTGTGTGTTCATGAACAGCAACTAAAAATATTTTTAGTCTGACCATAATTATCTTGAAATGTATTGTTTAATATGGTGGATTTGTAACAAAAAAAGCACTTTCACTGTTGCTGGGATGAATTTAGAAACATAACTTCTCAGAATGGGTTTTAGAGCTCAGAATGTACAGAAATTACACTAAATCCTCACTGAGAAGTGATTTGTCTAAATTCCTCTCCTTCATAGAACCACCAATAAAAAATATTAAAGCTTAAACAAAGATAACTAGTTAATCTCACTTTTAACCCAGTCAGTTGTTGGAAGACTAGTCAGCCATCCTTAGTCTATGTTAAAAAGTTCAAAAAGTTTGGGGTCAGTGAGATTTTTTTTATGTCTCATGTTAAGCAAGCCTCAAAAAATACAGTTAAAACAGTAATATTATGAAAGATTATAATTTAAAATAGGTTTTCTATTTTAATATATTTTAAAATGGCAATATTCAACAGCAATTTCTTCAGTCTTCAGTGTCACACGATCCTTCAGAAATCATTCTGATATACTGATTTGATGAAACATTTCTTATTATAACTATTGAAAGTCTCAGTTGTGCTGCTTAATATTTTTGTGGAAACCGTGATGTGTTTATTTCAGGATTCTTTGATGAATAGAATGTTCAAAAGAACAATATTTGAAATCTTTTGTGACGATGTAAAAGTCTTTACTGTCACCTTTGATCAGTTTAATGGGTCTTTGCTGAAAAAGTGTTTTCAAAGTTTTTTTTTTTTGTTTTTTTCAGCTGACCCTAAAAAGTTAATGCAAGTGCATCCACATAAATTAGGCCTGACACAAAGATTGTTGATGAGATTTTGGGTTTGGATGCTCAATTGTGTGGTATTTTACATACATCTCCTTTCACTCTTCTCAGAAGCGTCTACATTTTTAGGCCAGAAATGAGATGCTGGAATAGCACTGGCCTTGTTTCTCTGGATTGGTCATCATCAATGACTGACATCTCTGTGCTGAGAATCCTTGACATTTGTGAAGAATGAAAAAAATGCTCTGGCAGGCCTTTCTACTCAGGCAAGCAAGAAGAAACAGGCCCTCATGCCAGAGAATGTTTCTAACGCTTTTGGTTTTGTCTGTTTTGAAGCTTCTGGTTGCAGTTTGTACTCCTCAAGCCAGAACATTATTTACAGGCCTTTCTTAAAGGGAAATTCTGTCATTTACTCATGTCGCTCCAAACCTGTATGATTTTTCTTCTGTGGATCACAAAAGGAGTTATTTTGAGCTGTGCAATGGAAGTCAGTTGAAATTCAATATAAGGCCAAAAACATGTCATGTTCCACAGAATAAAATAAGTCATTCAGGGTGAGTAAATGTTGACACAATTTTTATTTTTGGGTGAAGTATCCTTTTAATCATTGAGAGAGCAATGAAATGTTGGACTATCCTAGATTTGAGCAAACCTCTGCTGATCTGAAGCTGAGCTGGTCTGTTTCCTAATGATTTCTGCTGTAACGGTGTTTGCGAGGCACAGAAGCAGAACGCTGTGAAGTGTAGGAGGATGGAAAGAAATATTAAGCATTTGATGGTGCATTTTCTGACCTGTTCTTACCATAACGTGGTCATACCTCATGATGTTGTGTTGGCATTTCTGTGGTAATCTGTCTCATCCTTGGTGTGGTGGTTAATCTGGTATTTACCCGTGCCTTAAAGCTGTTGCTTTCACTCAAACAGATTACTGCTGAAGGGGTAGACGGATGCAGAGATGAAGCGCTTCAGCTAGGGGCTAGTCTCTGAGACAGAGATTAAGCTTAATCCTGGACTAAAATGAAGGAGGGAAATCCCTTAAAACTGCTTCGAGTCGGTATGGGAATGGCACTAACAGGAGGATGAGCTGATATTTAGCCTGTGTTTAAGATCATTCACATGGTGGTTTGCACGTTTCTTGGAGCCTAAAGAAATGACATCAAAGTGTCTAGATGTGGACTTCACGATTTTTGTTTTACTCTTCTTCTACAGGAGCTGCTGAACAAATATTTAATCCAGAATTCCACAAATCCTGAGAGCAAAGTCTTCTACCTGAAGATGAAGGGCGACTACTACAGATACCTTGCTGAAGTCGCCTCAGGAGACGACAAAAAAAGTAAGAATGCTTGACTGCTGGTTTTGTGGGTTTCCGTAAAATGTAGGACTGGACTTTCCTTGGTATGATGTAACTGGAAACATCTAAACAAGGGGAAGTTTGTCTTGTGTCTGAGTAAAGGCTGATCATTATCTGCTCAATACAGATACTCATTCTAACCAACAAATTTTTGAACTTTCTTTTTGGCTCATATTAGTAATTTCATATTTACATTTTTTGGATGACCTAGTTTTAGTAGTGTTTCTTTTTGTAGGTTTTTTTTTTCTGCTGCGAACATTTTCACTAGCCCCACCACAAAAACATATACATTAAAACATTTACAATATTTATAGTATTATTTATTACATTAGCAAAAATGTTTGTGCAAGTAAAGTATTTATAATATTTATGATAGTAGTTATTATATTTTTTGTTTAATATTTATTAGTATTTTTTTATTTCTTTCTAATTTACTTGTGTAAGTTACAGTTTAAAAATGTGTAATAATTGCATACAAATATTTATAATATTTAATGCAAGTAAAATATTTATATTTATATTTATTATATTTATATTTTATATTTTTATTTTTACTAAAAATATATTGTTTTAATTTGTTATAAAAGGTAGCAATTATAAAGCTAATGTGACTACCTGAATTCATCATAATAGCAATTTTGCTTATGAAGATGCAAAATATTACTGATTGATTAATGACTGTGAGCCCATTCAAAATTATGATTCTCAAGTTTTTTTTTTTTTGCATTTTTTAAAATTCTCATTTATGTTAGCAAGCTAGATAATATAATGTTTAAATCACAATTTCCAAAACAGTATAACAAAAAATTGCAAGACAAATGCATGTTCAACATCAATGAATGTAAGATTTAGTAAAAAAATCACCATATTATTGAGTGCTTCTTTGACATTGTACGTGATATAAATTGTGAGGCTAAGCAAGTTTTTTTTTTTTTTTTTTTTTTTAATTTTTACAGCAACCATAGACAACTCTCAGGATGCTTATCAGAAAGCATTCGATATAAGCAAGACAGAGATGCAGCCCACACACCCCATACGTCTGGGTCTGGCCCTTAACTTTTCTGTCTTTTTCTACGAGATCCTTAACTCTCCAGAAAAGGCCTGCGCCCTTGCTAAACAGGTACTTTTTAAATGACTATGCCCCCTGTATATCTTTCATTTTATGTTATATAAACTTTCATTTAAGAATGTGTTTTTTGTACAAATTTAGGCATTTGATGAGGCCATAGCAGAGCTTGATACGCTGAATGAAGAGTCTTACAAAGACAGCACTCTTATCATGCAGCTACTGAGAGACAACCTCACAGTAAGTAACGTCAGAGAAATGACATTTTCTCACAAGTGATTTGAATTTAGAGGGCAAACGTTTGATACAGTGGTGTGATGTACCGTAAAAACAGAGGGATGCAATTTAAGAGATCAGCCTAGGAGAAAATAGCCATTGTTTTCAGTGTTGTTATCACTAACAAACTATTAGAAACATTTTTGTTAATTTAAATAAAATGAAATTAAAAATATTTATAAATGTGATTAAAGATAGACATTCAATTTAAAATTAAAACTGAAAATCTAAAAATAATGGCTAGTTGAAAATATTAATAAAAACTATAATAGTATAGAACTAATGCTGAAATAATAATGAATGTGTTCTGACCATGTCATATTTTCCTCTTCCACCAGTTATGGACATCCGACAACGCACCAGATGAGGGAGAAGGTGGCGAGGGAGGAGAGAACTAGACCACACGCTCCTTCAACAAAGAAAACAACCTTTTTACACATCTCCATTCCTTATCAGTCCATGTCAGAATTCCTCCAGTAAAGATCAAACCCATGATTAATGAAGAGCTGTTTATGAAAAAAAAAACAAATAAATCATTTAGTCTTTTCACAGTGCAGCTTTTGGACAAGAAAAGAAAGATATTTGGGGAGAAACCCTGTTCCTTAGTTTGTTTGTCTTGGCCTTCCATAATGTGCAGTTTCTGCTGTAGAAAAGTATGACTAGTGTCATTTTATACAAACATAATCTTAATAGTTAATGGAAAATAAATTAATGAATAAATTAAAAGTAAGGACATGCATTTCATCACAGGTAAGTCTGAGACTAAAAAGTAATTGCAGGGATATTAAAAGCATTTAGAAAACCGTTCTCATACACCTACTGTATCTTGTACTTTAACACTCTTACCTGTTTCACCTCAGCACTACCACGGGTTGTGCACTTCCACTGAAACCAGTGGTCAGTCACGCTTTAGATAGAATTCAATATGGAAATCACTTGTTGAAATGGCGTACGTTTCAAACTGCATTTCAGATTTTACTTGGAAATATTAGCATCTGCATTGGTATGTAGTATCTGATGGTCCTCAGTTTATAAACAGTTTAATAATATATTCACTGTTTTTCACTTGATTTTGGCCTGTTTAGTGTTCCCTTTGCTTTTATTTTATGGAAATCGAAATCATCCATAGAAATTAAAACCATTTGTAAGACGACTTAGGGCATATTTTATTTGATTTGTTTATTAATGCTGTGTTAAAAGTGAAACTGTTCAGTTAGCAGTACCCCACTAGCATGCAGACCAATTCTGACACAATCTGTGGCGCAGTTTGGTAATATGGTTTTGATGGTCACGTATAAACGACCCACTCTAGAAATTAGTTTCACGTAAAGCATGTTATGAATGATAGAATCCAGGAATGAGTATCTTGATTCTGACTGCTAGTGGTGAATTTGTGTTGGTGGCAAATAACATTACCTGTGTATGTCCAGAACACTGGAATGGGAATCAGTTGCCATATTGCCAATATTAAAGTTCTGTTCAGTAATTTTCAATGCATTGTGCACAGGTGTGTGGTTGTCCAGAGAGTGTCATTATAGATTTGACCACTATTACATGTTTTGTTTCTCCTTAATGTCTTATTCTATTGTGTATGTGATTTTGATTTTTTTTTCTCTTTTTTATTTCCCATGAATTTTAGTCTCACAAAAGCCTTGTGAAAATGTTTTATGCCCTATGTATGTTATGTAACATGCTTAATTACATTTTATAAACCAATTTGCTGTCTTGTTTTTTTTTTTTTTTTGTGCCCTAATTTTTAACAGTTGCACACTTTAAACAGCCTCATTTTTAAAAGCTCAGTCCTCCAAAATAAAATATCATTTATTTCAGTGATTCAACTCAAATTGTGAAACTCATGTATTAAATAAATTCAGTGCACACAGACTGAAGTAGTTTAAGTCTTTGGCTCTTTTAATTGTGATGATTTTGGCTCACATTTAACAAAAACCCACCAATTCACTATCTCAACAAATTAGAATATAGTGACATGCCAATCAGCTAATCAACTCAAAACACCCGCAAAGGTTTCCTGAGCCTTCAAAATGGTCTCTCAGTTTGGTTCACTAGGCTACACAATCATGGGGAAGACTGCTGATCTGACAGTTGTCCAGAAGACAATCATTGACACCCTTCACAAGGAGGGTAAGCCACAAACATTCATTGCCAAAGAAGCTGGCTGTTCACAGAGTGCTGTATCCAAGCATGTTAACAGAAAGTTGAGTGGAAGGAAAAAGTGTGGAAGAAAAAGATGCACAACCAACCGAGAGAACCGCAGCCTTATGAGGATTGTCAAGCAAAATCGATTCAAGAATTTGGATGAACTTCACAAGGAATGGACTGAGGCTGGGGTCAAGGCATCAAGAGCCACCACACACAGACGTGTCAAGGAATTTGGCTACAGTTGTCGTATTCCTCTTGTTAAGCCACTCCTGAACCACAGACAACGTCAGAGGTGTCTTACCTGGGCTAAGGAGAAGAAGAACTGGACTGTTGCCCAGTGGTCCAAAGTCCTCTTTTCAGACGAGAGCAAGTTTTGTATTTCATTTGGAAACCAAGGTCCTAGAGTCTGGAGGAAGGGTGGAGAAGCTCATAGCCCAAGTTGCTTGAAGTTCAGTGTTAAGTTTCCACAGTCTGTGATGATTTGGGGTGCAATGTCATCTGCTGGTGTTGGTCCATTGTGTTTTTTGAAAACCAAAGTCACTGCACCCGTTTACAAAGAAATTTTGGAGCACTTCATGCTTCCTTCTGCTGACCAGCTTTTTAAAGATGCTGATTTCATTTTCCAGCAGGATTTGGCACCTGCCCACACTGCCAAAAGCACCAAAAGTTGGTTAAATGACCATGGTGTTGGTGTGCTTGACTGGCCAGCAAACTCACCAGACCTGAACCCCATAGAGAATCTATGGGGTATTGTCAAGAGGAAAATGAGAAACAAGAGACCAAAAAATGCAGATGAGCTGAAGGCCACTGTCAAAGAAACCTGGGCTTCCATACCACCTCAGCAGTGCCACAAACTGATCACCTCCATGCCACGCCGAACTGAGGCAGTAATTAAAGCAAAAGGAGCCCCTACCAAGTATTGAGTACATATACAGTAAATGAACATACTTTCCAGAAGGCCAACAATTCACTAATTTTATTTTATTTTTTTATTGGTCTTTTGAAGTATTCTAATTTGTTGAGATAGTGAATTGGTGGGTTTTTGTTAAATGTGAGCCAAATCATCACAATTAAAAGAACCAAAGACTTAAACTACTTCAATCTGTGTGCATTGAATTTATTTAATACACGAGTTTCACAATTTGAGTTGAATTACTGAAATGAACTTTTCCACGACATAATTTATTGAGATGCACCTGAGTGTGTGTGTGTGTGTGTGTGTGTGTGTGTGTGTGTGTATACATAACTATTTTTGGCCCAAGCAGTGGTTTGATATTCTTAAATGCTACTTTTCACATTTTCAGATGTTTAATAATTACTTTAATAAATGCCTAACAGCACCCCGTATAGTGACAACCCTTTTTTTTTTTTTCTTACTACTAAAAAAAAAAATTGTTGAAATGTTAATTTAAACATTAAACGTTAATGTCTAAATTTACCCAAATATTACACCAGAGATGACTCTGTCTGCTGATTTGTTAATATAAAGACATTATAACTCACATTGTATTATCCATACATGCTTTAGCACCCTCGGTTGTTTGTGAGAGTAATTTACGTCTTTTGATCATTATTCCGAATAAATAAGGACTCAAACGCTGAAGATAGGATTTACAGTTTTAGTTGTGGAGAAGCTTATATTAAAACAATAACATAATGTGAAGTAAAAAAGGGCTAAGTAACATTTATATATAAGAATATGCTTAAAGGCTAGGGGAAACAGCCTTAACTAATTTTGTTTCACTTTTAAAATCAACAAGATTCAGTTTGGATACATCTGACGTGTGTATTTGAAGATTGTGCCACAACTACAACACTTTTCACAATCAATTAAATATATACAACGGATTTCGTTAAGCAGGTGAAGGCTTTTATTATGAAATGTTTTCAACGACGAGCAGGAAGAACAAAATACGTCAGTACAAATCGTTGATTTCACGTTGGATTGGATTTAAAATGTTTAATAAAAAGCCACGCAGAAATTTCAGGCAAAGGAAAAATGAATCCAGTGATGAAGATGGGAACGAAAAGCTCAGCGGTGGTGATGCCGGAAAGGAAACGGAGAAAGCGGATTCAAAAGCGGATTCGCCGCGAAGTAACGTGAGTCTAAAGACTCGCGAGTGTGACTCCAGTGATGCTGAGCAGCCCTCACTCCAGTCCACAGACACAAAACACCAGCCAGACAGCAATACACTCAGCTTTCTTGATGAAAAAGACTGTGAGTATTTTATTATAACCTCTCATAAGCACTAACGTGAACTAGATTGGTTTTAAGGAAGAAACTTGACTCTCAACAGCAGCCGAGGAAAGTTTTACAGTCAAACGTTCAGTCAACAGAGAAGTTGTGTTCCAGGCTCGGAAAAAACAAGGCTCTGCTGCACCGCTACCAGGCTCTCAGGGTGTGTGTGGGTGTGTGTGTGTGTGTGTGTGTGTGTGTGTGTGTGTGTGTGTGTGTCTGTCTGTCTGTCTGTCTGTTGTTACATAGATCTGCAGATCCATGCTGTTGATGACCGTTCTGATCAATAACACTTCATTTGTTTCCAGTTAAGAAGAGTAAGGATGTGATTGTGCAGTCTGACAGTGGCTCTGATAGCTCAGTTGAAGACATTCCTCCTGACAGCGATGATGGATGCTCTTCTATCATCTCAAGTTCATCTGCTTCTTCAAAACCTCAGAGAGGTCTGACTACATCATTCGCCTCTTAGACGACAATAACCCTCTGGAGTTCCTTACTTAGGGGCCACACTTCTGATATTTTGTTTTATTAATATTCTTTAATATTTTGGATTTTGAGGGGATTCGTGCTACTAAAATATTCACGTCTAAATTACACACCATTTATTTCTGTATAAAATAAAACAAATATTAGGAAATTCATATTTTCAGTTAATACAGTAAAATAACAGTTTTCTATTTTAATATACTTTAAAATGTAATTTATTCCTGTGAAGCAAAGCTGAATTTTCAGCATCATTCCTCTAGTCTTCAGTGTCACATGATGCTTCAGAAATCATTCTAATATGCTGATTTATAATCAATGTTGGAAACAGTTGTGCTGCTTAATTTTTTTGAGACCTATGATACTTTTTTCAGGATTCTTTGATAAATAAAAAAATGAAAAGAATAGTTTTATTCAAAATAGTCATTTTGTGTTGCATTATACACTACTATTTAAAAGTTTGGGGTCAGTAAATTTTTATTTTTTTTTTAAAGAAATTAATACTTTTATTCAGTAAGGATGTGTTAAATGGATACAAAAGTGATAGTAAAGACTTGTTAGAAAAGATTTCTATTTTGAATACATGCTGTTTACTTTTTATTTATCAAAGAATCAAAGAAAAAAGTATCACAGGTATTAAGTAAATATTAAGCAGCACAATAGTTTCAACACTGATAATAAATCAGCATATTAGAATGATTTCTGAAGGATCGTGTGGCACTGAAGACTGGATAAATGGCTGATGAAAATTAAGCACTGCGTCACAGAAATAAATGATATTTTAAAGTAAATTAAAATAGGAAACTAATATTAGAAATTGCAATAATATTTCACAATATTACAGTTTTTTTCTGTATTTTGATCAAATAAATACAGCCTTGATGAGCATAAAATTAAAAAAAAAAAAATTTAAAATCTTACTGATCCTAAACTTTTGAAAGGCAGTGTATATATAGGGCTGTGCACCACCAAAAATTGCTCTGTATTTTCATATTTCCCATTTATTTCCTGTCCTGGTAATTTTTGACTGCAGAGATCACAATTGTGAATTTTTTTTTAAAGACCATTTAACCTATTCTAATAAATTTTCCTTGTGTATAAATTTCATAACATTAGATTTTTCAGTTTAAATGACCGAAGACCACCAGAGGGTTAAAGCAATAGTTCACTGAAGTATGTAAATTGTCATTATTTACACTGAAGTCTGGTTGTTAATGTCATTATTTGTCCAATACTGCAGTCGTCATTCCTGATGCTAGAAAAATTAGTGCTGCCAAAGAGAGAAGGAGACAAGCCAGAGCCCAGCAAGATTACATTTCACTGGATTCACCCCCCACTCCTGGAAGCCTACAGGAAGAAGAGCCGAGCAATGGAGAACAAGACAGTGACAATGAGCTGGACGATCATGAGCGCAGAATCGAGTTTGCACCCAAACCCAAGACTCTGAGAGAGCGAATGGCTGAGAAGATGGGTGAGAAACTTGTGCTGCTACAGTACTTGTGTATATTAAAACACTGAAGTAGTTCTGGAGATAGATGACATGTTCTGAATGTTCTGTGTTTGTGTTCTGTAGGGAGTGACAGTGATGAGAGTTTTTCTGATAGCCAGGAAGAGGAAGACCAGCAGATGTGGGAAGAACAGCAAATTGGAAAAGGAGTCAAAAGACACCAAGTGAGACCCTCTACTGTAACAAAGGCTCAGTTAATCTCCTTGAGCCATTTTTCATTGTATATAACATAACTTTAACTTGCTTTTTATTACACACTGCTTCCATAGTGTTTCAAGGACCTTTCCTTGTATTCTCAGAAGGAATGGCAGGCTCCTAGACCAGCCCGACAGAAGAAAATGGACATCCCTGAAACACTTCCACCAGTCAGTATTGATGTCATTAAGAAGAGAATCATTGCAAAGTAAGCTGCAGAAATGCATTCGTTTTATACTTTTGTTTTTTTGTAATATAAACTACTGTTCAAAAGATTAGGGGTTTTACCTATATCATATTATTATTTATTTTATACATTATTTATTATTATACCTTTTTGTTTTTAAAGAAATTACCCTTGCTCAACAAGGATGCATTCAATTGATCATATTTTTTTACATAATATGTGTGTACTGTGTATATTGATATGTGTATATAAATACACAAACACACGTGTGTGTGTGTGTGTATATATATATATATCAGGTGCTTCTCAATAAATTAGAATGTCATGGAAAAGTTCGTTTATTTCAGTAATTCAACTCAAATTGTGAAACTCGTGTATTAAATAAATTCAATGCACACAGACTGAAGTAGTTTAAGTCTTTGGTTCTTTTAATTGTGATGATTTTGGCTCACATTTAACAAAAACCCACCAATTCACTATCTCAACAAATTAGAATATAGTGACATGCCAATCAGCTAATCAACTCAAAACACCCGCAAAGGTTTCCTGAGCCTTCAAAATGGTCTCTCAGTTTGGTTCACTAGGCTACACAATCATGGGGAAGACTGCTGATCTGACAGTTGTCCAGAAGACAATCATTGACACCCTTCACAAGGAGGGTAAGCCACAAACATTCATTGCCAAAGAAGCTGGCTGTTCACAGAGTGCTGTATCCAAGCATGTTAACAGAAAGTTGAGTGGAAGGAAAAAGTGTGGAAGAAAAAGATGCACAACCAACTGAGAGAACCGCAGCCTTATGAGGATTGTCAAGCAAAATCGATTCAAGAATTTGGGTGAACTTCACAAGGAATGGACTGAGGCTGGGGTCAAGGCATCAAGAGCCACCACACACAGACGTGTCAAGGAATTTGGCTGCAGTTGTCGTATTCCTCTTGTTAAGCCACTCCTGAACCACAGACAACGTCAGAGGCGTCTTACCTGGGCTAAGGAGAAGAAGAACTGGACTGTTGCCCAGTGGTCCAAAGTCCTCTTTTCAGATGAGAGCAAGTTTTGTATTTCATTTGGAAACCAAGGTCCTAGAGTCTGGAGGAAGGGTGGAGAAGCTCATAGCCCAAGTTGCTTGAAGTCCAGTGTTAAGTTTCCACAGTCTGTGATGATTTGGGGTGCAATGTCATCTGCTGGTGTTGGTCCATTGTGTTTTTTGAAAACCAAAGTCACTGCACCCGTTTACCAAGAAATTTTGGAGCACTTCATGCTTCCTTCTGCTGACCAGCTTTTTAAAGATGCTGATTTAATTTTCCAGCAGGATTTGGCACCTGCCCACACTGCCAAAAGCACCAAAAGTTGGTTAAATGATCATGGTGTTGGTGTGCTTGACTGGCCAGCAAACTCACCAGACCTGAACCCCATAGAGAATCTATGGGGTATTGTCAAGAGGAAAATGAGAAACAAGAGACCAAAAAATGCAAATGCAGATGAAATATAAACTGCATTATGACTTATATTATACAAAAATGTAAATGTATATTACATATATTTCTTATATATATATATATATATAAAATATACATTTAAATGAAAAAAAAAAAATGTTTTGCTCCAGATTAGATTCGCTGAGGGAGGTGCACAGGGCGCGGGAGGCGGAGCTAAGGAGGATGCAACTGGATATGGAAATGGCCAAGAGCTCATTGGAGAGCCTTGAACACCATGCTGCAGATGAACAGCTCCGGTTCTACCGTACCATGAATGTATTCTCACGGAACCTACTGGAATGCCTGTCTGAGAAGGTTAATCTTTGCTAAATTAACTAAGTAATTTAATATAACTACATACAGTTTATAAAGTAGTGGTGGTATGCTTTATTTTTCAGATGGCTTTAATAAACTCTGTTGAGCTGGACATGCACAGTCTCTATATTGACCAGGCTGAGGCGCTGATGAGTCAGAGAAGAGAAGCACTACAGGAGGAGTCCTCACAAATTCAGAAGTTAACCTGTAAGATTACTGCCTTTTAGTATATGTAATATTTTATAGCGGACATTTCAAATCTCATGCCCACTCATGTGAATATAATGATCATAACTTCCACATATCACAGGACTGAATGCACATTCATTCATATAATATTGTGTATTGTGGCTGTCTCATAGATAACACTGATTCACACAGCAATGGTGACACAACCGGAGACTCTAACCCAATTTGGCAGAGGTGAGATGGATTATTATGTTTGCACTTTCACCATTACTGACTGTTATTGCTGTAAATATTGCATATGCCAAGCCTGACATTATGAAACTCTATAGATTACAGCCTTTAGATGCTTTCTGAGATGCTTATAATCTGTAAATTACAGCTGTCAAAGTCATTTATTATCAGTTTTTCAATTCCCTATGTTTTCATGTCCTAGCTTGTCTGGAGAAGACATTGGTGTGCCGTGTGACTCGGAACCAACGGCTGAGCAGCAGGCAGAGCTACAAAGCAAAAGAGGTGTGAGGGGCTTCATGGAAGCACAAATACAATCATTTTTAAACAGTGTCGTCAAAGTCTAGAGATACTTTGAGAATACGAAGACCTCATCTAATAATTGAGTTTAGTGTCCATTTGAAATATGTCACTGCATCTATAACTTTTATTCAATTTCAGATGATCTACTGAAAAAGGCACAGGAAGTGTTTGCAGATGTTCAAACAGACTTCTGGGATGTGAAGAAAATCCTCTCTAGATTTGATGAGTGGCGCGTCTCCTTTCAGGACTCCTACAGTAATGCCTACATTGGCCTGTGCCTCCCAAAACTCCTGGCACCCCTGATCCGACACCAGCTTATGGGCTGGAATCCTCTTCAGGTGATCTAACTCAATTTGATCTGCAAATACAGTTTTGGAGTTTTTAGCAAAAACAAATTGGAAAAACATGATATAATGTAGCCATAATATTTCTCGCCATGAAAATAGCTACAGAAGCTGGAATGGCGTTAAACACAAATGAACAAATCCATCAAGATCTGTGGATCAGTACAAACATAATGATTATTTAATATGCTCAATGTCATATATTAAAAATATTACAAATCTTTACAGCTTAAGTACATCACATATCACAGGTCTACTGGGTATTTTTAGATATTGATAGGTTTTTTTTATAAACCATATTTCTCCAACTGCATTACACATTTGAGGGTGTGTATTTAACAATTTGTTATACGCCCGATAAATTATTAAAATTGCATCGCTATGCAGTGCTAACACTAAAAGCAGTGTCACATTATACCAGTATTAATGGTAACCGTGGTATTTAATACTATACATAATGCATATACTATACTGTCATTAATTACTCACCCTCGTGTCGTTTCAAACCTGTAAGACCTTCGTTCATTTTCGGGACACAAATTACGATATTTTTGATGAAATCTGAGAGCTTTCTGACCCTGCATAGACAGCAATGGAACTGACACGTTCAAGGCCCAGAAGTAAGGACATTGTTAAAATAGTCTGTGTGACATCAGTGGTTTCGTTGCTGTCTATGCAGGATCAGAAAGCTCTCGGATTTCATCAAAAATATCTTAATTTGTGTTCTGAAGATGAATGAAGGTCTTACGGGTTTGGAACGACATGAGGGTGAGTAATTAATGACAGAATTGTAATTTTTGGGTGAACTATCCCTTTAATAATTGCTACTATATATACATGCATTTCACTGTATATTTTTTCCTGTAGGCAGGTGAAGACTTTGAGGCGTTGCCGTGGTATTCTGCTGTTGAGAGGTTCTGTCACGGTCAGGGTTATGAGGAATCGGAGAACATGGATAAGACAACGCTGCCTACCATAATTGAGAAGACAATCCTTTCTAAAGTTCAAGGTGACTATGGCATTTGCACATAATTACATTAACAGCTTTATAACCCACCAGCCTGCTTCATTTTACATTGAGTTTGGGAACAGAATGTCTTTTTCTGGCTCTGATTGCTGTCAGTGCAGCTTTCGTTAAATGAATCCAAAACTAATTACCTTATTAAAATGTAGCTTGTTTTGGGCAGGTTTCGTGGAGCTGGTGTGGGACCCTCTGTCCACGCAGCAGTCTCAAAACCTCACGACACTGTGCAGGAGAATACAGGATGATTATTCTGTATTTGATGGTGAACAAAGCAAACCTGTTAAGGTATTGTCTTATGAACCATTAAAACTCCAGATATAACTTGATGGATGTAATGTCAGTAAATATAATCAGCTTGTGACTTCATCCCACAGGCCTTTGTAGAAGCAGTTATTCAGAGGTTAAGGAGTGCAGTAGACAATGACGTCTTTGTCCCACTGTACCCAAAAAAGTAAGTTTTATCTGGATTTGTGTTGTTTTTAATATTTAGTTTAAAATTTCAAAAACTATTTGTGCTTTGCTAGATAATTATTGCATTCAGATGTTTGTGTGTGATTGTCAAGTTGTAATGAGTTAATCAAGACGTGCTTTTTTTCCTAAGGTTTTTAGAGGATAAACGGTCCCCACAGTTCCAGTTTCAGAACAAACAGTTTTGGTCAGCAGTGAAGGTTTGACATTTCACTTCTGGTCATGTTGTGACTACTAACATGCACTTTCTGTTTCCTTTTACAGTTCAAAATTTGGGTTCAGTATTTTTTTTATTTTTTTTTTAAAGAAATAAACTTTAATTCAGCAAAGATGCATTGTCAAAAGTGACAGTAAATTTAATGGTTCTTTTGAGCGGTCCATTAATCAAGGAATCCTTTTTTTTTTTTTTTTTTTAATTTTAAAAAATATTAAACAGCAAAACTGTTTTCAAGATTGAAGACTGGCGATACTGCTGAAAATTCAGCTTTAACATCACATGAATAAATTACATTTTAAAATAGATAAAAATAAAAAAAAAGTTTTTAAATTGTAGTAATATTTTACAATATTGCTCATTGTACTATATTTTTGATCAAATGCAGCCATGGTGAGCATAAGATTTCTTTCAAAAACATTAAAAAAATCTTACTGACCCTTTTTATGGTAATATACATTCACATATATGTTCATGAGAAATCAAACCAATGTTTACGGATAAAATGTTTCTTGTTATTTTCCACTGCTTATTGATATATGAAATCTTTGTGTTTTTCAGTTGCTTTGTAACATGGCATTATGGGATGGTTTGATTCCTGAACATATTCTTAAAGAGCTGATGTTGGAGAAACTTCTCAGCCGTTACTTGATGATAACTGTTCTTAACGAATCTGATCCAAAACACACCATCCAGAAATGCAAAAAGGTGCCTGTTGTGTTTACAATGTCAATTTAATCTCATGGTTACTGCTAAGGTTAATTATAAAATTAAGATGCCTCTGACGTTGTCTGTGGTTCAGGAGTGGCTTAACAAGAGGAATACGACAACTGTAGCCAAATTCCTTGACACGTCTAATTTTCATCTTTCTAAAAAGATTGCAGATTGTTTTCCAAAATCATGGTTTATTGATGTGAACGCTGGATCGTCACTACCTCAGCTGCAGAACTTGAGCAAACACCTTCTTCAGACCGCTCATGCCTTATTTAAGGACAACAATGACTCCAGCAGCACTCGGTAATGTACAACAGAGAACCTCAGACTAATGTATAAGTTATACAGTAGTCATTTCACAATATTTATGCTATTAAATAACATTTCAAAATATATTTATTTTGTATAATAATTCTAATACTTTTTTTTTTCCAGGGCACTTTTATCTGATGTGCTGTTTGTCCTGCAGAACATGAAGGCACATGACAGTATTAGGACTATAACAGAAAAATATCATTGTGAGGATATGTTATGCATATGCATGCCACATATATTATGGTCTGATGTCTCTGGAACGTATATCCCAAAAGAGCTGTTTCCTGGACTTGGAATAATTCTTGTCTTGGATCAAATATTACTGGCTTAGTCCAAAACGTACCATTCAGAGTCACCATGAACGGGTGATTTAGCTTCCATGAATCTGATTCTTTTTTTTTTTTTTAGGAGAATTCCTGTTGTGAAGTAACTCAGCCTTCCAAGAAAATACTCTCGCAGATGTTATCCCGCCATCAGTATAACTGATGTTTCTCTACTTGCAAACTTGGTTTTGCAGTAATTTTGCTGGTTTTTTTTTTTGTTTGTTTTTTTTCCCCTTTTACTGCTTCATTAGCATCTGTACAGAGATCCATTGAGTTAGGGATGTAATTAGTGTTGCTTTCTAAGGAAGCAGCAATATTAGTATCTCTAGTACTTGCATACTAGCAGTTTACTTTTAAGCAACATTCTAACAACAATAGCTATACATAACTGAAATCGTCTTATACTACTGTTCAAAGGCTGGAATCTTTTTCTTAAAAAAAATTAAAACTTATTGAGCAAGGATGCATTAAATTCAGGATTGTAAAATACTTGAGAAATTTTTATGATGTTTTGGTAGATTTGTACTTAAGTACAGTTTAAACTGACTACTTGTACTTGATTACATTTCTGAAGAAATATTACTTTTTACTCCTTACAATTTTATTTATCTGACTTGGAAAGTACTAATTTTTGCATTTCATTTTCTTCCATTGCATTTATGGTGAATGGAAGCATGCGTGTTTGACGTGTGAGAATCCATGATGTTTATTTTTGCGCATCAAATACACACGTTTCAGCTTCAGTTATAACATCATTGAAATTTCTGGGCTCAAATTGGATGAAGCATATTACGGTAGCCAAGTTAAAAATTTTTGGGATTTTTTTTTTTCACTTTGTGTAACTTTAAGCGTTATCTCTGGAAGTCACATATACTTGCATTATAGGCAGAGAGATGGATTATTTTTTCAAAAACTTTGATTTCATCTGAAGAAAAATACATACTATATACTGTACATACTATAGTACAAAGTACATACTGTACATATGGGATGTACAGTATCATGTGGGTGGCATGTAGCATGAGGGTGTAAAGGGTGGAGTTGCCCTTTACAGGCCTGTTCACACCAAGAACTATAACTATAAAGATAACGATAAAGATATAGTTGTAAAAAAAAACAATATTCTCAATATTAAAGAATACCCGAGTCCACACCACAGCTATAACGATAAAGGCACAAAGAAACAATATCGTTGGATCACTTTCAGAATGTTTTTTTTCCCAGCTGATGAACAATAAAAACATTGACACCCAATCAGAATCAATCCTGCTGTAACGAGCTCCAGAATTTAAAGCGTTTAGGATAAATACACGATTATCGTCCGCTAGTGTAGATGCTAATATAGTTATCTTTATAGTTATCGTTCTTGGTGTGAACAGGGCTGTATTTTTTTTGTGTTCCACTCTACTGCATTTTAATTGGCTTTGTAAGCACTAGGTAGATGTTTTTGACCTGTGCCATTGCATTTTGTTTTGTTTTCCCCCTTTAACCAAACTTTTGTCTGACATTTTTATGCAATTTTACGCAATTTCACTTTGCACTGAGAAGATGAAACAAGAATCTCTTTCGTTTTTATTTTTTGCTAGGTTACTTCTACTTTTTAAATTAAACAAAATTGACAGGAAAGACATTTGCTATGAAAGATTTCTATTTCAAATAAATGCTGTTCTTTTGAACTTTCTATTCATCAAAGAATTCTGAATATATATATATATATATATATATATATATATATATATATATATAATGGTTTCCACAAAAATATTAAACGGCACGACTGTTTTCAACACTGATAAGAAAAAACTAAAAAAAATCATACTTATCCCAAACTTCTGAATGGTAGTAAACTTACACTTTGCTATTTATTTTCTAAGCAGTCATACAAGGGCAAGAAAATCATAGAGGCTTGGGGATGGGCTTTATTCTGCCAATGACAAGTACAACCTAGCAACCACACAGCATGCTAAAAATCACTCAAAACACATTAGCAACCAACCAGATAGCAACACAATGGCATTTACGCAAGGAGATTTGCACAGGCAAGCATCACGCATCACGGAAAATATACAAGTCTGGTTATATTTTATGGGTCTTTTTATTTCTCAGTAGACTCAATAAATAGGTTTATTGTTTAGTTGTGGTTTGTTTTCCTCCTGTGCATGTTTCGGGTTTATGAGGATGACATAATTACTGCTAAACCAAACAATGGCATTTTATTGAATGGATCCTCAGAGACAACTTGCATATCCAGAATGCCTGTCTATCAGGCCAGTCCAACCAGATGTTCACATGATAAGAACATATTTACTTCTTGAATATGTGTGGCAATAGAGATCCTCAGCATTTGACATAGAACTGTAAACATTTCAGCCTTCGAGTTGCACTGTACTCACTGACTGACCTGTGCGGACGTGAATATCTCACTTTGAGGATGGTAGATTTCTCACCTCTCAACTAGTCCGTCACTGCGCTGTGAGGTTTGTTGTACTCTGGATATTTCTCTTTGAATCTACTCTGGTGAGATATTTCATGAAATGATTCCATAACTGTCATAATGCCAGCCAGAATCCTCTTGAGAAACAGTGAAATTGCTCCACTCCAAAAGATAATCTTGCTCATGCTGTGCAATATTTACCTTTTTTTCCTTTGACCCTTGAAGTGGGGCTTTGCAATCTTAACAATCGGATGAAAAACTAGCAAGAAAGTGCTGCTAAATGGGGAATGAATAAAGCAAGTAGAGTTCAAAAGTCCTCATTGAAAACTGGGATTTAAAATGTAATTTATCCCTGGAAATGAGTAAAACTAAACCAAGCATTCAGTATCAACATGCTCTTTGCAACATGCTGGATAACATGATCATCAAGTTTTGTTGTTGTGATGGATGTGAAACTGTGAAACAGGTAGCAGAATTGGTGTGTGACAAAAGTCTAACCACATTTATCTTGAATTTAACAGTAGGTTGACAGTAGTCTCTGTTCAGAGTGATCAGAGTCATGTGATATATCATGAGTTTCCAAAGTTTTGAAGTGCTGAAGCACATCTGATACAGCAGAATCAATATGATCAGGAGTTCTTGATCAGTTGTGCTGTAAAGGGTTTCGTCATAAATCACATGACAGATGAGATCTCAGTTATTTTATAAAGATACACAGGGGCTCTGTTTGTTGTCTTCTCCCATAACTTTGTCAGTTACAGTTCTGGAGTTCATCTGATGGTCTCAGAGCTGAATATATTCTCAGATATCAAATATGCATCAACCACGTATGTTTTCCAGGAACTGCAACTCCACTTTTCAAATTTTGTAGCTTTTCGGTCACATCTGTAAAAACTTGCGTCATCTATGTTTTAAAATTAGATGGGAACACTTTTATTCAGCAAGGATGCATTAAATTGACATTTATGATGTTACAAAAGATTTGCATTTCAAATAAATTACATTTCTATTCATCAAAGAATTTGAAATGTATCACAGTTATCACTAAAATATTAAGCAGCACAACTGTGAATTACAATATTGTGTCTTAAGCATCAAATCAGCATATTAGAATGACTTCTGAAGAATCGTGACACTGAAGACTGGAGTAATGATGCTGAAAATTCAGCTTTGTTGTCACAGGAATAAATTTTAAAATATATTCATATAGTTAAATTATAATATTTCACAATATTACTGTTTTTACTGTATAGATAATATAAAAGAGATGCAGCATTGGTGAACATAAGAGACCTCTTTCAAAAACATAATAAAATCATTTTCAATAGGAAATACATGAAGACAGGAAAGAAAACTGCTCTCATTAAGAAGTTTCATTGCATCTAATGTTTCTGTATAATGAACTAACCTAAAATGTCCCTGATTTGAACCTTCTTACGCCAAAGATCTTTTCTCTGAAGTTTAGGTTTGCAGTTCAAAAGCTCTGATCCAGGATTTGCAATGGCATGAACGTTAGATGCCAACTCTGGACTGTAAATGTAGTGATCAAATGGTCTAAAAACCTCATGAAAAGTAGATCTGGAGCAAAGGCTAGGATTTGGCATCCATTCTCAAATTGAATTAGGTGTTCATATTAGGATCCAAGTACTTATTTTCTACTAGATGGGGTCTCATAAAACTACAATATTCTTTTCCTTTTGTCTTCCTTCCCTCAGGCAGAGGCATTTGATCCTTGTTGTGCCTCGCTTGATTCATTCATGTCTTCTTGGTTACACAAAATACCTACAGAGGTTATCCCAGAGGTAGAGTTTGATGGGGATTCAAATTTTCCGGTCTCGGTCAGGAGGTAATCCTTCCTAATGACTTAAACAGACAGAGTTCAACTTCTGTGAAAACAAAGGCTGAACATTTTAATGGGACTTGCTGAATACGTATATTTCACCTCATCCTGAACTTTTGCTTTCCTGTCAGATTTCTCCATCTTATGAGTCACAAGGTAGAATTACAGGTGCATCTCAATAAATTAGAATGTCGTGGAAAAGTTCATTTATTTCAGTAATTCAACTCAAATTGTGAAACTTGTGTATTAAATAAATTCAATGCACACAGACTGAAGTAGTTTAAGTCTTTGGTTCTTTTAATTGTGATGATTTTGGCGCACATGTATATCATCAGCCCTATTTCTACCGTTACTTTGTACACAGCGAAAGCCTTTTGCATCAGTTCTGAAGATGACTCAGAAAGAATCCAAAAAGCATGTCAAAAGCAAACAAGACATTTAAAGGGATAGTTAACTCAAAAAATTAAATTCTGTCATTATTTACTCACCCCCAAGTTGTTCCAAACCCATATGATTTTCTTTTTCTGCTGAACACAAAAGAAGGTATTTTGAAGAATGTTGATGACAGTAACCAATGACATCCATAATATTCTTTTGTGTTTAACAGAATAAAGAAACTCAAATATGTTTGGAACAACTTAGATGTGAGTAAATGATGACAGAATTTTTTGGGTGAACTATTCCTTAGAGTAAAATAATTCAAACAAATATTTTAGTATACATGTAAAATACTTGAATTTAAAAGTTGGATTGAAACATTTAACTATGTTCCAAGGAGCATCATAACTCTTCTTTGTTTTCAATATTTCAAATCCTTAATGTTCTGTTTATTAGGCCTACCAGGTTTAAACTGAATCCCAGCTCTTCAATGTGACTCTTGAGTCCCACTGTACACTGAGGTAATATTTGTCTGCTAGCTTCACAGAGTCCATATTTTTGTGTCATGCCAAAAGGATGTGATTAATTGTGTCTCCTGGCGAGGCTTTTAGACAGGAGAGAGTTAAGGGCACTCGGGTCTAATGCACTCTGACTGTACTGTCAACTCTCTAACACACGCTATCTGGAGGCAACCAGAGCAGGACTCCAAATGTCAAGCACTGTTAAAGTAACTCCACGTCTAGAGCTGCAGCCATGCTCTGAATCCTAATCTGTTTGTTTGTTTGTTTGTTTGTTTATTTGATTGCTTTGATATATATATACATTTTTGTATCAAGTGAATTATGCTTATCTATCTCTTATATGTGTTCACAGGTTTAATCATGAAAGTGAATGTTTATGTTTATTTTCAATTTAATGTATACAAACACATTTTAATAATTCATTCAATTCTTTTATGCAGTGGTCTCAATAGCAATAATACGTTTTTTTGTTTGTTTTTTAACTTGTGTATTTCTTAAAGTGAGAGTTTTTAAAAATGTTCAGCTGATGTAATATCAATAAGAAAAGCATCACCAAGACATTTCATGTGAAAGCAGACATAGCCAGCAGGAAAAGTAGGAAATAGGGCATATAAATGCTTGGGTGGGCATTGTTCAGGCAGCTTGTCATGAGACCAGAATAACTTCATCTCCAAGCATTTTGTTAGCAGCATTTTTTTTTTTTTCACAAGATGCACATTTTATTTTGTAATTTATTGTTATTATTATTATGAATAATAATAGTAATATGAAACACAAAAAGCTCCCATTAGTTAACATTAGTTATTGTATTATCTAACTTCAACTAACAATGAACAATACATTTGTTACATACATTAATCTTAGTTAGTTAATAGAAATACAACTGTTCATTCTAGGCTCATGTTAAGTATACTGAATAATATCAGAGATACAGCATTTGATTTTAATAATGTATTAGTAAATGCTGAAATTAAGAAACTAAGATTAAGAAATGCTTTATAAGTATTTTTCATTTTTAGTTTTTTATGTAGTTACTTTAACTTATATTAACAAATGGAACCTTTTAGTAAAGTGTTACCTGATGATGGTAGAAGAAGAGTTGTATTTTGTATGTATTTTTAAAAATTTATTTATGTTGATTGTTTTAGAAATCTAGAATATATAATCTAGCATATATTATAGATACAGAATTCTATATCACACACAAAACATTTTTAAATGCTGACACATCACACAGTTTTATTAGTCTGTATGGAGAGTGTCCCATTTCCTAATACAGTAAAACAACTGTGAGGATTTATGTATTAACTGAACTGAAAATATATCCTTGTGGTTGCTAACTTCTAATTTATAAATGGGGATATTCTCCATTCTAATAAATCTTACTTTTCTTTAGCATCACAGAAGGCAAACTGCAGGTAGGTCAACCTCAAATGCATTTTCAGTGTGTAGTTAAGCTTAAGATGTAAGATAAAAATGTATGAATTGATGAAATATGTTTGCATCAAAACCTTTGTCTGTGTGATGCACAGAAGAATAAAAATAAACCTATATAATGCTTTAACCCACACACTTGAACTGAACACTGATGAATGTCCTTCTAATTGTGGATGCAGTGTACTAATGTAATTAATACAGTTTCATATTATGATTTTTCCAGTGCTGACCCATCAGAGGCTGTGTGTCAAATGCAGGCACACCCAATCAGCCCTGGTTTGTTGACTCTGGGCAGCAGGGCAATAAAGTCCAGCACATGGGGCCTGGGCCATGGGGCAGCTGAATGACTGATGGTGAATTGTGCTGCTTCAGCAGACCTTTATGCCCGTTGTTTCAACAGGAACACAACAGGGGGATGGGGTGTAGTTAAGGATGCATTTTATGCTTATATCCATTGGAAAGTTCATTTCGAATCGCAAAGCTGGTAAGTCATAATGTTTTTACTGTTTAGACCCTTTATACATAGTTTAGTAGAACGCATTGATTTTTTTCGTATATATTTTGACTTATGTGCATCGTTAATATGGTTTTTGCCGTAGATTTAACCTTTAGCCCGGCAAAAGATTTCCTCATTATTTTTTCCCGGAGATGCTCCAGCATTACGTAAAGCTTCTAAACAATCACACTAATCAAATCATCTCCATGAGTGAGTTTGGACTTCAGTAGCTCTGCAATCTGCTACATAATGTGCCTTCAGAATCTGTGGATCTCATCTGGCAGATCACGGCTCTGTCTCTCTGCTTTTATTCGCTCACGTGGTCTCATGTGCTGTTGGTGAACTATTAACATGTCCATTAAATGCTTAATTACCTTCCCTGGGAAAAGAGGTTTTCTCAATCATGACGGCCCCATTAAGTTTAACTGGTTAGTGGCAGTGTTTTTCAACCTGTTGAGAATTGAATATAGAAGATGGGCACGACAACAATCTACAGAGCTCATTGTTTTCCATTGTTTGTTTATAGCTGGTTGTCTCTACTCAAATAGCTTTATTACCAGCCATTAACTAGTCAGGTTATCAATAGACATTTCACCTGAGATAAGACAACACTCAGCTACTCTTTGATCATGCTCTCTGATGCAATATCGCAACTACACTTTCATGTGCAAATTTGACACACTTTTTAGTTACTTTCTGTCACGTCTATGTTTCTGTTGAGTTCCTGTTTTTCCTTTTTTGGTAGTTCCTGTTCTTAGTTAATCATCGTTCATTCAGTTCTCCTGTGTTTAATTAATCATCTCGTTTGCTCCTTTGTTTCCATGTCTTTATAAGCCTTCAGTTCCTAGAGTTCTTTGTCCTGTCTGAACGTCGTTTTGTGTGGTTGTTTTCTCCTGCGTTTTCTCCAAGTAGATTTATTAAAAGACTCAGTTTGTTTGATATCTGCCTCCTTCATGCTCCTTCGTATTCCTCGCCTTAGCAACCCGTGACAGAAGACAGGACCTAACAGGACAAATGGAGATCGCTGAGCTGTTCTCCGCCCTGGCCCGCCGTGATCTCCCGATGGTCGAGTTTGCCTGGGAATTCTGCGGGCTCGACACGGCGACGGCGCTGGATGATGCCAAATTCAACTCCCTGTTCTGGATCGAGGCTAATTACCATCGCCCCGTGGACCTCCCAGACACCACAGGACTGAGCTAGAGGGAAGGGATCCTCCGGTGTCTGGAGAGTGTCCAGCCCCAATCCAGAACTAGCCTGCCATCCAGTCCGTCCGCCAAACTGCAGTCAAGCCTGCCGTTCGCAGGGAAATCAAGCCCGCCGCCGCCCGCGGCTCCCTCAAGCCCGCTGCCGTTCGCGGCTCACTCAAGTCTGCCGTTCGCGGGGAAGTCAATCCCGCCGCCATTCGCGGCTTCCTCAAGCCCGCCGCCATCTGCGGCTCTCCCAAACCTGCCATCCGTGTGGAAATCCAGGCCGCCATCCGCGGCTCACTCAAGCACGCCGCCATCCGCAGCTCACTCAAGCCCGCCATCCACCTCACATGTGCCCCTAGGATTGCTGTTGGAGTATGAGGGGATGTCGTGGGCTCCAGCTCCAGAGCACCCTCCAGAGCCCGCTCCTCGCAAGCGCCCTCTGCCATGGCCTCCCGTGTCTCCTGATCCACCATGGCTGTCTGAGTACCTTGATCCGCCATGGCCTCCCGAACTCCCTGATCCGCCATGGCTTCTCGAACTGACTGCTCAGCCATGGCTCCCTGATCGCCATGACGCACGCCCCCCTCCCCGATGGTACTGTTACGGCGCGGGACACACCGTCCGGGAGGGGGGCGATCTGTCACGTCTATGTTTCTGTTGAGTTCCTGTTTTTCCTTTTTTTGGTAGTTCTTGTTCTTAGTTAATCATCGTTCATTCAGTTCTCCTGTGCTTAATTAATCATCTCGTTTGCTCCTTTGTTTCCATGTCATTATAAGCCTTCAGTTCCTAGAGTTCTTTGTCCTGTCTGAACGTAGTTTTGTGTGGTTATTTTCTTCTGCGTTTTCTCCAAGTGGATTTATTAAAAGACTCAGTTTGTTTGATATCTGCCTCCTTCGTGCTCCTTCGTATTCCTCGCCTCAGCAACCCGTGACACTTTCCTTATCTCAACATTGATTCAGATCACATTTCAGACTTTTTTTTTTTTTTGCTTGATTTTACATAGTTCCTTCCTGTCACATTTCTAGTTGTATAAACCGACTTTGATCATTTCATGGATGGTGGTGGTGGGAGTTGTTAGAAGATCAGGCTGAGCAATCAAAAGCTCAGGACTCAATCACAGACAGACAGCTATAGTGGTTCCTATCAGATTAGAGGAAGATGGTCACATTGGGAGGGGGAGACAGGTCAAAGACTATCTAACACTTTTATGGTCTATAAAAGCAACAAACTCAGCTTGGTAAGTGTGCTCAAAGGTCATGGGAATGCTCATTGTTTATATAGACAAATGCAGGTTTTATTAACCTTAGGTTTTAAAGCATTAAACTTTTTTTTTTTTGTTAAATACAAGACAAAGCATTTGGAAATGTAAGCCACATGTATGAATTTCATTGCATTTAAAGTGGCATCTGTAAACGAATGATGCTAGACTTTTTCTTAGAACTAACTTAAATTTTTGTGGTCCTAAAGTCACATTTAGTGAATATGACTATGACCCATTCAAAAGTTTAGGGTCAGTAAAATATTTTGAAAAAATACTTTCTGTCACTTTTGATTTATTTAATTCAACATTGCTAAATAAGAATTTTAGGGCCAGATTTACTAATAACGTGCGCCAGCGCAAACTGTATTTTGGTGTTAAAATAGTACAGTCAGGATTTATTAAAGATGCGCATTGCACAGTGAAGAATTAGCGCTGAAAAGGCACGGACACAGTTATTTTTGCACCTGACCTTATTGAATATGCATTTGTAGGAGTTTCCCTTTCAGATGCAAAATTTATGGGAGGAAAGTATTAAAATGAATCACACAAAGCGATTTTCTAACGTTTGCGCTCGTCAAATTACTGGTATTTGTGCCATTATTTAACACTCAAAAAAGCATGTCTTAAAACAGGCAATAATTTTTGCGCTGCTCTTGGTAGATTGTGCTGGTCATTATGGAAATTATCTGGCTGCGTCTGTGTTCTTCAATGTGTGCATTGTCAGTAAATCACACGCAGAATTTTCCACTCCCATCGGCGCTTTTATGGAATTGCAATCTAATGCTAATTTGCCCTGTTTAGAAAATCTGGCCCTTAATTCTTAATTTTTTAAACTTTTAAATGGTATTCAGTTTCCTTCAAGTTTACACAGAAGATCCACTAACATTTGACAACCATAAATTGTCAGAATACTTATAATTTTGAACATTATATCTATTGTTTTGCTATTAAAACCTAACAAACTCTCTTTAAAAGTGCACTTGTGCTGTTCTTCTTTCAGATAAGAGCCACTTGATATGATATTTTGATATATATTGCAAAAAAAAACCCCAAAAACAAATCATGCATTATTAATTGTGGCTTATGTGTACTAATATATTCTGTGGCCACTCTGTATTTTTCATGGCCATGAATTTTCTATGAAGTTCACTCTTGTACACATACATACACATATACGTGTGCAGAAATGCTTTTTTTCCAGAGAGCCTCAGGGCAGAATTCCCAGCAAAAGTTAATTCCAAGTCCAGTCTGAATGAAATTCCCATGTCATGTCGTGTTCTCTACGAGTCGTCCAACCATCCCCCTCCTTCTCCTTCTTTTCCAGACTCCCTCCCTCCCTCTCTCTCTCTCTATCTCTCTCAATCTCACAGACCTCCCTCTTTCCCTTTCTTTCATACTCACTGCTCTCCCGAGTTCCATTCTGACTCGTCTGTGTCCGTCAATGTGGTGAATATTTCTGCCTCCTGCCTTCTCAGTGTCACATTCCAGCTTCCAGGGCACAGCGTCCTCCTGACATGGGTTATAAAGAGAAGCACCGCTCCAGTATGCATCCGCACATGGGGTTATGATCACCTTTTACCTCCAGTGACTTTTTTGAATTGTTTTGAATAGGCAAACAGACTCTCTAGGAGAATTTACCTTTCATTTTTCTTCCTTCCTTCTTTGAGTTCTTTTGGACTTGAATGCAATCTCACATACACAGAAAGCACAATTACAAACAGTGGAATACTCAAGTTAAACAGTGTTTTACGGCTTCAGCTCAGATGTGTGTGCATGGACAAGAGAAAGGACAGAATACATTGGGTGAGTCTGAGTGCAACTGTATGATGATCATGTTGTCATTGTGATTTTGGATTAACTGTTACTCATTAAACTAAATAAAATGAGTTACACTTATTAAATAAATATATGTTATAATTTTAAATTCTATATTATATTATATTATATTATATTATATTATATTATATTATATTATATTATATTATATTATATTATATTATATTATATTATATTATATTATATTATATTATATTATATTATATTATATTATAGGCTGCTTTATAGGTCCTTCACTGCCCAGTTGCTTTAAAGTTTTGACAAGTGGAATGTCTATTGTGTATTGACTACAACAGTATTATGAATATATGTAAACCGAGAGAAGTGAGGTTCTCCTCTACACAATTCAATGCATTTGACTGCATTTCCCCTGTCTCTGGCCATATATACATACATGATATATATCTAGTAATTTACCATAATAATATACTCCATAATGTGGTTGAGAGCTCACTAGCATCATTTAAAGAAGATTTGCACAACACACTACTGTCATGACTTCAGATGTCTTTTTTTTTTTTTTAATTAAATAAAATAGTCATGTTAATTGCAAAGTACAAGATTATCTATATTCACAGGTGTATATTAGACTGCAAGTCAGTTCATCAGTCTCAGGTGGGGGGTTTGTGAATGAGCGCCATGTTGAAGTTGAAAGGGAACACCTTTGCTCTCTGTGTTAAATAAAAGCTGTTGAATGACTCTCAGGGGTTCTGGACTATGTTTGAACAACAGCACGCTCGCAGGATTTCCTTTAACACTTCACATTAGATTGATGTCTTTCTCTGCTCGGGAGGGCCGAACAGGGTCAACATCGTCCCTCGAGCACAACCAGACACCCACTGAGCACTGAAACAAAACCTAAATGTTGATTATGGCTGTTTGTAGACACTTTGTAGAATTACTTAAGTAATTAAAGCAAGTCTGGGGTATTTTTGATTAACGTTTTACAATAAAGTTCAGCTCAGTACTATTAGTTAACGCATAATGTATCATGCATTAACAATACTCAAATCACTTATTAAACTAGGCTAATGTACAAATATAATATTGTTGATTGTTAATTCATGACTGTTCATAATACATTAACCAGTTCTAATTTCTACAGCTTGAAATGTTAAAAATGTATTAGTATATGTAAAAAATTAACAAACTAGATTAAACTGTAGTAATTTAATTTTCAGCTACTAAGTTAACATACTGAATCAGATTGCAGATTGTTGATACTTTTAATTAGTATTTAGACAAAAACTGCATGTAAACATGTAAGCACACACAACTGCACGCCCAGATACCTCGATCAGGATGTTTTATATTCTTATCTAACAGGAGATTCTCTGTGCTGGTCACTGGAGAGGAAGTCATTCCTCCTATTTTATACCTCTATCCTCAAATACACAAAGACCTCAATGTCTAAACCATAATTGAACTATTAGCTAATAGCTACCTAGCCAATTGTTTGAGTGTGATGTCCTTGTAGCCATGGACCTCATGACTAGAAACAATACTTTCACTCACCTTTAAAGTCTGCCTGCTGTCGCCTGCTCTGGTTCTCGAGGGTGTCTAATAGAAGGACCAGATGTTGGCAGGACTTCCTGCCACTCTAGTGGTCTCAGACAGCTGCTTTGTGTCAGCTCCTGTCCCGGTTGCCGCTCCTAGAGCAGTAATCGTGGGGCCAGTGGCCCTGAACACACACTGGGCGGCATTGTTCAATGAAACAGGCTGGACACACAGGATTCAAACAGGTCTGAGTTGAAGTGTAGTGACCAGTGACTTCAAACTGAATGGTCATGTTGTTCCAGACCTGTATGACTTTCGTTGTCCTGTGGAAATACAAAAGGAGATATTTAGAAGAATGTTCTAGCTGCTCTTTTCCATTCAGTGAAAAAATACAGTATCTAGGACCGGTCCAGATCCATAAAAGACAAAAAGCACCATAGAATTACTATAAAACTACTTGAAAAGTAGTTTGTGTTACAATGAATAACATTTTATCACCAGCACATTTTTAGATATTTCCTGAAATCTTTTAAGGAGTCTGTTGTTGTTCGTTATGCTCCCTGTTTCATGTTTTTAGTTGTTCTCCAAACTTTTTCCATCTTTACCCTGTTGGTTTGGGTGGTTGAAGTCACTACGCACTGTTATAATGTAATTCAACAAAGTGGAAAAAAGCCTTCTGTCAGTATGAATCAGGCTCAATAATACACAGGACTCTGGCAGCGACCATGTGGTATTTTATGAGCCCCTATGCCATTAAACTCAAGGATTTGCCTGTGTTTTGTATGAGATATGTGTTTTATGCTGCACTATGGTCGGCCTATCGCATGCCTTCATGATTCAGCATACAGCAGCTCTGCCAATGGGCTGCAGTTAAGCAATTAAAAAGAAAACAAGAACAAGTGGCTATGGTTAAAAAGAAAAACGCAAGGAACAAACTAAAAACAATGGGCCTTTGTGTTGTCTGTTTTAAGGTTTACGTCATTTTAAAACAAGCCTGCCTCAAAACTGCAATGTTTACCATTTTCAAATTTAAAGTCTTACCCTATGACAATAAAAAGCCACAGAACGCGTTTTTGCATTCCACTGCGCTACGTTCCATTGTTTTACTATGCAAACATGGACTAGATGTGTGTTAGACAAACTAAACTTTTTTAAAAAAGCATCTCTAGATCTGAAGAATGTACTGGTCAGAGGTGCACCATGTCTACTCAACCACAAAACAACAACACTAGCTGCATCAAAGCGAATCTTCAAATGTGTTGTTGGAATCAGCACAAATGCAGCAAGCACCTCAGAAACAGAATACACTGTAAAAAAAATTGTTTCAAAAAATTGTTTCAACTTAAAATAATTTGTTGCCTGGATGACTTAAAATGTTTAGTTTAGTTTAGTCAACTTGAAATTTTAAGTTACTTACTGTTAATTTAAGTGACAACTGGAATATTTTAGTTGACTAAACTAAAAATTTTAAGTCAGCCAGGTAACAAATTATTTTAAGTTGAAACAACTATTTTTTTTTTTACAGTGTAATACAACTTTTTACTGCTGACGATTTGATTTATTACGAAGTGACACAGACAGACAGCTTCACTGATTATAATGGGTTTTATTTGCTTTTGACAGGACACACGGCTTATGTCTGGTGTTAAGTTAGTATGCTACATTACAAGACTTCTGAAGCCATTTTATAGCTTTAGACCTCATTAATTATAGCAGTTAAAATAGTTCAAAATTTCACTTAATTGTGTGTTCTGTGGAAGAAATTCATATGGGTTTGGAAGACATACTCTTTTTGGAAGAATAAAAGAATTTTAATTTTATACACACTAACCCTAAAATGTCTTTCATGAGCTTGTGTGGTGAACAAATTCAGCATAATAAGACCTAAAATGCTTTTAACAGCTCTGTGGCAGCCAGGAAGTCTAATCTGCATTAGAAACTGATCATAGCTTCTGTTCAAGCTTGAGCTTGCATAAATATGCTAATACTTAGCATCTGTCCACAAAGACAGATTGGTTAATGTCTGACGGTAACATAGCTGACTCCTTGACCTGTAATTATGGAGATGCTAATTGTTTAATTCTGAGCCAGGTGTACGTTGCCTCTAGCAGATCAACTGCACAGGCAACAGTTCAGCTGTTCGCTACTAACCATCGCTACTACACAATGGCTTCCTTTTCTTTCAGACCTGAGATTTTTTTACATGCAGTGTAACAAGTGACTTCAGCCAGCTGTTTTAATTTGTTGGGGTTATCTTGAAGGTTAACCAATATTTTCTGGAAGGCAACTAACACAAATGCATAGTGTATGATACTTTCTAAGATGGAAATAAAATTGCAAATGAAATAAATGATCAAGTGTTCTTCATAATCATCAAATAGGCCTCTCAGGTACCTGATCAAAGACGATACTGTGTACCATGTGCGCTACGATGGCAAGAGGACTGGCTGAATGTTTGCTTGTTTATCCTGTGGGGTCTGCTCTGAATGTGTGTGCATGCGCTTCGATGTGTGTTCGTGTGATCTGTCAGTAAGAGCATAATCTGGCCTCCGGCTTGCTTACGTGGTAAAGCTAGGTCTGTGTTCTCAGAAACAGGACTTTTGTGAAGGACAGTGGAATGGTATAAACCTTACGAGGTATACATTATTACTTTAGTAGAGAGCCCTGCACATGACATACGGACACAAATATATTATCGTAGCCAAAAATTTAGAATTTATTCCCTCGTTTTATTAATTCATTCCCTCCCTTTAGTTAAATCATAGCCACAGATTAAGAATTCATCCCATGATTTATTAATTGGCTCTCTCTTTTTAGTAAACGTAGCCACATTGTGATTTCAATTTTGATTTCATTAAAATGAGAAAACAAATTAGTACACCTTAGCATGATTTACACAACATGGCCATAATTTAATAAAGCGAGGGAATTAATTAATAAATTGTAGGATGAATTCTTAATTCATGGCAACGATTTACAAAAACAAGGGAGTGAATTAGTACAATGTGGCCACGTTTTAATAAAACAATGGAAATTAGTTAGTATAACGTTGCCATGATTTACTAAAACAAAGGAACAAATTAATACAATGTGGCCACTTTTAATAAAACAAGGGACTGAATCAGTACAACTTGGCCATGATTTACTAAAACGATGAAAACTAATTAGCAGGGACGTGCACAGACATTTTGAGGGGCAGGGGCTCAAGTGGAAAAAGAGCACTTCTCATATTTATTTGAATATTTCTAAACAAAACGTTAAATATTTAGGGGTGTGCGATATTGACAAAAATATAGCTTGATATCTTCTGGGACTTTATCGATAATGATAATTAGACAATATTTTGCTGTGTTATTGTGCTGATATCTAATACGGATAAGGTTGATAAGGACTACTGTGGACAGCTGACTCCTAAAGCTTTTGATATTTTTCATATTCTGTGTGGTAATCAGTTCACAGCAGTGATAGAAATTAATCTTTTCCAATAAGTTTAAATTGATTTTTACCCTTTATGGGCATTTTTACCTTTATAAAGCCATTTTTTTTCTAAAAGTGTGCATCATCTTTTCAAAATGCATTTTAATAAACTGAATCATGCAGTGAAAGAACGCACACTGGTCTAACCTAACGTTACTAGACTTCCTATTGCCTTAGATGGTAGCTCATGAGTCATGGATGTTATCAAGACAAATTAACTATATTTGCCTTTTGTCTTTTGGAAAATTAGCTGTAAATTCGAGGCACGGGTAGCTTAGTCTTTTGTTCATCACCACTCATCTCCACAGCAAGACAAACACAACTGGAGAAGGAGGGAGGTTCTCTGTCTGTGATGTGCATGTGCTGATCAATGTGTGCTACACTGCTGTGCTGCGGAGACGCGGAGAGAGAAAGGCATCAGAACTCGACAGAGTCAAAACATTTCCCGACCCGACCTGATATTTAGATTTTTTATTTGTTTGACAGGGAAAGCTGTACGCAAACAGAAACAAACGCACACATATATACATATATTCATTTATTAAAAAAAAAAAAAACTCTCCAGAAAAAAAGGGCGCATTCTCTGAAGGAAGAAAAAGGGCAGGTGCTTAAGCCCCCTTCGATGTCTATGTGTGCACGTGCCTGTACCGAACCGTAACACCACTGTGTCATATCGAACCGAACCGTGAATTTTGTGAACCATTACACCTCTAATTTGTAAATATATATATATATATATATATATATATATATATATATATATATACATACACACACACACACACACACACACACACATATATATACATACATATATATATATATACACACATACACACATATATAAATACATATATATATATATATATATATAAATACATATATATATATATATATATATATATATATATATATATATGCATACATATGCATACATAAGTACATATGAAAATCGTGCAGTGTGAACTCGGCATAAAATGAGGGAACAAATTAGTACAATGTGGTCTCCATATTTTAGTATGAGTATTATTAATTAAAAAAAAAAATTAATGTAAGCTTCACCATTACAGTTTCATTTTATTTATTTTTTTCTCACATGGAAGACAATATGGCTCAATAGCCTCTGGTTATATGTTTCTGCTTGAACTACTGCTGTACTTATTTTATGCCCATATGGAGGTTCTGCATGTCAAGAATAATTACCCATAACCCAAAATTTAAAAAAATGTTCACTTGAGGATAGGATTCAACTGGGAATGCTGTGCCAGTCACTTAGAGCCAAGGTACACAGAGCCGTACAAACACAGAACACACACACTGACTTCCCTTGAGGCTGGTTTGAACATAGTTCTCCACTAGAGTGCTCAAAAAAAAAAAAAAAGAGGTGATTCTACTAAAAAATTCTCTTTAGTCAAAAGCTTCGTTCTGTTTCCATGCAGCCAGCCCTAAATGAACTCATTATGTTTTCTTGCTGTTACAGCAAAAACCAGCAGCATGTTAAACATGGCTCTCCTAAGCACCCACTTTTCTCCCATAGTGGTTATGGGTCAAAGAAACTGGTGCTAAATCAGTACAAAAGGGCAACATCCTTCAACAGCCCTCTGTTTTCCTAAATCTCTAATCTCTAACTAAATCTCTCATCAAGACAATAAACAGTTAAATGTGGCATTATAAAAACAGTTCTGAAAAGAAAACGGCTATAGTGACGTTAAATAATAGCAGCGTTCTGTGCGTCTCTCTTCTTTTCTATGCAGCTGAGGTATGGAAAAGCTTTAGTTTCCCATCTGTGTGGGGTTAAGTACATTTAGGTCCTCCAGCTCCACTGTTCTGCTTCACTGATCTAACAGAGGCTGAGTTGGAGAGAGCTGAGACTGGCCCTGCATTCTGAAACCTAATATTAGAGAAGAAAAAAAAGCAAGGAAGAAAGAAAAAAGGGGGGGGAAATAAAACAAGGCAGAGAGGAAGTGTAGCATTAAGGCTGGCAAATGAATCTGCCCAAAGTCATGTTTTGTGATTATAATGAGGGTGAAGCGGTGTGGCACAGGCAAATGAGAGTGAAATAAATCATGGCCGTATTTAGGATCTCAGGCCCTAACATGAAATACTCAGTTATACAGATTTAATTCTGTTTTAAGTTCTGGTATTTTTCAGCTAAGTTTTTTTTTTTTTTTTTTTTTTTTTTTTTAAGATCATATTTCTAAAAGACCCTGTAAAATTGAAATTGGACTTTTGTTACATGGGCTTTTGCTTTAGATATGCAAGTGTACCTCTGAAAGTTGACAAATGCTTTTATATATAAAATTTACAGTCTTTCTTTCAGTAAAACAAACCAAAATATGAATAAAGTGCTCTTTAGAATGACAACGTCCATCCAATAAATCTTAAAATATCACAAAAAAATGTATTTATAAAATATTGTTTTGATTTATAAATGTACATTTAAAAAAAATATAGGCCTACATATATATATATATATATATATATATATATATATATATATATTACTAATTAAAACTTAAAAGTTTTTGTGTCTAGAATTTTTACAGCTATAAAGCTAGTACATTATGGAGCTTATCAATTAATATATGTATAAAGTGAACAATACAGAAGATTTAATATGAAATATGCTTTAATATGATAATATGAAACATGAAATTGTGCTATTTTAATATTAATGTCCTAACAATTTGGAAATACATATTTCCATAAAATAAATTATACACAATATATATATACAAATATAGATAAAAATTCTATGTATATAATTTCTGTGTATAATTAAGCCTATGCCATTCATGAGATTGAAAGTCAATCTTTTTCCTGTTAAAAATCGAATACATTTAATAAAAATCATAATAGAACAGAAGTTCTATTTATCCTTGGTGTAGAAGATAAAGACTACAGAGCTTAGTTACAGAAAAATGTTAAAAGCTTCTCATTCTGTTCTTTTTAAATGACAGTGTTTCTGTAAATGTGCACTTCAGTTTAGTCTATAAACCATGCAGGCTCAGTGGATTAAGTCAAGTGAATTATTAGGCAAAGTCAAATGTGTGTGTAGGATTATGTGATCAGACATAGACATTTTGAGCATTCATGTGCCGTCTCTCTTAATCTTCCTTTATGAGGTGTGAGGAAATTGAGTGGTTTGTGGTTACAACCAACTCTGAATAGGATAAAATTGAACGATACAAAAAACAGTCATTAGTGGTGGGAATTCAGTTTGCTTTACATCTGATCAAATGCTCACCCACTCATTTTACTCCGTATATATTTGAGGGGTTTGATTATGTAGGAAAGACAAGACTAGTTGAGGGATTCCTTTGTTTTACACTCTATACTCTGTATTGTCATGCATTTTATATCTTTCTTTCTCTGAATATACTTTGACCAGAGCTCCATTTTGTCATTTCTTCTGATCAGAAACAGCTGTTGGAAAACTGTGTTGTCCTCTATTTTTAAACATTTCCTCTAAAAATAGAAATCTGAAACTCCCTAATGAATCTTTTTTATGAGGACTAGTTTAATCTCTCTCTCCTATGAAAACAATGATGAAGGCTGAGTAATTCCCTCTGCTCTTTCATTTCTCCGCTGGATCTCATAAGTTCACGATAAACAGACCCCAGCGAGAGAACATATTTTTATAAGGCCACTTCATAAGCACAATAAGAGGCTCCCTCTGATATTTAGGGATTTAAATGGCCTTGCACTTGTACGCAGTTTGTATCCCAATCCTCTGACGAAAAAGTTTATGTAATGTTTTTTCCACAAGATGTGGTCTGTTTCTGTTTATTTTGATACTGAAAGAAAAGTTAATAGGAAAAGAAACTCTTATGAAGTTAATTTTTTTTTTTTTTTTTGCAGTCAACATTCAGCACGTGGATAAGCAGGTTTTTAACTGATTGAAAAATGTGTTAATTAATTTATTGAAAGTTAAACAGAAGGAAAAAAGTCAGGTTTCCAATGACATGAAGGTGTGTAAATGATACCAGAATTTTCATTTTTGGGTGAACTATGACTTTAAGAACTCAAAAACACTTGCAAAATGCACCTGTTTACTGCTCCACCTGTTTGTTTGTTCTTGAGGAATTGACACGGATGGCACAGGAAAATGCCTGGCCAGCTAAAAGTGACCTGCTTGGTCAACAATGCTGTGCAGCAGGCTGGTTGGCATGATTGTGGGAGGTCTAGTTGGCATTGACTCATTTTAACCCTGGCTGTGAATACTAATGACAGCAGTTGTGCACCCATTATTGTCTCAACTTAAATATCATGTTATAGTTGAAAAACAGGTGCTTGGATTCCTGTTAAATTTATTAGAGCCTGGAAAAGTATAATAAGTTTGTTATTTGTGACTATGCAGTTGAAATGGGTGAACAGCCACGCTGCTTAACTTGTTCAATGAGGAACAACATAATTTTAGAGTTACTCGTTTGCTTGACGTCTATTTGTGAAGTCAAATGAAAGAGTATTGGCTCATGCCAGCTTTGAAGCTCAGGTTTGGCTCGGTGTCTGATTAAAGCCAGGCTCCGTTGGTCAAAGCCCTGAAATACTACAGGCTGCTGGCTTCAATAAACCCCTGCCAAAAATGAGCTGCCGCTTTCCTCTCTTGATTGCGGTACATAACGGTGGTTCCATCTGGAGGACAATGGTGAAAACTCTCTCAAAGTATTTGTATGGATAGCTCTAGGGAAACATAGTAGTGTAATTCATTCAAGAATTATGGGCCCGGTGACTAAGCTTCACAAAAATGATTGTCTGATGAATACATTTAGGCATTACAACAAGGAGGAATGTGCTGAAAAATGGATTCAGAGTTTTCTTGATAGAATTTTCAATGGCTTGCAAATGTTTACACTGCATTGTCTGAAGTCAAACCTGTCTCTCAAAGAATAGATCATAGTCTAAGAGACTCAGTTTCAGTCATACCTCATTCAATTTAATAATATTTAAAGAAATAGTTCACCTAAAATTTGCTAAAATTGTACTCTCAGGCCATCCAAGATGTAGATGAGTTGAATCTGAACATCTGAACAGATTTGGAGAAATACATATATACTGCGCCTCCGTAGTGAATGGGTGCCATCAGAATGAGAGCCCAAACAGCTGATAAAAACATTACAATAATCCACATGACTCCAGTCCATCAGTTAATGTCTTGTGAGGTGAAAAGCTGCATGTCTGTATTAAGAAAGAAAATCCATCAAGATGTTTTAACTTTACAGCTTCCAGCTAAAATATGAGTCCTCTATCCATAATATTGCTTTCTCCAGTGAAAAAGTCATCTCGCCTGAATCAGGAAAGAAATATGCACAGGCAAACACTGTTTATACCCAGTCCAAAACAGTTCTAAACCAATATGTTGGTGGATTTTGATGTGAGAGGACAACAGGGAATGGACTTTTTCCAATGGAGAAAGTGTTATTATGGATTATGGACTGGTATTTTGGCCATAAACTACAGTTTAAAGTTAAAATGCCTTAAAGGATTAGTTCACTTCCAGAATAAAAAAATCCTGATAATTTACTCAGTCCCATGTCATCCAAGATTTTCATGTCTTTGCTTTTTCAGTCAAAAAGAAATTAAGTTTTTTGAAGAAAACAGGATTTTTCTCCATATAGTGGACTTCAGTGGGGATCAATGTGTTGAAGGTCCAAACTGCAGTTTCAATGCAGCTTCAAAGGGCTCTACACAATCCCAGGCGAGGAATAAGGATCTTATCTAGTGAAAGGATCGGTAATTTTATATATTTTTAACCACAAATGCTTGTCTTGCACTAGCTCTGCGATGCGTGTCCGTGAATTTACACATTATGTAATCACTTTGGAAAAGTCACGCATGGTAGTTCTTCGTCTGTGTACTCCGGTTCAACAAGGTAGGGTAGAGCGAAAAACTTCATCTCATTGTCTCCTCCAATTTCAAAATCATCCGACATTGTTGTTTTACCTTTTTTGTAAAGGGAGTTTGACTTTCTTTGCACATTTGCTTTGTAAACACTGGGTCAGCACTCCCGCCTACGTCACGTGTGAACTTTCCAATGTAATTACGTAATGTGTGAAGTCAAGCTAGTGCAAGATGAGCATTTGTAGTTAAAAAGTATATATAATTTTAAAATTTTTTTTTTTAGAAAATGACCAATCATTTCACAAGAAAAGGCCCTTATTCCTCCATTGGGATCGTGTAGAGCCCTTCCAAGCTGCACTGAAACTGCAATTTGGACCTTCAACCCGTTGGTTCCCATTGAAGTCCAATATTTGGAGAAAAATACTGGAATGTTTTCCTCAAAAACCTTAATTTCTTTTTGACTGAAGAAAGAAAGACATAAACATCTTGGATGAAATGGGGGGTGAGTAAATTATCAGGAAATTTTTATTCTGGAAGTGAACTTATCCTTTAATGATGGATTTGTTTCTTACAAACACGCAGCTTTTCACTTCACAAGACGTTAATTCATGGACTGGAGTCGTGGGGATTACTTGTGGATTATTGTGATGCTTTTATCAGATGTTTAGACTCTCATTCTCTCATTCACTGCAGAGGATCCATTGGTGAACAAGTGATTTTTTTTATTTTTTTTTTATTATTATCTCTCATTAATTAGTCAAATATTTTCATAAAATGTAATGCTATGTAAACTTTAAAAACCTTTACCACTGAATTCAGTTAACTAGGCTGATGTAATAATCCTTCTCATGTTTTAAGATTAAATTACAGGCCTCTTTTAACCTTGTATTGATATTGGAAGAAGTTAAGCAATTTAGATCTATTTTAATATGAAGACAGGATACGACCCATGAGATTTCTGTGGGAAAGAAGGACTTGTCCTGGGAAAAGTCCAGTGCAGTTTCCAAAAACATGAAAAGATATAAACCACAAGAACAACAGTTCAGTCGTATGCTGTTTTCCAACCATAAAAATAGCCTGAATTACAGATAGGACAAAAGATAATGATTTTTAAACTCTTAAACTGTTGTGCAAAAATAGAAAGGCATGCTTACTGACTAGTTATCTCTCAATATATTGCTCTCACATCACATCACATCCTGATATGATTCATTCTTACAAATTAATGTCCTAATTTAGTAAGCAGAAATTTGTGTTTTACGCACTGTGGCTTTCAAATAGTCAGATAATTGGCCTGACCCAGGGGAACACCATACAAATTAAACACACATTATTGTTTTTTTTCTGTCTGGTTAGGGAGGGTTTTGGTCATGACTAATCACTGTGGTTGAATGGAGGAGTGTGTGTACCGGTAAAGGACTCATAGTGATACTGTGTGATGTACTATCTCTGACACACAAACACAGATTGGGAAAGAGAGTTTTTCCACTGAAGGTCTTATCGTAACGCTGAGGGGGCTGCTCTGTTATATAGATCATTATGACTCATACAGTAGCCCTTCATTTTTTTTCTTTTGCTTTGTCCATCAGTTCTGAAGAGCCAAAGGGAGGATGCTGAAGTTTCTTTCTCGTTTTGTCTTACTTTCTTTTGTTCTCTTTTCTCTGCAGTGTGAGATCGCATAGATGGACCACAATGTATCAACACACTCCAGGTAAGACTAAATTTATAGTGTTAATCAGGGAAAATGAATCACAAATTGTAGTCAAAAATCTAAAACAACTAAACTATCAGTAAATAAAGTACTTGAAGATTAATAATAGTAATTAAGTCATGTTGCTGTAATTTTTGTGAGAGAGTACAAGCATCACAGACCGTAGCACTTTGTAAAAGGTTATGAGATTGTCCTGCACGGAGGCTTCACGGAGTGTTTTAAGTATTTACACCTGAAAATACTGTTTAAACATCAAATTATGGTGCAGAGCCTGGGAGAGACTCATAATTATAAGATAATAACGAGGGTGAATGTAGAGTGTCGTAAGATTGCACAGAAGAACAGACCCAACAGTAAGCTTAGCAGTGCTCGGTAACAGATACTTTCCACATATATGGTACAAAATAAGGCTTTAAACACTTACATTTAAAAATTAGATTTAAACTGAGTTTCATACAAGTTACTTAACTTTCTATTCATTTTAAGGTTAGCAATTTTTGCAACAATATTATCATATCTAGAAAACAAACAAAAAAATAGAAAAAAACAGAACTTTGTTATAACAATGTAATAAGACTAAAATACTGTATATATATATATATATATATATATATATATATATATATATATATATATATAGTATAAGGTTTGGTGTCAAGATTTCATTTTGAAAGAAATTATACTTTGACTTTTTTTTTTTTTTTACGTCAGCAAGGATGCATTAAATTGATCCAAAGTGACAGTAGAAACATTTATAATGTTAAAAAAGATTTCTATTTCAAATAAATGCTGTTCATTGAACTCTCTATTTATCAAATAATCGTGAGAATATATAGCACAGTTTCCACAAAGTTATCAGAATCAGAATCAGATCAGAATAGTTTGTAGTCATTGTAGTTTTCACTACAATGATTTGAATATCAGTTCACCATATTATGTCAAAATGATAACACTGTTGTATGAATGTAATGGTTTGATACAGATATGGTCAAGAAGGTCAAGTCCTCTGAGGTCGGAGAGGGCAGGTTGGCTTGTACACTATATTTGGCAATATAGTGTACAAGCCAACCTAGCTATTCAAAATCTTTGTCTGCAATTTAATAATATTGAACTATTACTTTTTTATTGTTTTTGATCATTAGGTATCAGTAACATAATTCATTCAGAACCTGTTCTATGGACATAGACTTTCTGTACCACACTATTCTGCTGATATGGAATGAGTTTGACTACTTAATCAGTTATATTAATAGAAATTCTTCCCTGGGGCAAACTAAAAAATCCTAAAATAATAAATAGGATACCCCATAACACCAGCATTTCCAGCAGCATCCAACATTTCTCAATCATGATCTTACTCAGCTGAATGTGACTATTAGCTTAACCGCTGTATTCCTTTTTTGCTAGCTACCTATGCACATACAGCATACAATGTTAAAAATGTTCTACATTATGAACCTTAAAAAAACCTTTAGCTTCATACACTGTAGATAATTGTGACCCTGCCTGTGGAAACCCAGCTAAAGTTTTTTTTTTGTTGTTTTTTTTTTAAACAGTGGATGAGTAATTCACTCCTTGATTTGCTTAATAAAAGCCTCCTTTGAGGTCGTTTTGACAGACATGTTTATTATGTATTATTTTCAACGTGTTTATTGCTAAGTTTAGTGTGGCGAAATAGAAGCGCAGCCGTAATGACAACCTCCCGCACTTCCTGCTGCTGCTCTATGTAATCAGAGTGAATTTGTAGATTTTCTATAGCAAAACTAAAATGTGTTTAAAAGTGCGACTGACCAAATCGTCCGGCTCGGTTTGCCCCCCTCGAACTTGAAGACATAATTTGACAGTTTATCATGTGATCTCACTCAGTGTCTCTAGGCTACGTAGGACGGGACGAAACCATGCAGTGAATGGGGGGAGATCATTTCGCCGTAATTTTGTTTTATTTGTAACTCTTTGGTAGATACATTTATAATTTCTATTATATTACTACTACTACTGTTACTACTAATAAAACAGATCTCTGGGGGCCCCAAAAGTGTGTGGGCCCTTAGAATCGTCCTAACTTTCCCCCCCTTAGCAGCGCCCCTGCGCTGAACGTTCAGTGCAAACGGAGATATCGTCTTTTAAAATTCTGGCAGTTTAATGCCTACAAAAACGGCTGGTAAGGGACTACGAGCTACTTCCCGGGTCCATTACGTCACAAACCCAGATAAACCCCGCCCCCGGGAACACGCAGCAAAGGGGGCAGGCCATGCTGCCCTGCTTTAGAGAAGAGGAAGAGAAAACTAGGGGTGCACGCAAAAATCTATTCATATATGAATCGCGATTCTGTCTTCTAACCATTCTAATGGATTCACAAGTTTCAAAATCAATGTTCTAAAGCAACGGTTCTTATTACTGTTCCTCACGTCTCCCTGCTCTGCACATGCTCTGCATCTCTCTCTCTCTCTCATTCAATTCATCAGCTCAGTGAATACACTTTTCACATAGCTATAAGAAGCGTTATACATGGACGCGTGTGCGGTTGCCGTACTGTATTAAAGCTTTAATCAGAATAAAACCATAAATTAAAAGCGAACATAGTAGCATTTACAAATAACAGTGTATCTTAGGCTTACCATTAAAAGCCGTGCTTGCACAGGTTCTACGCGATCCACTTCATTAATATCCTCTGCGTCTCAATCGGGCTGAAATTGATAAGCAATATAGACAACGTCATTGTTTACAATACAACCAGAGCACATGCTGCTGAGCTGAGGGGCGGGACATTTGCACTAGAGACGGTTTAGCCAATCACAACACACTGAACCAGCAAACCAATCAGAGCCCATCGTGTATTTCTGAGGAAGGGCCTTCACAGAAACAGGAAATGATTGACGCGTTTATCAGAGAAGGGACAAAGCGGTGTGGAATAAAGGTAAATTATGTGAAAAATAATACATAAAAACGAAGCATTAACACGTTAGACTGCACCCCATAAACACAAAAAAATTTAGAAAAAAAACAGTCAACCACCCCTTTAAAATTACCAACTTGTACCTATATTTGTTAGAAGTGCCACCAGTCTAATTCCTCATTTACACTAAAAGAGGAGCCTGTCTTCCTCTAAGTGAGACAGACCGAGACTCTACATTCCATTACACCCACATGAATGACTGGCCCTGAGTGCTGTCTACCTTCAGCCCAGACTACAGCTGAAAAACATCTGACTAACTCAAGCTTTCTGTCCAACCATCCTGCTACACTGATTCTCTGTTTTTGTGTTCAGCCACCTTTGTTTCATTACATTTTATTTCTTCTTCTTGGGATGAGAGACAAAAAACAGCCAATATGTCCTGGCAAATTGGCAATAATATACTGGTAAACTTTCCCCGATGCCTAGAAGTGGTTTTACGAGGGGGAGAGAGAATGACAGAATGTCAGGAGTAGGATGGCATTCTATAATGAATTCTTTATGAAAGGTTATAATTTCTATTATGATTGTCTCAACTGCAATCGGCAATCATCTTGTCAGTGAATAATAATGTATATGTTGGATCAGAATGTTTTTTTTTGTTTGATCTCGTGTGACAGTTTGATGAGGATAAATTAAACTTTAGGTTGTTACAATGTCTGTGGTTGCACAGTAAGATATATAGCATTATTCTGCTGTTTGGAAATTTCCAGCCTGTCTGTAAAAATAGTTTTCTCTGCACATGAGGTTATGGTACAGCCTAAATGTAGGGAGAAATCCCAATATAATTACACTCTTTAAAAAACATCATTATAAGCTACAGTTCAGCGCTTCTCTTTATAGAGATTTTTAAAAAATGAAGGTGGGTTCAGACTGGTTTTAACTTGCGGTCTCTCCATCTTTCACTTTCTTTCAGTACTACACAATAAGTGATCCAGAGAGCGTCTGTGGACGAAATGGTTACAGCTTTCCTCAATGAAAGGCAAGCCACTACTGAGGAGATGGCTTTAGTAAGCAATGCACTGGCTGCTTACTCCTTCATAGCAGGTAAAAACAGGTTTGGTACACTACTACTATACTAACAGCCCCAAAACTATACCCTGTACTAAAGCAGGGTGATTAAATGAAATTTATTTTCAATTACAATTTTGTCTTACAACAGTTGTGAACAAAAGATAATATTGTGAATAATTGTAAGATAACTGCGCCACATTCATTTTTGGGATGATGGTCCCGCTTTGTCTTGTTTATATATCCAGTTCCTCCTTGCTTTATATGGCAAAAAGTATTCTGATATATTTTCATGTAACATTTTAGATATTTGTTTTTTATAATCTATATCAATATAATCTAATCCTTTTATATATATATATATATATATATATATATATATATATATATATATATATATATTACATTTTTTCATTAGTTTTATACACAAATATATAAAATATATTATATATATATATATATATATATATATATATATATATATATATATATAAAACAACATAAGTTAGATCAAGGACTAAGAAACAAACTTTTGATGCAATGTAAATTCATTTATTAATTATAAATTAATTGGCATTTATTTATATGTAAAAAAAAATATTTTTATTATATTTAAGGAAATCCACTGTGAAAAAGTGGGGGGGGGGAACGTTGGATTGAAATCAGTGTCATTGAGTAACTGTGTTAAATAATCATGATCTCAATATTGAGCAAAATAATCATAATTTTTGCCAGAATCGAGCAGCCTTACTGTACATGCTTCTACACCTTGGTAAAACTTTGGGTTGCACCACATGACTGATTTTTTCATTCGTTTTCTTTTTCTTTTTTTTTTCAAATGTTTATATTATTTCAACAAAACATTAAAAATATAAAGTATATTACATTATTAAAAATAGCTTATTTGTTAGGAATCATAATAAAAGATTATGCAGAACTATTTTGAAGAATTTCATCCTTTAAATGTTTCAATTATTTAAATTTCCTTTATTATCAGGATGATGCTACCCTGAATGCTTCCATATCGGTACATATTGGTGTTTAATGATGAGTTTTTGGCTTAAGGTCTGCATTTAAAGTCACACCAGAGCAGTTCAGCTGGGATTAGGACTTGGCTTTCTGCAGACCAGTCAAGTTCTTCCACACTGACTAAATCAATCATTTCTTTTTGAACCTTGCCTTATACACAGAGGCATTGTTATGTTAGAATAGAAAAGGGTCCTGTCCAAACTGTTGCTTTAAAATTAGAAGCACACAATTCCCTAGAATATCATTATATGCTTAAACATTAAGATTTGTACTCATGGAAATTACTAAAGTAGTCAAACCTGTTCATTAGAAGGGGGTGACCCAATACTTTTGGCAGTATAGTGTATATATGTAATATATAGGCACACACACACATACATATTCTTCATTTGGAAATCAAAAAGATTACTATAGAAGAGCTGTATTATATTATATTAGTCATTAGGCTATAAACGCACAACGTAACGGTGGTCCAATGCAAAGTCTTCCTAACCTTCTGAACTGTTTCTGCAGATCACCCGGAACGGGCGGCACTGTATTTTGTGTGTGGAGTGTGTTTGGGACTGGTTCTCACTCTCATCGCGTTAGTGGTGCAGATCTCCTGTCGAACCGACTGCAAAACGCAACAAGCGCCCAAGAAAACCGGTAAGACCACGGAGAGCACCAGCGACACGAGCGACAGCGACTCGGACTGGGACAACACCTCCGACCTGTCGGCACGCCGCCACCGGCGCTTTGAACGGACGCTCGGTAACGTGTTCACCTCCGCGGAGGAGCTGGAGCGCGCGCAGCGATTAGAGGAACGCGAGCGGATTATTCGGGAGATCTGGATGAACGGACAGCCGGACATGCCGGCCACGCGCAGCCTCAACCGCTACTACTGAAGTCTCTGAAGCAACGAGACGGATGGTTTGAGGAAATATTAAACAATTCAGTAGCTATTAAAATGTTTGGGATCCAGTAAAGGGACTGAGATATGGGAAAAGCCAACTCTTACAATACATTTTGGAACATCTCTTCTGATGGCACTGGCACTACTAAGCATTTGTGTTTTTGAAGGTGCACTCAGTACATTTTTTGTTTATGTTGAGCCGATAGTTATTTTATACTTAAACTGACACCTATACTGACACCTGGTGGCGTGGATGAAAAAGCAACGCTTTTAGTTAGGGGTAAATTTATGTAAATTGAGACAGTTTTGCCATTGAGATAAATCCGTTCTTATTGAGTTTAAAAGTGATATTCATTTCTTTATGTGTAAAGCGTTTTAATGAGGGAAAATTACTGAGTGCAACTTTATGAAAACTTGTTTTTATGAAGAATTCACCATGACATGTAAAACAGGTGGAGGAAAAATAATATGCTTGAGCTTTGAATATGCTTGACTTGAAATACTGTATTTTTAATTAGAATGAATTTGGTCTGAAATTAGGTTCGGTCACGTGGACATTGGCCAATTCAGACACCTAATCTTATTCTTTAGTTGGCTAATATCTTTTTATTTAAGCAAAATGTCTTTCTGTTACAAACACTTTTATTATACTAAAGCTTTGTCTTGGAGCTCAGGGTTTTCATGACCTGTGTGAAGGATTTCTCTTCATTTGTCATATTTTGTCAAGCGACAAAACAAAATGATGGTCTGTGCCTTCATTTTAGAAAAAATCACTGTAAAAATTAAAAGATACTTGAGGTGGAAAACCTATAGACGCACTTTCTAAAAGATCAGTTCTAGAGACAGTGTGGCGATCAGAGTATCTTTTCATTTTTACAGTGTATGCCTTCTTCAAGCAAGTATTAATTATGCATGGAAGACAATCACCTCTGTTTGTACTAGATTTTTCACAGGATAGTATCGATTTTCTACATGGTGCTATAGGTAAAATCCATCCGTGCGTGAGCACAGTTGAGTCCAAATTTATGGTCCAGAAATGTCAGATATATCAAATATGTTTCTGTCCTTATTTCACCCTTTGGTGTTCAACACATGCAGCATTTTAATAATGTAACCAAGAGACTCACATGCTTTCACTGTCTCATTCCACACTCATTCAGTTTAAGTGTTTCAGCAATACTTTCATTTCATAGAAATATATGAATTATTAGAAAATGAATTTGCATTTGGTTATCTTTTAACATGGTTGTTTTGAATGTGTATGAAGTAATGTGCCAAAAGTTTGTCTGTGGATAAAGTCACTACATCTTTCGATAAAATAAAAACAAAGCTTTAAAAACCCTTTATTTATGCCACTACTCCTGTAATTCTGAATGTTTCTGAATGTATTAGTGCCCTCTGCTGTCCGATGAACAGCTATTATGACAGAATCATAAACATTTCAACGATTTTTATTCCCATTTTAGGACATGCAGACAAATAGATGGCCAGTATAGAGAAAGAAAAGGTACCTAAATAATATTTTAGAATCTTACTAGGACATGTATAAATTAGCACTGAATGGTACAAGACCATGTTTTATATTAGTACAAATTAAAAAAGTGTTTGAAGTGTTCTGAAAATTGTAAATGCATAAGGTTTAGTAGTTTAAACATGTTTAAACATGTTATTTTGACAGTTAATTATAAAATAAAAAAACAAACAAACAAACAAAAAAAACTCTTTCCTCCACAGATTAACCATAAATATTACAATTGTTATAAAATACTATGTTTTCCCTTTACATATATATACTTGATAAAATAAAATATGGATCTAATTAGACAAAATATATAAAAAGAATACATGAATATATATATATATATATATATATATATATATATATATATATATATATATATATATATATATATATAAAACCATAGAAATGTATCAAACATTATGGTAAAACAAACAAAAAAGAGAGCAGCAAGTACAATATGTCAATGTAACGTATAGTAAACATACATAGTATATGTAAACCGATTTTAATTCACTGAGGTTATAACTAATGGTACCAAACTGCAAATACAGAAAACTGCCAGCATATAGTGGTTATAAAATATGCTAATAATAAACCAGTTTCTGCAGGTTTTATTAAGGTAAATGTAAGACCACTTTAAGACAACTTAAAGAACATGGAAGGAATAAATTGAAAATTGGAGCTGTAATGAGTTGTATTAGTAACACTTCAACCGATCGTCATTACTTTTTAATCACTTTTTCCAAAAAAAAAAAAAACTGGCTTAAGGCTTGAATCGCTCTGCTCCCAACCACTAAAATATGCAAATAACTTTTTACTTCACCTTCTGATCATGCTACAAAAATGTCATGTACTTCCTCAACATTTTTTGTCTTATTTTCCAATGCAAATCTCTAAAGATTCTTAAATCAAAATGACATACTATACGAAGTCTTGATCATCATCTGATCAAAATGAAGCGACTTTATGATTAAAACAAGAACAAATATTTGCAAATGAGCTCAAAAAATAAACTTAATTAAAAGGAAAACAAGTTTTCATACCCCATTGATAGATATTTGTTCTTGTTTTAAGCATAAACACACTTAATTTTGTTACATTTTTCAACACTTCATTTTACATTTGCTTCTCAAGTAAATGTGTCTTGATTTAAGGATGTTTGGACATTTGTATAGGAAAACAAAAATACAGAGGAAGACATTTATTTCCATGACTTTATGAATTTAAGATTTCTGACTTTTTAAGACTTTTTAAAATACTTTTTAAGGCCTTAAATTGTGCAAGGGGTGAATTAAAAATCTTTAAGACCTGCAGAAACCTAGTAAAATGAAAATATTTACCAGCTTTATCCCAAATAAAACCTTGTATTAAAAATGTACCTGTCTTCTCGCCCCTCCCAATCGAGGACTTGTATTCTGCATTGTTTTGAGGTCTGGTATTGGAGTTGAGGTATAACATGGGTTCCTGTTTAACAGCTGTTTGGCAGTCAGGTGCAGCGCAGCTCCATTCATAATGGGACTGATCACAGCCATATTCTCTTTATCTAATGTAGAATCACTAACACTATAAGAGGAGTGGGGTTCTGCACTGAAGTAAACAGTGCTACTGCAGTCCACAGGACAGGTGTTATACACTGCACCCTTCTCTGGAGACTGCTGTCTGACTTCATCAATAGAAAATCCCTCATGGTTTTCAACTGGACAACTTTTAGATTGTTCACCTGCTTCCATGTCTGGCTGGTAACAACCATCCCCTCCAGAGTCTATGTCAGGTGCATCATCATTCTCCAGGATGACTGAAAGCCCTCTGTCTCCATACATGCAGTTAATCTTGTCTGTGTTTCCAGTTTTAAGAGCCAGATGTATTAGCATATGATGATGGTTCCAGTCGCCCTCTAGAGGCTGAACAGAAGATCTTCCTGCATGCTTATCAGGAGCAAAACCAGTCACTGAAAAAGTGCCATGATTATGTGTGGAGGATTTGAGGGTTGTGTCCTTGCAGTCCACATCTGCTGCTCTGTCAATAGTTGTCAGGCTCATTTGGAGTCTCAGACTCTGGAGGATCTCCGTAGATTTTGGATGAAGAAATCGGTAGTAAAGAACAACAAAAATCACACCTAAAAATAGAGAACAGAGCAAACTATATTTGTAATGTTACATTACATTACTTTTTATGATTGTTATTTTTCTTATTAAAAAAGAATGGTTTCTAGGAATGCATGATAGAAATACCAAATCAGTTATCAGGTTATATTTTTATTTATTGATCGGTATCTGTATTGGATATTTAATTGTGCATGCTTATTTTCCATTCAGATTACCTTGCCATCAACGGCAATGTTTAAAACACTAATAATTTAATAACACTGTTAAATATAATCATTATTAAATCTCAGAATGTATATCCATTTTTCATACGTTACATTATAATAGTGATCCTTAAATTCACTTGTAGCATTTTAAACAACTGAATAATTATCAATATCAGGGATTTTTTTATATCAATGCTTTTGTAATCTTTACCGATAAGGAAGCTGCATAAGACAGCCAGAGGAACACCCATGCTGTCCCAGGAAAGCCCGCTGAGCGAGTCTGATGCCAAAAGCAGAAGGAACGTGTTCTCCAGCAACATTAACTACAACACAGATAAAAGCTCTGGATCAGTGATCTCTGAAATCAGACAGAAATAAAAAATAAATACTGTATGTTAACAAAGATGTGAGCTATTGCTCATGAGAAGAAGATTAATTATATCTAAAATGGTCACCAGCAAGTGGCAGTTTTCTAGATATTTTGCACGTTACAATATTTTGAAGATTTGCCCATACACTTTTATTACTTTTGTTATCTAAATCTATAAAAAAATATTTTTGTTAATTGAAATAAAGCTGAAATAAAATGTTAGATGATAGATAGATAGATAGATAGATAGATAGATAGATAGATAGATAGATAGATAGAACAATTAAAAATATTAATGAAATTATATTATTAAATATTGAATGAAAAAATTAGAAGTGTTCTTTTGGCAACAAACTGAAAAATGTAAGTTGCCAAGTGAAATACTAAAATCATTAAAACTAAAAATTAAATACAAATAAAAGCTAAAAGGTAAATAGGAATGTTTAAATAATATATATATTTAAAAATATCTGTAATTTAAAAATATCTTTAAATAGTTAAAAAATAATATTAAAAAAAGAAACGTAATAAAATTACTAAAACTTGAAAACCGCAAACAAAAGCTAATTCAAAATATTAATAAATACTATAAAAGTATATAGGTAATACTAAAATAACACTGCAGTGCAGAGAGACCAACCAAATAGAATCCAGTCATGTGGCACCGGGAGCGCCCGTCTTTAACGTTAAGGAAGAGGAAAATGTGCATTGCCCCTAAGATGAAGTTGAAGAGCCGCCAGGAAGCACGGTTAATGCAGATGTCTGTCTGCTGGGACACTTGCCAGAATGTCATAATGAGCCAGTGGAAACCTGAGCAGGGATTTAAAGAGACAACCACAAAGCAGCCATTTATTAACAAATCATCCCTTTCCAGGTAAGAGTTGGGCAATGACAAATTACTTAAAAGCACTCAGGGCTGTCACGCCAACTAACTGTGAAAGCTTGTGTGTGCTGAATTTGTCTACACAAAAACACATAGCTTAGCTCACCCATGACTCCACAGGACCACCAGTGAAATGTACTGCAGAAGAACATGAGGCTGGCCACCCTGGCACCCAGCATGCCCGCTCTCCATATGAGCTGGCACAGCATTGCAGCAGGAGTCATATGCAGGTGTCCAGGACGGAGCAGAAAGCATGAGCGGCTGTACAGGACCAGAAACCAGGACACATTCAGCAGGCTCAGCCCGACACATAAGGCCACTGTAAAAAAGTTTAAAGAGATCCAGGGAATTATTGGTTTCTTGTGACTATGAAACTGATTCAAGGAACAGTTTACCCAAAAATAAAAAATGCATCAAACAAATAAAAAATTTACCCTTAGGCCATCCAAGATGTCGATGAGTTTGTTTCTTCATCTGGACAGATTTGGAGAAATGTAGCATAACATCACTTGCTCACCAATGGATGTGAATGGGTGCCGTCAGAATGAGAGTCCAAACAGCTGATAAAAACATAACAGTAATCCACAAGTAATCCACACAACTCTAGTCCATCAATTAATGTCTTGTGAAAAGCTGCATGTTTGTAAGAAACAAATCCATCATTAAGGCGTTTTAACTTTAAACCGCTGCTTCTGGCCAAAATACCAGTCCATAATCTATAACAATGCTTCCTTCAGTGAAAACGTCCATCCCCTGTTTTCCTCTCGCATCAGAGTTCACCAAAATATTTGTTTAGAACTGTTTTGTACTGTTTTCGCTTTTGAGTGGTGTTTGATCTGCACACATTTCTCTCCTGATTCAGACGAGATTACTTTATCACTGGAGAAAGTAATATTATGGATAGAGGAGCCAGAACACATTAATTCATTATTTGATCGGGTGGTGTTGTGTGGATTATTGTGATGTTTTTATCAGCTGTTATTCTGAGGCACCCATTCACTACAGAAGATCCATTGGTGAGCAAGTGATATAATGCTGTAATTTCTCCAAATCTGTTCTGTTGAAGAAACAAACTCATCTACATCTTGAACAGCCTGAGGGTGAGAGTAAAAGCAAGAATGACTAATTCACAATTACATAGTACAGTATGTCTTAACAATTGTGTTACCATAATAACATTTACAAAAGCACAACAAAACTTTTTTTTTGCTCAGTGACTCATTCAGTCATAATCACTGACTACTTTATTACTTCCACAGAAAACTGTTGACATGAAGCTAGTTCTGTTTGTGCCAATGAGAAGTTGTGTACCTGGGGACAGAAAGCCAGGGTGAAGGGTGAATAAACTGTAGGTCTGCAGTAGACTTTGAGGCAGGCTGAGCGTCAGGGCCTCGATCAGTAATAGAGCAGACACATCGGCCTGCTGCATTAGTAATGCACCAAACTTAACCTGCCCACCCTGAGACTTCATGCAGCTCCATAACCTGCAAACATAAAAAAAAAAAAAAAAAAAAATACATAAGCACACATCTCAGAAACCAGTAGCCTATTGTATGATAAATAATATCATTGAGTGAAACCTGATATGAACATGCACAGGTCATATTTCAACCACAATGAGAAATTACACTACATACACTCACATAAACAGGTGCATCTCAATAAATTAGAATGCCATGGAAAAGTTCATTTATTTCAGTAATTCAACTCAAATTGTGAAACTCGTGTATTAAATAAATTCAATGCACACAGACTGAAGTCTTTGGTTCTTTTAATTGTGATGATTTTGGATCACATTTAACAAATAAAAAAAACAATTTTAGTGAATTGTTGGCCTTCTGGAAAGTATGTTCATTTACTGTATATGTACTCAATACTTGGTAGGGGCTCCTTTTGCTTTAATTACTGCCTCAATTCGGCGTGGCATGGAGGTGATCAGTTTGTGGCACTGCTGAGGTGGTATGGAAGCCCAGGTTTCTTTGACAGTGGCCTTCAGCTCATCTGCATTTTTTGGTCTCTTGTTTCTCATTTTCCTCTTGACAATACCCCATAGATTCTCTATGGGGTTCAGGTCTGGTGAGTTTGCTGGCCAGTCAAGCACACCAACATTAACCAACTTTTGGTGCTTTTGGCAGTGTGGGCAGGTGCCAAATCCTGCTGGAAAATTAAATCAGCATCTTTAAAAAGCTGGTCAGTAGAAGGAAGCATGAAGTGCTCCAAAATTTCTTGGTAAACGGGTGCAGTGACTTTGGTTTTCAAAAAACACAATGGACCAACACCAGCAGATGACATTGCACCCCAAATCATCACAGACTGTGGAAACTTAACACTGGACTTCAAGGAACTTGGGCTATGAGCTTCTCCACCCTTCCTCCAGACTCTAGGACCTTGGTTTCCAAATGAAATACAAAACTTGCTCTCGTCTGAAAAGAGGACTTTGGACCACTGGGCAACAGTCCAGTTCTTCTTCTCCTTAGCCCAGGTAAGACGCCTCTGATGTTTTCTGTGGTTCAGGAGTGGCTTAACAAGAGGAATACAACAACTGTAGCCAAATTCCTTGACACGTCTGTGTGTGGTGGCTCTTGATGCCTTGACCCCAGCCTCAGTCCATTCCTTGTGAAGTTCACCCAAATTCTTGAATCGATTTTGCTTGACAATCCTCATAAGGCTGCGGTTCTCTCGGTTGGTTGTGCATCTTTTTCTTCCACACTTTTTCCTTCCACTCAACTTTCTGTTAACATGCTTGGATACAGCACTCTGTGAACAGCCAGCTTCTTTGGCAATGAATGTTTGTGGCTTACCCTCCTTGTGAAGGGTGTCAATGATTGTCTTCTGGACAACTGTCAGATCAGCAGTCTTCCCCATGATTGTGTAGCCTAGTGAACCAAACTGAGAGACCATTTTGAAGGCTCAGGAAACCTTTGCAGGTGTTTTGAGTTGATTAGCTGATTGGCATGTCACCATATTCTAATTTGTTGAGATAGTAAATTGGTGGGTTTTTGTTAAATGTGAGCCAAAATCATCACAATTAAAAGAACCAAAGACTTAAACTACTTCAATCTGTGTGCATTGAATTTATTTAATACACGAGTTTCACAATTTGAGTTGAATTATTTATTGAGATGCCCCTGTCCATATATATATATATATATATATATATAGAAAATTCCTATTATAGGTCCTTTAAGATGTTTTACACTGACATTTTCTTGATTTTGGAGTTAAATGTGAACTGAACATGTTCTCATGAATTCTCTCAATTATATATCACTGTCATTTTATTGTACAGTAATTTAGTACAGTTTTCCACCTCATTCTTTATAACTGAATTAAAACAGTTGTAAATGGTAGAATGTTTTTGACCTGTGATAGATGCCCAGATGTAGGCAGTGCACAAGGAGAAGTAAGGGCTTGGATCGTTCTGCATCAGTGATGTACCACTTCAGACTGAGCAGCTGCACAGCCGTGAGAGGCAGACACAGAGCCAGAGTCAGCCAGGCCAGCAGCTCCTTTCCCATCCAGAGGTAGTGAGTAAAGCACAGTACAACTGACGACATAAACAACAAATATGTCAAACAACAAAGAGTCCATCTTCAACAACATCACTGAACTGAATCAACACCGAACTGACTTGAGCTGAATAACGACACTATTATTGTATTCTGTAGAGCTGCTTATAGCTCAACTGAACTTATTTCATTATTGATTGACTTATTTCAACTAAACCAACACTGACTGACTTTTGTCTGTAAAGTTTGCACAATCATTTTTTTTCTTGTATAGTGAATATTGCTTTATTTTGTTTATGTGGAACTTTGTAAAAGTGTTCATATTTGGATAAAATATTTTTGAAAGTATTTAATCTTTAATCAATTAAAAAAATAGATAAATCGTGGTATTTTACATTTCTTTTAAATTAACAACTGGTACACTATTATAACTTTATAAATCCTTCACAAACATGTAGAATGTGTATTTGAATGCACAAACTAATGATTTGATAATCTGTCAAGTATTTTATAATTTAAAAATGCTATTTTTAACGTTTGTGTTAGGATTTCCACTCTTTCTTCTCGGGGTATGTTTCTAATGTAAAGCATCTGTGTGACAGAGCACGCCCCCTGCTCTCCATTCATGAAAAAGGCGCTCAAATGCAGTGAAGCTATAGCAGCAATAACGTGCAATAACAAAACTTAATAATAATGCATTATTAATTCATAATACATGTCCAAACAGGCGAAAACCACATCCACATGCCGATGCAGTTGCCAAAATATGTTCAGTAAGCACAGATAGCGGTTTGGAAAGGAATGATTAATCGGAAAGTAACTTACGTGCCGCTTTCTCCAATAAAACAATGACTCCTGAAAAAGAGTAAAGGCAGACGTGACTGCATATGATCGCACTTCCCTTTCGATTCTGCATCGTTGTACTAAAACGTATTTTTCAAAGTTTGTGGTATAACTTCTGCTGTTCAAGGACAGTGAGCTCGTGCGCTAACAGTACATTGTGTGTCTTTCTGATCAGTTTTTGGAGGCTGCCGCACAGTGTGACGTCACGCACCGAGCAATATTACAGCTGAACCACATGTAATTTATTAAAATCATCCCAAGCTTTTCTCCTTTTCAAAAAAATAAATAAATAAATAAATAAAAAAGGATCTGTTTTAAAACGTGCCTACCTCCAAAAAAGCGAATAAAACTGGGACTGTTTTAATAACATTGATTTTATTTTATTTACGTATGTATTTTATTCTTGACCTCTGTTTATCTGTGTTTGGTTTATTGATAACTGTATTTTATTTATTTATTTAGACTATGTGTGGATTTTACCCCTTAGCTTTTTTTGTGGTCTGCAGTCTGCAATATGCTCTGTTTACAATTATTGCTTAAATTCAATAAATAAATAAACAAATTGATTACATAAAGTTATTACATAAAGTGTCATAATTATGACGTAGATAATTTGGTTTTGTTGTAGCTGTGTTGCTTACATCATACCATTGTCTGCCTGGCATGTTTTTACCCTTCTGTGATTTTTAACTGTAACAGTTTTAAAGTGCAACATTTGCACTTTAACATTCAAGTATTAAATATTAACAAGTATTAAGTGGCATACTTAATGTGGTGTGCTGAAATGTAGCTAAATAAACCAGCAGACAATGCATTTACAGAACAGAATGTTATTTTCATAACATAAATATTAATCAAAGTTGTACTTTTATAACAAGTCATACTTTTTTTTAGAATAAATATTAAACACAGCAGAGAGCATCTGTACATACAAAACAACAACTCTTAATCTATATCTAGCTAACTGAGGCATAATGATATTGGAATATAATAGCAAAGGCACACTAAGGTAAATAATGTTAAGCTGTTATCAGTTTATGAAGTAGAAGCTTAGTTTTATTACAAAAATATATAGCCTACCCCGGAAAGTTATTTTTACATAGAAGACAAAAACTTTAATCTAAAACTAAGTAAAATGTTATATTATAATATATTAAGATGTCTATTTGCTGATGTTTTGATGTTCAAACATGAACTTCCCTAAAACAAAAAAGATACCCTACCTATATGCTGATTAACTGGAGGGGTTGGGGTGGCCTGATCTGATCAGGGGTGCGTTTCCCAAAAGCAACTATGGTCGCAAGTTACCAATAGAGTTCAATGGAAATAACGACCATAGTTAGCTAATGATGGTTTTATAAAATGCACCCCTGATTTGTGCCACAAAACCCCCACATTGAATTTGTCCCCCCTCCACCCCCAAAACGCGGTCGATTTTAACCCTTTGACCTTTAACCCTGGCTGGCGCTGAGCCTGAAAGACGCACTCAGAAGAAAAAAAGAAAGATGCGCTCAGTGCTTTTCATATTTCATAACTGTTCAGTGTTTTCAACCGAATAAAGTTTATCTTAAATTTGTTTGATGATCTGAAACATTAAAGTGTGACAAACATGCAAAAAAATAAAAAATCAGGAAGGGGGCAAACATTTTTTCACACCACTGTATGTTAATAGATTAAAAGTGGGCATTAATAATTTAATTAAAGAATCACAATCAGGCTTTCTTAAAAAAAGATCTATTCATAATAATATAAGGTTGGTGTTGGATTTGGCGGAGTAGATTGATAGAGGATGATAGATTCATTTTATTTTTAGATTTCAAAAAGGCCTTTGATATGATAGAGTATGCTTTTCTTTTTAAATCCTTAGAACTTCTCGCTTTATCAGTGTTATAAAAATGATTTACAGAGACATGAATAGTTCCGTTTCTCTCCCTTTTGGTACTACACAAAGATTTCAGATTGGCCGTGGAATAAGGCAGGGATACCCACTGTCCCCTCTTTTATTTATTTTAGCTGTCCACTCTGGTTAGTCATGACTTATCTGTGAAGAAATTAAATGTATTTGGGAAAACCTTAGCAATCAGTCAGTTAGCAGATGACACTACGTTATTTTTTACAAAACAAAGACCAAATTCCTCTGGCTATCTCTCTAGTCAATTCCTTCTGCAAAGCTTCAGGGCTTCATCTAAATTTAAACAAATGTGAACCTTGGCCCATTCAAGAGTTGTTCTTGTATAACATTCCAGTTGAGACAATAAAATATCTAGGCATTTCTATTTCCAGAGATTTGAAGATTAGTATGAAAGAAAATTTTGAAAATAAAATACATAAAGCCGGTGGTATCTTGAATTGCTGGTTGCAAAGAGACATATCAATTTTCGGGAGGATTCTTCTATCTAAAGTTGAATACTTATCTAGACTGATTTATCCAGCTTTTGCTTTAGTTCCCTCTTCAGTTATTATAAAAACAAGCAATCAAAAAATGTATGACTTTATTTGGAGGCACAAAAGTCATTATATTAGAAAATGTGATATTATTAAAGTGTACGAAGAAGGTGGTCTGAATGTAATTGAATTTGAGAGTATAAATATTTTGTTAAAACTTAAGTAGCTTCAAATGTTTTTAGGTAATACTGAGGTATGCTATGCCTTCAGCTTTGTTTCGTAAATTGGGTGGTATCTGCTTTCTTCTCAAATGTGACTTTGATTTACCCAAACTTCCAGTGAAACTATCAGCATTCCACCAACAAATCTTACTATGTTGGAAATTGGCGCATACACAATTTTACACCTCACAATACTCCTATCTGGAATAACAAATATATTCTACACAGAAACAAATCCTTATTTTATGAGGACTGGGTAAATAGAAATATTTGGTCAGTATTGGATCTAATGGATGAGAGTGGTAATATGTTAGACTACAATTCATTCACTTTAAAACATGGATTTGACTGTCATCCAAAGCAATTCTTTACTGTTATTAATGCAATACCTTCAGGTATAAAAATGTTAATGTGATGTTCCCTTTCCTACTCCAAAATTACTGCTGTCCTTCCTTTGTTATATGTTGGTGATATTGAAATAGAGAATAAACTCTGCACTAACAAATATATAATATATCATCCAGTCATGCTACCCTTGTCAAATAAGAAATAAATTAGATCACACTTTTGATAAAAACACTATTAAATATTTCAGAACAGCATCTAAAATTTCCTATTCTCCCCAAGGTAAAAGAAATACAGTTTAAAATATTAAATGATATTTATCCCTCCAATAAATTTCTGCACTCAAAATTTAATTTTGAAAATGTGCCTTGTTATCTATGGAAAAATTTATTTGAAGATACAGAACAGAATATTTTTGGAAAACATTGCAGGACTGGATGGTAGAGAAGCGTGTGGTTGCTGATAGTTTCACTAAGATGTAATGTACGGAATAACCAAAGAGTGCTCTGTTTTGTATGACTTGATTAATAATATTATATTATTAGAAAATATTTTATACATAAATGTCGATATTTTAAATCTCCTCCCTTGTTTATTGTGTTTAAAAATGATCTAAAATACTTTTCAGATGCCCTTAGTAAAATGAAAGGCAGTACAACTGGTTAATTTGATTGTATTATATAATTTGTTGTAAGTATATTTTCTTTTCTATTATAATTATTTTCTTTTCGTTCTTGTTTTTTGTTTCTTATTTTTATATTTTATAATGTTTTTTGGAATATTTTGTAATACGATTTGTCTGGAATTAATATGGTTCTATTGTGCTGAGCCTTCCATAAAAAATTCTTTTTTGTATTATTAAGGCCATTTTGTTGTACTCAGATTTTGTACTCAATAAAAAAAATAAATAAATAAAAGTTTTGAATTTTTATATTATAATTATGATTTACCAGAGCGTGATTTTCTTTGGCTTCCATACTATTCATCACATTTACAAAACTAAATTAACAAACAGTACTGTGATTACTCAAGTAAAGAGATTTGATCACGTGAGAGTCATGAGACTCCAAGCGCACATGACTTATCACGTGATCTGTCGCTGCTCTATAAAGCCATCGTGCTCTTCAGCTGTTGTTTATTTCGGCCCAGTGCAACTTTTGGGGAGTGAGACACATTTCAAAGAACAGCAGACGGAAGACAGGTAAGACTTCTTAAAATCCACTTTTAAGTTACGAGGATGTAGATTATTATTTTTTGTTTGTTTGTTTATAATTTGACCTCCAGATAGATATTGCAGCATGTTTTATATTATCATACTAAAATTATAATGCGAAACATTTTATTAGGGAATCGTATGACTTTATTTCAAAGGCACTTCCTGCTCTGTTACGAAACACAATATGAAAGGCTTACAGCGACTTCCTTTGATTTTAAACCAGGGCTGCAGTTAAAAACGAAACTGGGAGAATTGGAAACCATATCTTATGTTTGAACACATGTGAATGCTTCAGTTGCTCTGATTGACATTACGCTGCTCGTTTACTTACAAATACACTATTAGATTTACAAATACACTATTAGATTTACAAATACACTATTAGATTTACAAATACACTATTAGATTTACAAATACACTATTAGATTTACGAATACACTATTAGATTTCAAACATAAGTAGCACTGCACTAAAGTGGTAAGGTTCAAATGCCGCGAACAATAATGTTTGCACTATTCACTGACTTCTGACGGTGTTAATACTACTTGAAGCAGTGTTTTTGACTAGTCGTCCAGATTACAGTAAATTTTAAGGTCAGAGTGGGCTGGCTTTCTCAAATTAGCAGGTTGTTCCTTGAAATTGCTGACTCACGTACGTCTTATGATTGGTGATGTCATTATAGGCTTTTTAGAGCAAGTGTAACCAAGCATGTATGAAAATGATATTAATAAATATGTGCTTTGTGAAAGTTCACTGTAGTTGTCAAGACTGTGGTAAGTCAGGAATAGGGAAGTAAAATTGTTTAAAACACCATCTGCTGTTGAACCACTGAGTGAGGGGCCCTTTAAGAAAGACATGCATGCATACATACGCACACATGCACAAATAAATAAAATAAAATGTACACTTCTTACCCAGAGTAGTTAATCAAGGCTTGTTTGTCTGGTTGTGTAACCATTAGGAATCTTGGCCATGTTTAATGGCATGACTGAAGATGACACTACTGTAGTCAGTGATCTGTTTCACCTGAAGACTGAAGTGTTTTTGACGTGCCACCTGACTGTTGTTGATTTAAGGCTATGATGTTTAGAACTTAAAACTTTTAGTTGAAGTGCTTCATGAAGCTGGCTAAGATGCTGCAGTTTATAATATTTATTTTTTATTTTTTTTGTTTTTTTGTTTTTGTACTGTTAGAATTGCACGTAAAGCCTCCTTTCTGTATACAAGTGAGACTAATTGAATTTGTTTCAGAATGTGGCGGCTGGCTTTCTTGTGCGTGATCTCAGCCCTTTCGGTTACCTGGGCTCGACCTCGCCTCTCTCCCCTCTCTCATGAGATGGTCAATTTCATCAATAAAGCAAACACTACTTGGAAGGTAAGAAGCCGTTCTATTCGCTGATGCTTTAAACTGCATCCTAGTGAGGATAAATGAGCCACTATTGGAAATACCTTTGTGTTGAGGCATTTTCTTCAGTGCCTCTTGCGTAATTTAACACCAAATTTAATTGTCACCTATAGGCTGGACACAATTTCCGTGATGTGGACTACAGCTATGTGAAGAGGCTGTGTGGGACTTTGCTAAAAGGACCCAAACTCCCGATCATGTGAGTTCAGTTGAATTTGTTGTGAGATGAGAAATGAGTGGAGAAGAATCAAAGATGAAGTGCAACTAGTTAACATTGCAGTCATGGTATACATATGACTACTTTGTCACATGATGCTGTTCTTTGTTTCCTCATCCTTATTGCTTTCAGTTCTGCATTCTGGTATAACAGATTTTGCCTTGTCTTTAACCAGGGTACAGTATGCTGATGACCTCAAGCTCCCCACTAACTTTGATGCCAGAGAGCAGTGGCCCAACTGCCCCACTCTTAAAGAGATCAGAGACCAGGGTTCTTGTGGGTCATGCTGGGTGAGGTCTTCTCTCTGGTGGATTCAGTATGACCTTGGATCTGTTATTTGTACACTTCATAATTTTACTGAGATTCTTCATTCTCTTTGCAGGCATTTGGGGCTGCTGAAGCCATATCTGACAGAGTATGCATCCACAGCAATGCCAAAGTGAGTGTGGAGATCTCCGCTCAGGACCTGCTTACCTGCTGTGACGGCTGTGGTATGGGGTAAGTTAGACAATGCTGTAATGTCATTACAGCTACAGGAGGACCCGGTGTATGATAATGCGTTCTGGATAACACTAAGCAAGTATGCTTGCTTTAAATGTAATTATTGTGCCATGTATGGCTCAATCGATTTGACAAGTTCAAGACTTACAAGGTGTTTTTGGCCTTCCTCTTACAGTGATACATTGGTGTATCTAAAGCTTGTGAATGCTTGACTAAAGGCTGGAATACACTACATGTCTCTTCAAATCTGAATTGATTTTAAAACTGTAGACATCAAACTTTTTTTTTTTTTTTTTTTTTTTTTTTTTTTTTAAATCTCAGATGTAACGGTGGATACCCTTCTGCTGCTTGGGGTTTCTGGACCTCAGATGGTCTGGTCACCGGTGGGCTCTATAACTCCCATATTGGTTAGTGACTTTGTTCTTATTTACTTATTGCATTTGGAAACCTTGAACTTAATAGAACTTATTTATAGGCTGTCGTCCATACACCATTGAACCCTGTGAGCATCATGTGAATGGCAGTCGCCCTCCTTGTACCGGAGAGGGTGGAGACACTCCTAACTGTGATATGGCCTGTGAACCTGGCTACAGCCCCTCTTACAAGGAGGACAAACACTTTGGTAAGAATTCACAGAACCCTTATAGTTCAGTACAGGGGTGTTTTTTTTTTTTTTTTTTTTTTTTTTTTTTAATTTTGCATCTAGTTGGACATCACTTTAGATCCGTGGTTCTAAACCTATTTGACTCCAAGCCTCCCCATTGTCCACAGGAATATTTATAGGCCCCCAGCCCTAATTTTGTTTTTAAAACGCTGTTCCTTATTTCATGGTTCCCCCTTTCCAGCCCCTGGGTTGAGAACTGCTGGTTTAAAATCAGGAATTTATTTTTGAATGCTGCTGAAACATGAGTTAATTGAACTTATTTGTGGTCCTTGTTTGTCACTGCAGGAAAGACGTCCTATAGTGTCCCATCTAATCAGAAGGACATTATGAAAGAGCTCTACAAGAATGGCCCAGTAGAGGGAGCTTTCACTGTCTATGAGGACTTCCTACTATATAAATCTGGTTGGTTTGTCTATTATTCATGTACATGGCAAGATTACTAATACAACATGGAACCGATGATAATTCTTCACTCATTTTTGTAGGTGTATATCAGCACGTGAGTGGATCTGTACTGGGTGGTCATGCTATTAAGATCATGGGCTGGGGAGAGGAGAATGGTGTCCCCTACTGGCTTGCTGCTAACTCCTGGAACACTGACTGGGGCGATAATGGTGAGGGTCATTTTTCTTTTGTATGAAGATTAAAATGCTCCTATTATTGTCTGCAGTTTGTTACCCAACCCAATGAAATGCCAAGGGAAGTGTTCCTTTTTTTTTTTTTTTTTTTTTTTTTTTTTTTTTTTTCTCCACTTTAGGATATTTCAAGATTCTCAGAGGTGAGGACCACTGTGGCATTGAATCTGAAATTGTGGCTGGAATCCCACAATAACCACCAAAAACTGCAAGAGGACAGCTGAAATAAGCACCCTGTTCAAAAGTAGACATTGAATGCCTTCAACTTAAGCTGACTGCCATCCTCTATGGCCATGTTATATTAAGTATTGTTAATCCGTGAATTTTGTAAGTCTTTTTAGCCAGGGATCCTCGATCGGGTACGTTCTAGAATTGGAGTGACATTTTTATGCATCGCAAAATGTTAACTGTAGTCCAGGTCATTGGTGTCCGTTTTAGACCACAGTCTATAAAATTTCAGCACAACTTGATGCCTTAGCCACATTTATCCAGTATGTTTGACTTTTTTAAATTTGCTTATTTAGGTTGAATGGTTTTTACTTTATTTTAAAGTACGGTCTAAAATGCACTGTCTAAAATGTAATAAATATTAAAACCAAAGTATGTACTGTCATGGGTTTTTTTTTTTTTTTTTTTTTTTTTTTTTTTTTTTTTTTTTTTTTTTGCAAACATCAAGTTTTCAACTACACAAAGTAGCTATGTAGAGAATGAAAGAAGGCATATCATACCTAAAGGATAAAATGTGGGGTTTCACACTTTGTATAGAAATCAAGAAAGCTGAGGTTTCATGGTTATGGAAAATCTATACTAGAAATTTAGCATGAGTGAATATTTATTCATTTTCCCTTCATCTTGGGACATGCAGTACAGCTTCACTGTAACTTGAGCTTAAAATGAAACCTCAGCAATACTGCACAGTTAAGTTGTTCACTTATGGCAATGAAATTTAAGCCCTTTACATTCGGATCCATCCAAATTCGGTTGCATTCTCATCAGAAAATAAAAGCTCTTGAAGATCAGAATATACTCTCCACCTCTAATTGAGCTGTTTATTTCAAAGGCATTTAACCTCAAAAAAGAGGAGCTAGGTAAAGAAATATGGGAAGAGTTTGGTACAAAACCCTAACAATGGTTACTAAACCTTGGCTGTGACTAGATATCTGCTGTAAACCCAAACTGTACTTTTTGGGTTTGCATAGTTTGAACAGGGGATTACTAATTCAGGTGATTGTGTTTGGGTTCCATAACTATGTTCAGAGGATTCACAATAACTTGATGTGTACCACAATGCTAATATCATTAACGCATGCTCTTGTACTTTCATAACTTAGTATATCCAGAATTAAATTATGCATCAGTCATACAGTACAGTATATGCAGCAGATAAGTGGTTTTCAATGTATGGCTGATTTGTACAAGTCTCTAAAGGTGCACTTCATGCTTAATTTGGCATTATATCTCCGGTTGCTCTTGATGGACTGGTATGTTCTGATGATCATCTTCAGGAGGCTGCAGTTGGTCCTGATGTTCTTCAAGCTTTTCAGGTATCTGGTTGTGATTCTCAGCCTCCACTTTTTCTTCTTTAGCTGAGTCTTGTCTCATTTTCATGTTCAGACTCTTGGTTGACCTCTGCATCTTGTTGGTGAGTTTCAGAAACTTCGTCTTCTGATTTTGTATGCGTTTGCTCCTGTTTTAAGGCCTCCTCAGCAGGTGGATCAGGGGGAACATTTTTGTTTTCTTGCTGATGGTCTGTCATGGGTGATGATAACAGCTCTGAAGGAGCCAGTAGTCCATCCTGGTTCAGATCCTGAGTTTGTAGCAGATAATCCACCAAAGATACAACCTAAAGTGTAAACAACTTCAAGTCATAAGAGAATTCAAGAGCTTTTTACTTTGAATGTTGTGGCAAAACTAAGCAGCACTCACAGAATCTGCTGTCTTTGGCAGCATTTCATGATATGTCAGAAAATCTGTCAGTAGTTGCATCAGTTCAAGGCCATCCATCTGCCCACTTCTGTCATAGTCGTACAGAGAGAAAAGGAAAAATACCTCTGTGACAAGAAAAGAACAAATCAGACAATGAGATGGTTATGAAAACCTGAGAGCACCCAAGGTAAACTGCACAACTGAGAACATATGGTCTTACCTTTGTATCCCCCATGTTTAAATGTCATTTAAAACAAGTCTTTCATTTTAAAGATATATATTCAACAACAAATATTGCAATCAATATAATTATGGCAATTACAAACAAAACCTCTATTATATATTTTATTCTTATAACTTAATAGAATAAAGGCACTGGAATTATCTTAATATAAAATAGAAGCTAAAAATAATCTGAAATTGTATACAATGGAAAAGCACACAGAAGTAGTGGAAATAAAAGCGGTTAACCGAGAGACCATGTTAATAATGAACTATATTAACCTTGCTCCCTTGTGTTCAGCTCTGGACTGGTCTGTCCTTCCTTCAGGCTGCTCTTGATGTAGCTTTGCAAGAGCCTGTCATACAGAATCAAAGATCACAGGCCACTTTAGTTCCACTTTATATGATCACAGTATTTATAAACTGTATAAACTGAAAGGAGCAAGGATCTGAATTCATGCAGTAGTTTTCTGACTTGAAACATTTTAAAATTTACACTTTAAAGATGAATACTGGCACCATCGTGTAAACATGCACAACTGCATAACATCTTTGTCTTAGATGTCTTTAGGACTTATGTCATTTTAAATAATTTGGAAGGCACAACAACCATTTTGTTTTGCCACCTTTTTTTAACTATTGCTTGTTCAGCATGTCAGTGTGTCAGCTGTGGAGATCTCAGCATTATCTCTGATGGGACAACAGACTTTGAACCTTTAGTACTACCTTATTGATCAGGTGGGTTTGAAGATAGCAAAGCAAGACTCAAGGAGAAATAATCAAAAAATTAACCTGCGGTTGTCTTCACTGGAGCCAAAAGGATTTGCAAGGTCTGGAACAACGATATCATCACTGGAAAAACAACAATCACAGGAAATATGTGTAAATTTATTTCACATTTAGAACAAAATGTATATAAACACACATTTAGAAAAAAAGTATATAATCCACTAATAATTCACTCGTGAGTTAAATATTGAATAATTCTAGCCTGTAGGCCAGTTGTAAAAACATTCAATCTGAATTCAGTCTATTGCTTTTTATTTGATTTTCTGTCATTTTTCAATGATTGCTTAAATTAATTGTCAAAACACACATTTACATAGTATATTTTATATTGCATTTCACTTTACTGACATTTTCCAATAGACAGTAGTAGTAGCAGTAAAAAAAATATTATAAAAAAATAAATGATAATAACAATAAAATTTAAATGAGCAAATGGTACCATTTACTGCACCGCATGCTAGGCTATATTGGATGATCCTCTCTAAATATGTTTCAATTTTTCAGTAAAATCCCACTGGGGGGCAACAATATATAATATAGTGCAGTACAGTGTACTAGCATAGCGTTAATGCGGCCTACCTGAGTGTTTGCTGAAGTTGTGGAGCACACAGACTCAGTGAAGGGAGGATGAGCAACAGAAACCGTGTTGTGATCATATTAACTGCTGCACTGGATCGCTTTGCCACACCTGCCACCGCAATCAAAACGATTCGTGAATCATTAGAGAGGCAAATCGATCACTCAAGAATGATACAGTATAACCGTTTGAATCAAATACCAAATGATTCTTTCGGATATGAGGAGTATGACAGTGACCGAACAATGCGAGAACAATGAATCCTGTTCTTCTTTTCCTTTTTTTTATGTGCATTGTACTAATGGATGCTATATGATTTAATGACAACCAAAGCAGACAGTAAGGATGTAACAGAAAATCTAGAAGTGAAACGTGCCTGTACCTCTCGCAGCGGCGGTTAGCGGTCGCTCCATGATGAAACCCACCCCGGCTGATGAGAGCAGCTCTGCCCCGTATGTTTGCATCAGTGACGGGCTACACGTGGATTCCGTGGACCTATGGAATGCCAATCCTGCCATAATTAGAAATAAATAAATAAATAAATAAATGTACAAAGACATGTAAAAAGGCAAATATAAATAAATAAATATATAAATAAATGTACAGAGAAAAGTAAAAAAAAAATAAATTAATAAATAATTATTTATAATTTTATTTCTTTATTTATGTATTTTTTCCACATTTATTTATTTCCTCTTTTATTTATTTTCACATTTATGTATTTATTTACGTACTTATTTCCACATTTATTTATTTCTACATTTCTTTGTCCGTAGGGTAATGACGAGGGCGTGTTTTGCCTCAGGAATAGCAATCGAGCCAGAGTAGGCGAGGGGTAAGCTTTGAGGCCACAGTGACACCTTGTCGTGCCCAAACGAAGTACAAGAAGTGTAGCCTATATGACGCGCCTGTTGATAGTGTGTGATGAATGACTTAGATGAGCAATATGGCCAAAATCTTATATCACGGGTCAGTGGTGTAACTACTGACAGTGCAGGAAGTGCAGCCGCACCAAGTGCCTATGTTAATATAAATATGAATATTAATAATACAATATGTAATTAATGCCGAGATTCTTCACAGCAATGAATAAATACATAAATTTGCATGCTTCACTCGTGTGGTTTGATAGTCTAGCAGTAGAACTTTTGTCAAGCATTTCTGAGGTTCTGGGTTCTTATCCACCCTCACATAGACTTTTTTTTTTTTTTTTTCTCATTAAAACCAAAAGTGTTCATCAGTGATTGTGTATCAAGAGCTGGGACACGTTTGTTTGCATTTTGTTTTGTGCTTTTACCAGAACGAAACGCTCGAAGCATTGTGCACTGATAACAGCGGCAACAAGCACTCGCCATGATTTCAAAAACAACACATTCCAGTGATAGATCACCTGTTATTTAACACACACCAACCAATTTCTTATCGAATGGAGATGTTTCTTTCTTTTAGGTACATCCGTGCGGCACCGCGAGATGTTGCAAAAAATGGTGGGATCGTGGGGACATGTCCCACCTGCAAATTACGCCTATTCGATAGGCTAGTACTTTTGAGGAAACTATTAAAAATATTCCACAGAATGAATAGTCTTGTTTTATTTGTTATATGTCATTTCCATATACATATGATAAATTGATAATTATTCGTTGAGTTTCAGTTCATCTTTGAGACAGATGCTGCGTCCCAATGTGCCTACTTATACTACGCTCTTAAAGTATGCACTCTTTCGGTGAAGAAAATGTACACACTTTTGAGTGTGTTGTAGAAGAGTAAGCAAGCTTTGGGACATACTGGCTGCGTTCGAAACCGCATACTCAATGAGTAGGTACTTCATTTCAATAAGTACTTACTTATCGAGCGCTAAAAGAGTACGTACTGGGGAAGTCGTGGCCTAATGGTTAGAGAGTTGGGCTTGTAACCTGAAGGTTGCCGGTTCGATTCTCACACCGGCAGGAATTGAAGGTGGGGATTGTGAATGAACAGCACTCTCTCTGCCTTCGATACCATGACTGAGGTGCCCTTGAGCAAGGCACCGAACCCCCAATTGCTCCCCGGGCGCTGCAGCAATGGCTGCCCACTGCTCCGGGTGTGTGTTCACGGTGTGTGTGCGTGTTTGTTCACTATTCACTGCTGTGTGTGTGCACTTGGATGGGTTAAATGCAGAGTATGGGTCACCATACTTGACAATACGTCACGACTTTCACTTTCACGACTTTACGCTACAGCCAAATCTCGTTAAGTATGAATGTGATCCGCCATGTGGACGTTGTCATGTGACCTATGATGTTATAACAAGCGCAACAACTTAAAAGATACGAGTGACAGGTTTAAATCTGTAAATATTTTGATGTTTCTTGTTAAATTTAAGTATCGTTTCATCCCTCAGGCTTATAAATAATAATAACAACAAATGCAATTTTTGATGCATTATGATTATATGAATATTATGATTATTCAAATATATTTAACTTTGTCATTGTGCTTTTGTTCCCCGTGTATGTAAATCTCATACTATGATGTACGCAAACCCATTGTATTTGTTTTTTTGTCATTATGATTGTTTATTGTTAAAGATACAACCATCGTTCCCTGATCTTGTATGCAATTAAGCTGTGCAATAAATAATAATAATAAAAAAAAAAAGATAAAAGGGACAGGTGCATTAATACCTCATAGCATCAGTAACTCGACAACACTACATAGTACTGTTTTCCTCAGCCTTTGCAGTGCTTGCAATGTCTGCATAAAGGAGAGTACAGCTGCTCAAAGATCTCGCATTTAGAGAAGACTTGATTTTATACTGGAAAAATGTAAGTATTACTACTTAAAAAAGATGATTACCCCAGAATGCATTACTAGCTCACCCCAACACTACAATAATAATGATAAATGCTGACCAATAATTTTGTCATATGCCATAGGTATGCATGAATACACACTAGACAAATGCAGCCAAAGTGAATACATCTCAAGTTTCATTCATGCAATGAATTAATGCATTAGTTAATGAAACAATTATATTTTATTTACTGACAACAACAGGAAACATGAATAAATGAGTAAAAAATAATAATAAAATAATCACAATAAAAATACAAATACAAGTCAACGACACATAAAACAAACCTTTATTCAAACTTATTGTTCTAACAATCATGTATATACAGGCGGTGAACCCATATACTGCCATCTCAACACAGCTGTGCCAACTCTGCAGCTTTATTCTGATGAAGCAGCTGACCACCGTGTCCACCTTCACCTGTCTCTGCCGTCCATCATGTTCCTCATTGCTGCTGTCAGACTGAATCTGATCATGGATGGGAAAGGAACATCGAGGCTATTGTTGTCTGAGTGTACAGAGAGGATGAGGAAGACCATGATGATGCCCCTGAACCACACGATATTGAACAAGAGCAGGAGAACATGTGCGGGACAATCTGGCTGCTGCGTCTGCTCCAAACATTCGTGTGCCTGCTCTCCATGAGCACCACTACCTGCAAAACATTTAAACAGAGTAAAACTTGAAACTTTGAAGCTTCTGAAAATTGGGCTTTATTGACAGATGTTGTATGAAAAGAAACCAACCAAACAAACTTGATCAAAATCACATCTTCAATGTCTTTTGACCTTTTTCTAGATGTTCTCGCTGACTCTGGGCTCACTGATGACGCAACATCCGGCCCAGATGAGGCAGTAAGGGCAGGTGGAGTGATGGAGCGTCACACCAGTCTGCAGACATTTCAGATCATACAAAGATGCACAAATATAATAAACTTTAATAGAGCAATGTTATTTGATCTCTGTATTAGAAGTAACAAAATGATCTTACATTATATTTTTGTTTCAGGCCCCCCCCCCCTGCTGCTGTCACCTTTCTTTGCAGGTCCTGCACCACCACAAAAGATCTGTAGCAAAGGCACAGGAATCAAGAATCAGAAACGTGCTGTAATAACTCTGTTTGAATAACAATATGAATGAATGATAATAATTAAAATAAACTACATCTTAAGATTTAAAAGATGTTTAATTCATTTCAGTAGTATACTCACTGAGAGCCTTTGATGGCAGCATTCCTTCATCAGTCACTCTGCACCGGATAAATGTGTGTCTCATCTGTCCCTGTAACATCCAGACAAGATTCAGTCACCTCTGTGATTTATCTGCTCAATACTATATTTACATGTTGAGGTACTGTAGCTGCTGATGTGTTAACTCGCTTTTTATCTAACACAAATGTTCCTCAATTTATCAACAATACTAATCCACAAATTAAATAGATAACTTTTGTTTAGTTACTCCATGTAAATTTATTTACATTCATCTAAAGCAGTGTTGGCAACAGTGAATTCTACATAACACACATACATCACTCACTTAGATGCCTGTTCATGATGTGATGTGCTCATATGCAATTCTTTTAGAACATTTTCCTGCCACATATTAAATAGACACTTAGTAGTCGTCTTTAAAGATATATATGGTTTATGTAAATGCACTCTGGTGATGTACGTGTGCTATGGGAGCTCCCCTGTTCGCTTTACATAATAAAACGTGTTTTTACCGCAAAATCACAAATAAACTGTACTGTTTAGTGTTTACACATTAAGCAATTCAACAGTTTGCTCAACAGTAGCTCAACAAACGCGATTTTAACACAAGAAACCGTGTTTTTGGTTTGTAATACTCACATTTGTAAACACCCGAGTCGCTGTTCTCCATCACGTTCGATGATTACGTATCCTCTCGCGTGGGCTTCTGGGATAGAAAAGACATTTAAAAGTTATCAACCAAATGGATGTTTATAAAAGTTCACATTGCTGTTGCAGATGAAATATAACACAGATAACAATAAATAAATATTTTTACTAGGTTAAATGTTGATTATTACGCCACGTTTGTAGTTTTTTTTTAACACATTTTATTCGTGATTGTAGTTCTGGACCGAATCCTTCGCCAAAGCGCAATGAATTGTGAGCAATTTTAGCCATTAGAGTGTGCACGGATCCACACTTCAGAAATCGACCTGAAAAAGTAGACCATCGGGGGAATTTTGGCATACTATTTTCAACATACTATGCTTTGGGACACACTTATTCTAATCTCACATACTATTTAGGATGGATAGTATGAACATTGGGACGCAGGGCGAGTCTCGCAGAGACGGCTGAAAGCGCACCCTGTTTATTATTAATTTTATTTTTATTTTACAAAAGCACAAGGTTTTGTTTTTATTGTGAGTGTACACAAATAAAAGTAGACCATTTATAGTTTATAATGATGTCTTGCACTAATCTGTATGGCCAAAAATGAAGGAGTAGGCTATTTTAAGTTGTTTCCGCTGTAATGAGCAAAAAATCCATCAGAACGTGCCGGTGCGACAAAGTCTCTTTAAAGGGGTCCTATTATGCTTTTTCACTTTTTGAATTTTAGTCAGTGTGTAGTGTGTATGTTTGGGCATAAAACGATCTACAAAGTTACAAATCTCAAAGTCCACTCCAAAGGGAGATATTTTGTTTTTAAAAAAATCCCTTTTCAAGAACTACAACGAACGGCTCGTTTGGACTACAAAGTTGTTTTCCTGTATTTGTGACATCACAGAGTGGTCCATTAGAATATCCTTAAAATAAATCCAGCCTACGGAAATTCGAATGGTTGGCAGGTGGGGGGAACGCTTGGTTGAGCACTGCACGTTTCAAAATCAAAACCCGGTGACAAACAACAAGTTTCCACTTTAATATGTCTTGCAATATCCGTGCATGCAAAGGTTCTGCGTGATGCTCTTGTTCAATATTCTCGGGGTCTGAATTGATATGGCAATATTGATGACCTTGCTGTTTTGGCAAGGGGCGGGGCAGTACTGAAACGCCGTCTAAGCTGTTCGCCAAATAACAACGCACTGGGATAGCTAACCAATCACAACACATTTAGTTTTTCGGAAGGCGGGCCTTCATCAAACCCGGAACTAATCGAGCCATTTGTGCCAGGCTGGGGAGAAAGGTATTGTAATAATGTAAATTATGTGAAAAATAATGCGATTTTCGAACCACCAAGCACGAGAGCATGTTCTAGTACACCCCCAAAACAAAATCAAGACTTTGTAACGCACGGATATTGCAAGACATATTAAAGTGGTAATGTTATCGTTGTTGTTTTTTGGGCTAAATCAAGTTCTAGATAGGATGTCAACAACAGCTTAAAAATAACTACATTTACTATGTACAGATAAATACAACGGTAATATGTATTATGTTTATTGTTCTTTAATTCTAACATTATAACATGAATTGCAGTGAAACTGTTATACAGTTGAATTTATTTATACCATAGTCCCACAGATTTACACTATTTGTGGCATCATATATATGCAAATGAATTCTCTGTCAGCGGGAGGCGCTGTTGTAGCGGGAGAGAGCGAGGTTTCCCCGGTAACGCTGTACACAAAGCAGAGCTCTGCTCACAAACACTGCTTTATCAGACATTACATGCAAGATTAAATGAAAATGACATCCATAATTTTCTGAAGACAGTCGGTTTCCTTCAGAAATACAGTGATATAAAAACACCCGCACCGGGTTTTGATTTTGAAACGTACATTCAAATTTTCGGAGGTGGGATTTATTTTAATAATATTCTAATGGACCAATTTGTGATGTCAAAAATACAGGAAAACAACTTTGTAGTCCAAACGAGCCGATTTTTAAAAAAACTAAATATCTCCCTTTGGAGTGGACTTTGAGATTTGTAACTTTGTAGACCTTTTTTTATGCCCAAACATACACACTACACACTGACTAAAATTCAAAAAGTGAAAAAGCATAATAGGACCCCTTTTAAGCGTTGCATTTTCCCCATTCAAAACTATACGAGTAACACGTATTGGGTAGTCTTTGGTTCGTAGGCCAGACTGTTAAAGAAAGCTATAGGCCTATTTATGTTTAAATATTAGGCAATATATATATATATATATATATATATATATATATATATACAGTGCCCTCCATAAGTATTGGAACAGTAAAGACAAAATTGCTTTCTCTGCTGTGGAGTCAAGACATTTGCAAATATGATTAAAAGATGAATATGAGACAAAACTACAGAATGTCACATTTTATTATTAGGTCTTTCGACACATACATGTTTTACCAGATAAAAAGGACAGCACTTTTAGAGTTCATCCCACTATTTGATGTGAGCATAAGTATTGGAACAGTTGAATTTAAGGCACATGTAAAAGATTAAAAGCTAATATTTTGTTGCAGATCAGAGCAGTGAGTCTGCAACCCATAGACATCACCAGACTCTTGGTCTTATGCTTTGAAATGCTTTTTCTCAGCCTTTAATGCAGCCAATTCCAACTGTTGCTTGTTTTGGGGAGTTTCTGTCTTTGGTCTCCTCTTCAGCTGGTGAAATTAATGTTCAATCGGATTTAAATCTGGAGATTGATTCAGACAATCTAAGACTTTACATTTCTTTGCCCTGATAAGCTCCTTAACTGAGCTGGCAGGGTGTTTTGGGTCATTGTCCTGATCCAATATGAAGTGCTTTCTAATGAGTTTGGTGGCATTTTCTTGAATATTGAAGTACCCTTCCAAATTCATTCTGCTACTGTCATCATACATTAAGTCATCATTAAAATTGAGAAGTCCTGATCTAGAGACAGCCATGCATGCCCATGCCATGACACCACCTCCACCATGCTTTACAGATGATGTTGTATGCTTAGGATCATTTGCAGTTCCCATTTTTCTCCACACTTTTGCTTTCCAATCACTTAGATAAAGGTTAATCTTTGTCTCATTGGTCCATAAACTCAGAAACTCTGAACAGAGGTTTGCATCTTGCTGTGTAGCTTCTGTAATTCTGTGTCAAAGTCTCCTGAGGACAGTAGATTGTCAGAGCATCACCCCAGCTTTCTGGAGGTTGTTGGTGATTTTACAGACACGTATTTTAGGGTTCATTTTCACTGCTTTTATGATTTGTCTGTCATCAACTACTGTTGTTTTTCTCAGCCGATTAAGTCGTCGTTGGTTGCTGATATCACCGGTGGTTTCCAAACTCTTGATTTCTCCATGCCCTTTGTTTTTCCTATAGTTCTAATTAACTTCTAATTAACTTCCGTAAATATCACGTTTGTCTACTACGAAAATGAAACCAGGCCAAACTGCAACTTTTAGGAGACGTTTTATTCAGGTGTTAAAATAACGTAATCTGATATCATACAACTGTTCCTGACACGTTCTTACATGCAATTGACACACTTCTGTTGAATATTTCTTTATAGAAATGGCTTAGTGTCTTCGGAAAAAGTCCGTTAGCATCTCAACCGTTAGGCTAACTATAAGATGTAGGCTAACCATAGACTTTAACTCTTGTTTATGAAAGTTTTTGCTTTTAATCACATATTATGTGTAGATAACAGGTTTTTATAGTTTTGTAAATATTTTGCTGGCAATTTGTCAATGGATGAATGGAAGTAAACTCATTTATTTAACCTAAAATTATCCACTGTACTGTTAATCGGTGACGTTGCTTAAAAGGAGCGTGAAAATTAACTAAAACTATTTCAAACACGTTTTGATATTTCACGAAAAACAAATATTGATAAAAAAAATTGTACTGTGATTCTAGGAGCGTCAGATGTATATATTATTTATTAGTTATTTTAAGAAGGCTTTGACTTCCAAACATACTGTAATGACACCGTATGAAGATTAAGTTACTAAATTGGTATATTCTTCATATTATTCTCTCTTTTCTGCATTTCACCTCTATTCTAGTTTGTTTATTTCTAATAAAACTGACATTGTATATTATATATATACTACATATTATTACTAAAGTAATGTATGTATACATATATTTATATATGTGTGTATATATATATATATATATATATATATATATATATATATGTATGGAGTTGGAGCAGACCTCCTGTTGAAGAGCATCTTCAAGGCACTTGGAACCATCTGACTAGAAAGTAAAACCTCAAACATACACTACTGTTCAAACATTTATACATTTTTTAAAAATATATATCAAATAAATATCAAATATTTTTTGAATCTTGTATGTCCTACAAGGCCATCTCATTTAACTCTGCACTGAGGACACTTGGTATACAGCAACCTACAAAGGGCTCCAACATAATGAGAAAACGAGACACATATGATAATAAAAAAAAGTACTGATTTAACACTGTAAAGAAACATTTTGATGGCAGCATGTAAAGTACCAGTTTGGACGTGGTAAGTACGTTTTTAAAACGTTGGAAGGAGACATACGAACGTGATAAAAAATGTTATAAAAACGTTTCTGCAATGTTGTGAAAAAAACGTATTTTCATATGGTGCTATATAGCACCATAAGAGGTGCTATATAGAACCATTAGAGGTGCCATATAGCACTTTGTCAAATGGTGCTATTTAGAACCATAAGAGGTACCATATAGCACTTTTTCTCAAAAATGGTGTTCAACAGTGGTTCTTTGGCTTTTAATCACAGGGACACCTCGTTTGGTACTATATGGCACATATTCTTAAAGATAAGAAGCTTTATAGCACATTTGTCAAATTGTGTTATACCGAACCATTAGAGGTGCCATATATGACTACCATAGATAAGCCAATATGGTTCCAATATGACACTTTTACTTAAAAGATGAATGATAACTAATCGTTTCTTACCAAACTGCGGTTTTAAAGATTAAAACTCCTGTACTAAATGCTTACTGAGAAACAAAATACATCACACTTTCAAAACCTTTTAATTAATTTTTTTCAGCAGCAAAAAAAAATGAGTGCTGACAAGCCAGGGAATATACATATACAACATCACAATATACTGGGAGTTGTTGTTTTATACACATACAAAATAATGCAACAAGCTTGAAATATGTACATTTCTGAAGAAGAGAGTCCTGGTTTACATAAATATACTGTAGCCCTGTAATCAGGTAACTTTTTCGCCTAAGGTCTTAGGCTTACATTAGTTCTTTACTTCTAATCTAGTCTTTTTAACATTAAAGGGATACTCCACCCCAAAATGAAAAATTTGTCATTAATCACTTACCCCCATGTCATTCCAAACCCGTAAAAGCTTCGTTTGTCCTCAGAACACAATTTAAGATATTTTAGATGAAAACCAGGAGGCTTGTGACTGTCCCATTGACTGCCAAGTAAATTACACTGTCAAGGCACAGAAAAGTATAAAAAACATCATCAAAATAATCCATCTGCCATCAATGGTTCAATCTGAATTTTATGAAGTGACGAGAATACTTCTTGTACGCAAAGAAAATAAAAATAATGACTTTATTCAATAATTTGTCTCCTCTCTGTCTCTCTGTGTCAGCGTAGCGCCATTTTGGAGAATACAGCTGGATGCAAACTACATACATATAGAACCATTTTTTTTAGAGTGTATATACAGCTCCCGATCGGGGCGAAGTTCATGGGATTTTGTCCACAGAATGATAAGAGCACACGTTTTAACATATTATTTTATTATTTAACACTCAGTATTTAACTTAAGCGCTGCAAGCCATGCATACAGCGCCGGTGTCCTGACATTTTATCTTACCCATCAGATTTTCCTACCAGGGCTTATTGCGCATGCGCACATCAATATTGCGTCCTTTTTCTCACGCTGAACAACAATATTTAATGTATCTGCATTACTGTATAGGTAGGTTTAGGGTTGGAGTAGGTGTAGATGTTAATAAAACACAATAATAGGTATAAAAAATTATTTATTGTTGGTTTCCGGTAGCTGTATCCCTTCTAGCCACAACCGCGACTATAACACATAATTACTGTATTTGCATTACTTTAAGGGTAGATTTAGGGTTGTAGTAGGTGTAGACATTAGGGCTGTCAAAAAATTCGAATTTCGAATATTTGTCGAATTTATAAAAAAAAATCCACATTCGAATGCAAAACGTCATGTGACAGCAGCCACAACAGCACTTATATTTTATTTATTTTTTCCTTTTTATTCGAAACATTCCCAAATGCATTAACTATATCATGAAATATCTTGATTCTCACTTTATAGATTATGTTAGTTGATCTAGTGGGCGATGGTCAAAGTAACCTAATAATGTAATCTATTAACTATGCATAAAACCTGTCTGTTTACTTAATTAACAGAAATGGGTGTCATGCCATAACATATTTTAATACGACTGACTTTATATTTAATGTGAATTTAACATTGAAAGTTAATGTGAATAAAAACATTGTAAGTTAGGCTACTAATCATAACACTTTCATTGTAGGCTACAGAAAGAGATCAAAGAACATTTACAAAGAACTTACTGACAGTCTAGAGTTCAAGCACTCTCAAAAACTCCCATTATAATCACTGAAGCTGTTCACACTATGAAATGAATATCTTACTTACATATTCGTACACACATTTTGTTGTTTCTGACGAGAGAATTCGCCAGAAAGAGGTATTCCGTCAGTGAGCGAGTGAAGAAAACACCGGCATTTTAGCGATGACTCATCTGAATACCTCTGATTGGTCATTGCATTCATAAGCTCAACAGAATCATGTGTGATTGGTTATAATGCGCAGCGCTGTTCAAACGCGTCTGTCTCTGGCTCAGCGCCAGCCAGCGGACGCAGATGATGTGAATTTAGCAGCTGATGATATGACGCACTGAACGTTCTAATCACACCGGTGTGATTGTATTAAATATAGAAAATATTAATCGGCTATTTTTTGTCTTTCGGAAGCTGCATTCAAAATCCACTTGGCTCAAAAATCTGAGGGGGCACGTGCCCTCTCACTTTGAATGGGCATGACGCCTCTGCACCGTTGCACTCGCTTCTCGCACAAGAGAGACGCATGTTTAGAAAGCCATGTAAAATTAATGTAAGTTCAACTATTAGAAAACATGTCTCGAGAATTTATGGCGGGTTTTCCCCATCCCACTGCATGTCAAGTTTTTAAATGAAGAAAGTAGCCTACTCTGTGACTGGTTTTCGGTCCTTTGTATTAAACTATACATACATGCATGGTGCTGTTTTTTTCTAATTGTTTAAGCAACTTTATTAATTATATATGGTTTATACACATTATTTTAAACATTATGCACTTTTTTCAAAGATAGTCGTGTTATTTTATTACGCTTTGAAGAAACGTGCATAATATTTTGCTCGATGCGCCCTATTGTGGCCTCAAGAGAGAAGCCAAAAGCTCCCCCCCCCCCCCCCCCCCCAACTGAAATTATGCCTTTTAAATTCGAATATAACTTGAATTTTGATAATATTTAAGTAGAAAATTCGAATTTAGCTTTTCAGTCATATTGACAACCCTAGTAGACATTAATAAATCATAATTTGACAGGTAGCATTTTTCGTTGTCGAATTGTACTACCTACTGTTTTAATAGGAGGTAGCAAAATCTGCCAGGGTAGCACAAATCGACAGAACACCGGACATGACAGGTTTTCTGGTACGCAAAAAAAGTACTTTAAAGGAATACCTTAGCTTATTACAGTTACTGTGGCAGCCAACAACAGCACAGCTTAACCCTCCGCACATATTTATATTTAGTTATATTGAAAAACTTTAAATTCATTCGATCTTTTTTACCTCGTTTTAACATGTATTTCTATGGAGACCTGTCGTAGCTGTCGGTCAAGATGGCGGATAAGGCGGCACATAATATCCGCGTTCTGATTGGTCAGATCGCCTGTCAATCAAGCTCTTTGCGAATGGTCAATTGTCTGGATTTAATAAATAGGAAGAAAACCAAGAACGTCGGCAGTGGAATGGATTGTAAAGAATGAACCCACCCACGTCGTTATTCTTTTTTTAATAAATTTCTTGAATACATGTTAATTAGGCCTACTTAATTAATTGATAAGATATTGATTTTAGTGTGGTCTAAATTAAGTAGATTAGACACAAATTCGCTTATGGGTTCCCTTCTAGACAAGAGTGTTTGTATGTACTTCATAACCGTGCAGCCCAGGGGGCTCGTCGTAATAGCCTGCACTGGGGCCCGTCATTACTATGTTACGCCACAGTCACGAGTTAAGTCATTTAATATCACCCTAAGTGTAAGTATATTGAGTGACATGGATACATATACTCTTTATTCTGGACGTGGCCGTAAAACATCGTCCTGTCTGGATTTGTGAGATGTCTTGGGATGGCAAACATGAACAGTAACATCTTCAATAGATCTAATAACAGGCACTCTGAAATGGAAGCACTTGATATTTTCCATTAATAATCACATTTGGTGTGAATGGATGGGGCTAATAAGAGCTTGCGTTTGATTGAGACTCGGACACCAGGGCTGCATATATATATATATATATATATATATATATATATATATATATATGTATATATAAATACATATGTATATATATATAAATATGTATATATATATACATATGTATATATATATACTGTATATATAAATATATATATCCTCCTGAGACCCCCTGAAAAAAACTTTGTGAATTTTGCATTTTTTTCATGTCATTACATTGTTTAGACCATAAGAAAAAAAATTAAAAATAACATTTTTGAAAAATAATATTTTATTCATATTTTATTCTATGTCCTCTGTAGAGGACACAAGGACTCAGTTTTTCTAAAAAATAAAATGGCGTGAATAGACATCAAAAAGGCAAAACAATGGGATTTTTTTTTTTTAAATCACCAATCAATTTTCAGGTTTCAGGATTTTTTTATACTAAACTTTGTTTAAGGATGATTCTCAACTATGTTATAAAATATATAACAAAATGATTTGATATACCATTTTGTTTTATTCAATATGTGTGTAAACATGTCCATAAACTGGTTTTCCCATTAAACACAGTGTATCTATACACTGTATCTAATTTGCATATTAATGTGTTGCTGTTGGGACAGCATGTTGAAAAAAGAATTGTCATAATGGGAGTAATAAATGGCCAGATTTTCATAATAATATCTAATATTTCATAAGACAACTGATAAATAATTAATTTTCCTATTCAATTGTTATGTCTCCCAAAATGCATAATAAACATGCTTTTAGTCCTGGTGTCCTCTACAGTGGACATCTATGAAATGATGTCCTGTTTCATAACAGGAAGTCATATTTGAATTTGAAAACCCATAACATTTTCCTGAGATGTTGCTTTATGACAAACAATTTGAAAATTATTCAGATTTAAATGACAATTAAAAAATATAATCATATTTCCATAAGGATGTAAAATTTTTCACTAAATTAAATTTAGCCATCTTTAAAGACCTAGGAGAGTGAGTGGTCATGGTGAAACTTTTTAGACTATCTCTAAAAAGCCCTGAATGTGCTCTGTACAGGACATCCAGACTTACAACTGTGACATGTGAGGTCTCAGAGAAATTCACTAAAATAGAATGTCCACTACAGAGGCAAAAACTCCATAGCTGGGTCTCAGGAGGATATATATATTATTGCTTAATATTTAAACATAAATAGGCCTATAGCTTTCTTTAACCCTCTGGCCTACGAACGCACCGGCGCGTTCTGGTGGATTTTTTGCTCATGACAGCAGAAACAACTTAAAATAGCCTACTCCTTCATTTTTGGCCATACAGATTAGTGCAAGACATCATTATAAACTATTAATGGTCTACTTTTATTTGTATACACTCACAATAAAAACGAAACCTTGTGCTTTTGTAAAATAAAAATAAAATTAATAATAAACAGGGTGCGCTTTCAGCCGTCTCTGCGAGACTCTGTCTCAAAGATGAACTGAAACTCAACGAATAATTATCAATTTATCATATGTATATGGATATGACATATAACAAATAAAACAAGACTATTCATTCTGTGGAATATTTTTAATAGTTTCCTCAAAAGTACTAGCCTATCGAATAGGCGTAATTTGCAGGTGGGACGTGTCCCCACGACTCCACCACTTTTTGCAACATTTCGCGGTGCTGTACAGATGTACCTAAAAGAAAGAAACATCTCCATTCGATAAGAAATTGGTTGGTGTGTGTTAAATAACAGGTGATCTATCGCTGGAATGTGTTGTTTTTGAAATCATGGTGAGTGCTTGTTGCCGCTGTTATCAGTGCACAATGCTTCGAGCGTTTCGTTCTGGTAAAAGCACAAAACAAAATGCACACAAACGTGTCCCAGCTCTTGATACACAATCACTGATGAACACTTTTGGTTTTAATGAGAGAGAAAAAAAAAAGTCTATGTGAGGGTGGATTAGAACCCAGAACCTGAGAAATGCTTGATAAAAGTTCTACTGCTAGACTATCAAAGCACACGAGTAAAGTATGCGAATTTATGTATTTATTCATTGCTGTGAAGAATCTCGGCACTAATTACATTGTATTATTAATATTTATATTTATATTAACATAGGCACTTGGTGCGGCTGCATTGCCTGCACTGTCAGTAGTTACGCCACTGACCCGTGATATAAGATTTTGGCCATATCGCCCATCTAAGTCATTCATCACACACTATCGACAGGCACGTCATGTAGGTTACACTTCTTGTATTTCGTTTGGGCACCACAAGGTGTCACTGTGGCCTCAAAGCTTACCCCTCGCCTACTCTGGCTCGATTGCTATTCCTGAGGCAAAACATGCCCTCCTCATTACCCTACAGACAAAGAAATGTAGAAATAAATAAATGTGAAAATAAATAAAAGTGGAAATAAATAAATGTGGAAAAAAATAAAATAAAAATACATAAATAAGGAAATAAAATGATAAATAATTGTTTATTTTTGTTTTTACTTTTCTGTGTACATTTATTTATATATTTATTCGTTTATATTTGCTTTTATACATTTCTTTGTACATTTATTTATTTATTTCTAATTATGGCAGGATTGGCATTCCATAGTAGACGTGTCGTTGGCCGAATAAGATTAGCTCCTCCTCGCGCTCTCCACATTTCGCCTTCCACCGGCTTCCATCATCGCCACGTAGAGCCGCTGACACTGCATTTACAGCATGCAATTCCTCCACATGCACCGCCTCTTATGTGCAATATCTTATCCGTTACTGAGGAAATCCTGTCAGTAAGTGACCAGCTATTTCTTATAGCAGCCTTTGGAAAACAAGAGAACACAGCACGTCAGTAGAAAAGGTCTTTATTTTTGGCGTTTAAAAGTGTGTAATGCACAAACATTTACAGTTTACAGTCCTGCTGCTGACCCATTCCTGCTTTACTAAAAATAAATGGTTTTGCACAATTTGGCCACAAGGTGGCACGCAACCATAATGGAATAATACCGTGTCTTTGTGAAACCCACTCACCTATGCATAATAATAATTAATAATAATAATAATAATAATAATAATAATAATAATAATAATAATAATAATAATAATAACAACACGTTGATTTAATAATTAAGTTAATTAATAATTAATTAATAATTTACTGTAAAAAAGAATAAAAAATTATAGTGTTAATAGGTTTACTCTAAATGAGGCTTATGTTTTGAGTTTTGCCACATTATGGCGTTTTAAAGGCTACGACAAAGTATTACAGTGAAAGCCAGTTTTCGCTTTTTTGAAAGCTTTTCACAGTGAGTTATAAAGTCACAATAGAAAATAATTAAACCCACAATAACACATTCTGTACAACATTTTCTATCTATCTATCTATCTATCTATCTATCTATCTATCTATCTATCTATCTATCTATCTATCTCATCTGTCTGTCTGTCTGTCTGTCTGTCTGTCTGTCTGTCTGTCAAATTGTATCAATAGCTTTTTTTCATAGAATCACCTTGACTTATAGACACACAATCAATTGATGTAATTGATTCACTTGTTGTTGATCAACTCAAAGTGCACAAATGCTAGTTTATGGTAGAAATCAATTCCTGCGTTGCCTGCAGTCAGTCATACTGTACGTAAATCTAATGTTGATTGAATATTTCTTCTCATTGTATATAATCTGTGTCCAGTCGATAATTGATCTCAGTACAGGACAGAGGTCATTGTGAGGTGTGCTCTGTCAGAAACACATGGAGGTAAAGCCATCATTTGTACTGCACCCAAGAGTACACAAATGTTTCTATAGTGTTTTCATGGTAGCAAGTATTTATAAATTGCTAAGAAACTAATGATAATGCACATATCTCAATCTTATAGAATAAACATTATTTGATCAGTTTATTTTTACTGGTTTGATAAAATATTGCTACATTGAACAGCTTTTTTCTTAGCCATTTGTAAATCTCACAAGTGTGTGTTGTGTGTAGATGGTGTTTGATTTCCTAGCAGCAGTGCCTGTTTCATGTATTGCTTTTGGTACCATCTGTTCTGCCTCACTGCCAGATAGAGTTCAGCCAAAATGCTATTGTGTTTTCACAAACATTATGAACAATTTTATGCTAATCCTTCTAATCCAGTGCTATAGGAACCAAGCTTTTCTTATGGTTAAATTATGTTTGTTTAAACACACCTGAGTAAACTGATATTACAGTTGTTGTTAGTAGAGCATAGGGGCATCAGGTCAAAGGTCAAAGCAGATGGAGTATTTCCGGGAATGTATTTATGATACACACCTGCATAGCACACCTTATTTTGTCAACGATCGCACATCATATAAACAGTCATTTGAAAATGTCTGCAAATTTAAATTTAAATATAAATTTAAAATGCTTGTTTTCATAAAGTTGCATTGTAGAGTTAAATGTAGTTTAATGTTTACTTCAATTCATTCCACCTTTAGGGGGCAGAATGGGTATAAATCAAGATATTTCCTGAAAATAAAATAAAATAATCAGTATAAAAAGTCAGCAGTGCACACATACTGAGATGTGATTGACCTAAGAATGAAACTTAAATAGTGTGACAAACAATGACAAATTAAACAGTTGCAAGGTATGATTAATTAGCTGAAAGCCAAACAAGGAGGTCTATACATAAATATCTGTTAGCGTTCTCATTCATCTCAATGACACTCACATGGATGGTGCAGGACCCCACAGAAGTGTGTGATGGGAAATCATCTTTAGTCACTGCTGCCACCAGGTTATTTTGAGCCACTCACCTGAGCTGTAGATGCCATGTGACTGATCAATCTATGTAAGAAACCAGTACAACAGACAGGGAAAACATGAATCTGTTTTACACCATTAAGATCACTCCAAATAAAAATACCAACGCATTCATTTAATTTAACAATGTTGTTGTGAAAATGTGACAAATGTGATCCAATCAGAATCAGAATTCATACGGATCATAGTATAAATAAAAATATTATCCATTTAATGTGATACTAAATGAATGAGCACAATAAGATATGCATATATGTTTCAAAAAGCCTGTGTGGAGCCAGAGATGAGCACTAGTGCACTTCTAGTCTCTATCAGCTAAAAAGGAAATTAGTGCCAATGATAAGTAGAGCATGATAAAGATGATGAGCATATTCTCACTGTTCTGACTGGTGTGAACAGCCCTTCTGTACACTATGCATGAGCTGCTCTTTTCTTTTCTCTCTCCGATCCCGCTGTCTCTGCAGCATCAGTGGGTTGAGCAGCACAAACAGAACTCAGTCAGAAAGTGCTGCTGGACTGGGACAGACATTTCTTCACAGTGTTATATGAGGTTACATTCAAGATCTTTTTTTAAAGTAGTCATCCTGCTGAGTAGACAAACAAACTGAAAGGACAATGATTGCACATTAAAACACATTTCATAACAGTGTAATTAATAAACAGGAAGTTCTTATAGACAGGAAGGCGGCTGTTATTCTAGTCACATTGATGATTGTGTAGATGATTAGAGATGATTAGACTTTCTCAGTCAGCCAGCCTCACCTGAAAGATTAATACCTTGTCAACTAGCTTAACCAGTTAACCATTTTTTCAGATTTAAGAGTTTTGTTTCTAAATCACCTAAAGATAAATGAAAAAATAAATATTTTTTTTATTAAATAATACTATTAAATATTTTAAATAATAAAAAATAAACAATACTAGCAAAATATTAATATTTATAATCAAAACAACAACAAAACAACAACAACTACATGTTATTTAAATGGAAAAATGTTGTTAAAATATATTACATTTTTAAATCAGCAGTAAGTAAATATAAAATAAAAAAATATTAAATTATAATAATATTTATTTATAAATAATAATTAAGATAAACAAAATATTAACAATTAAATAATAACAGACCAGTTAACAAGGACAGCAACATTAACAAGAAGAAGAAGAAGAAGAATTATTATATAAAAGGAAAAAAAGAAAAAGCTTTGTATTTTATGTTTCAGTATAAGCAGATCTATTATCACAGTGGCTTTCCTCTGTTTGCATGAAGCAGTGTGTGAATGTTTTGCTTTCTCATCAGACATCACCATTGGGAAAGTGAGCTGTGTGTTTGTGTGAGGAAGTGTGTCGCTTGGCTGTCACTCAGACTCTGGATTAACTGACAGCGGAGGTCTGCTGCATCATGGGAAGCTACTGTAAGGCTGTCTGCCTCAATGGGCCGCTCAGCTCCCTTGAGAACCGAGCGATCGACGGGGTTCTAGTGGGAGCTGCTGTAACTCAGCATTCTCAGGGCTCTCATTAAGGGAACCGCTCATGAATAGAGGAGGAAAAAGTAATATTGGATTTTTTTGTGTATGTTTTATCAGTCAAAACTGTGTGTGGGTTTCTGAAGGGTTTCTGAATTTTTATTAGCTTATAATATTGCTGAATTCAAAGTTTAAAGGGCAGATGATATGAAATCAGGTGTTAATGGAAAAAAATGTGACTTCATAACATTTATAAAGTTATGAAGTCTGATATTGAAAATACCAGGGGAATATCAAAAAGCAATAAATGTAAAAGCATGTTGGATATAGTACCGCATTGGTTGTTCTGCTGTAACATCAAAGACCTGGACACTAGAGAACCCCTCGGAGGCGTCCCACCGCTGCTGCATGGAAATATCCACACTTCAAACTCAAGAGGCTTTTTGCAGTGTGCAAAGTGCAGGCTCAGCGGTTTGGCCACGGAAATCAATGCTCAACTGGAATGTAATATCGTTTCTGTGATGGGATAAAAACAAATGTTGTGTTAATTGGATTTTGTTTTGTTGTTTTTTGGGGCTGCCTACAGCTTAAAAAAGTTCTTCCCACCCTCATGACCCAAGACTGCTACTTTTCTTTTGTCAGCAAATGCACCATGGTAACAGTTAAAAATAGAACAGTACAATAGAAGCAGAACAGACCCGTTAACAAAAGGTAGAAGGTAGAGAGAATACCATTTTGTAGAAAGCCAATTCATCTGCACTATGCAGCCCTTTCCTTCCAGTGCCAAAAAGGAATGTAAATCACATTGACTCAACAGATTGTTTGTTTTGTTAAAACATGCATCAATTTCTGTATTTACATGAAATAAAGACTACTTTATGTGTTATAAAATAATATAATAATATTTGGGACCGAATTGCCTTCTAATTTTACTAGCTTTTTGTAAGTTTTAAAATATAATCCTTTATGGGAACAGTCAGTGTTTATTAAATAATATATTATGACATTTAGTTCTTCGCATGCACCTAAATTATAAATGAGAACAAACAAATGTTCAGCTTGATATTTGCTACCAAATTTCTCTCAACATTCAGTCTTCATCTTCAAATATTTCTGCCTGTTAAACGATAGATATGAAAGTGTTTGAATAAGCCTAAAAATACAATTGTTTTATAGACAGACGGATAGATAGATAGATGGACAGATGGATAGATAGATAGATAGATAGATAGATAGATAGATAGATAGATAGATAGATAGATAGACAGATAGATAGATGGAAGACAGATAGATGGAAGACAGACAGACAGATAGATAGATAGATGGACAGATGGATAGATAGATAGATAGATAGATAGATAGATAGATAGATAGATAGATAGATAGATAGATGGAAGACAGACAGACAGATAGATAGATAGATAGATAGATAGATAGATAGATAGATAGATAGATAGATAGATAGATAGATAGATAGATAGATAGATATGTCAGTGTAAGATGTGTTGAATGTTGGAGTTGTTGAAGTTCACACAGGTTGTGTTTACAGATATAAAGTCTGGTGTTGTTTTTGTTCAGGATGTCCTCTGATCAAACTAGTGGCATAGCAGCAGTAATGAGTGGAAATGTTCTTTCACACTGTGGCTTTTGTTTTCTTTGGACGCTCAGACATGCTTACATAACATCTGCTCGTGCTTGAAGTGCAGAGTCCTGATTGGCTTTTGATGATGGCAAGATTTACCGTCAGCTTCCGATTGTATCAGCGACTGAGAGCGGGATCTGTGAGTGTGTATGTGTGGCACTTTTTTTATGGTAGCGTTGCTCTTTCCCACAAGGACCCGATCCAGCCCCGTTTCCCATAAAGGCCTGATCTAAAGGTCTTCAACTCAGGAACAAAAGAATTTTCTCAAAGTGCCAATTTTACTAGACACTGATCAGGAAAAACACCTTCAATCTGTTGAAGAATAAGAATATTGGTTTGTTTAATCTGCTTATTTAAAGGCAAAGCACCGAGATGTAAAAATGTGTAGAAACATCACAAATAATGCTCAGGAAACACTCATAAAAATGCTGCTGAAAAAAATACAAAGGTAATAGCATAACAAGAACAATCTAAGCTTAACAAGCAAGACTTCTAGCAGTTTTCAAGAAATGTAAGTTCAAGTGGTGAAGACAGAGCAAAGGCAAGATGAACATACTGTTATTACAGTTAGTATGGCACTGCTCCTCTGACAATCAGCTCACAAATCAAATGTGGTAAAATCTAGGCAAGAAAATTGTGAAAAGTGTTTTTGATTTTCCAGTTTCTCAGTGTTCTTAAACCAGAAAATATCATCACAATGAAATGCATATATCTTGTTTGAATAAACTGCATTTATACATTGAAAAAGTGTAATGATTTGGATGTTTAGCTGGTGTTGAAAATCTTTCCATTCATACTTATCATTGCTAACCTAATAATAACTACGAGGAGATGCTACAGGCAATGTTTCAGTTCATGCCAGTGTCAAAAATAAAGCTTTTGCAATTGAGAAAAAGGTTTTATGCACCTGATGATTTAGTTTTTCTCTCAGTCAGTCTACTGTGGGTTGTCATATGCTGGCTATTTGTCTGGGCTCTATTATTATGGTATATTATCCACTTAGCATTGACACAAAGCCTACATGCATTTGACAGAACATTCATGGTCATTCCCCCTGTACATTTAGTCCTCAAAGCATCACTTAATGCAAATGTATGCTATTATTAAAAACATATGACAAAATAGCTGCTTATGACAAAATAATTTGTAACTGAACAGTCTGAAAAAGTCAGCTTTTTCTCAAGCCGTGATAAAACACTTATCTTTGGCCATTCCTCTGTTCACCAACTTCCACAGTCATCAAGTGACGTTTCATTTGGCTTTAAAGTATGTGAATTTAAAGGAAAAGTTCACCTAAAAGTCAAATTCTGTCATTTATTCACCCTAATGCCTTTCGAAACCATAAGACTTTCATGACTGAATGATTTGTTGTTACACTGAAGAAAGTCATGTTACATTAGTTATGTTAGAATCACATCAGAGATAATATTATAGTTTTATTAATATTTTTTGAATCTGTTTTTATTTTTATATTTTCCATTTTAATTTGAATGTTTTAGTAATATTTTTGTGTGTGTGTGTGTTTTTGTCAGTTTTAGTAGTTTTGGAAACATTTTAGATTAGGGAACACTATTCACTATTAACTACTTGCTTATTAGCATGCATATTACTACCATATTGTCTGTTTATTCAACCCGATCTCATGGCAATTCGTACATATTTTATGAAGTGGCTAATTCGTACCAATTCGTATGACCTATTTTACAAGTTTCCCAATTCGTATTAATTCGTAGGAATGACCTACCCCAAACCTACCCGTCACTGGCGTCTAGACAAATCATACAAAAATCGTACGAGTGAGGTCGCACGAATTCATACAAATTAGTCACCTTGTAAAATACGTACGAATTGGTTGTGAGATAGCATTGGTTTATTAGTACTTACAAAGCACATATTAAAGCGTTATTCTACATGACCATATTTTAGGTCCCTTAACTCTACCCAATACCTAAACAACTGATTACATGTAATCTGGATTATGTAATCAGATTCCAAAAATGAAGTACTTGTAATTATGGTATATTACATTTTAAAAATCTAAAATCTAGAAAGTAGTCATTACCGAAAATGAGTAACTGAGATTACATTACTAACTACAGTTTTCATCATGTAATCTGTAATCAGTAACGGACTAAAATTTGTAAGTAATCTACCCAGCAATGACCTACAAACTACCTTACTTACAATCAATAAGCAGCAAGTTAGGAGTTTATTGAGGGAAAACTCTTAGTTAATAGTGAATGTGTTCCCTAATCAAAAAGTTTTTTAATTCATTTTTATTTTAGTTTTAGTTATTTTAGTAAATGCAATTGAACTAAATTAAAGCAACATGCTGCCTTGTCAAATAGAAAAAAAAAAAACAAAAAAAAAACATATATATATATATATATATATATATATTATTTTATTTCAAGTAGCAAAACCGTTTTTAATGGTTTTAGTTTTAGTTACAGTTTTAGTTAACTACAATAACTCTGGTTTGGAACAACATAATGGGGAGTTAATGATGCCAGAAAATCATTTTTGGTTGAGCTGTCACTCTAAACCGTTTGTGGAATTAAGGCAAATATAACTGGCATACAATGTTACAAGATTTATGCTAGAAATATATTTATACATTGCATTAACACACAACTTTCTTTATTCAGCAGGCAATGAAAGATTAATGATTGTGTATTGGACATATATCCAATTACGACCAATTCTATAAAAAAAACAAAACTTGCATTTGCTTACAGAATCATGCTATCGATGCACATCTAAAATTATGTAATGAAACATCTTCATGTCTTTTCGTTCACAACTGGTTTTAAACAGAATGTGTAAGTGGACTTTAAAAAAAATCCATGTGCTAATGCAAGATATAAACTAAATTGGTGAACCAGCAATCACAGCTGTGTCAATATCATAAACGCTCAGCCGTTCTTGCCTGGTGGTGGTTTTTGAACAAATGCTCACAAATGCTGGGTTTGGGATACGCATCCAAAAACCAATTAAGTGTGTCAGTGTTTGGACAAGACTGGTGGTTCATTCTCTAAAAAAACAATACATTTCTCAGTATCATTCAGTGTAGCAGCTTCTGGGAAGTCTATTCCTGGTGATTTTAAGGCACAGATATGATTCACTGGATAATAAAAGCTGCTGTCGTGTTTTGCTCAAGAATACAGACTTTATCAAACATCTTAATTCCTACAAAATGTATAGACAGATTAATTTGACTGGCACAAGGAATAAAGTCACCCTCTCACTGATTCCAGCATACATCCAGGAAAGATATGAATGCTTCTGATAGAGCTTTGTGATCAAACATAGTTGTAGACACAAATATATCTTCCTGTTTTAGTGTGTGCAGAAGAAGCTTGAGCTTTATTTGAGATGTTCAATGATGGAGATCTCACCACGATCGGGGCAGTCCGGAGTAAGACCGTTTAGGTACAGGCTGCCATTTTTAGTCAAGGTGGGGAGACCTTCTTTCTCAAGTTCATCTGTGAAGTTTACAGACAGGGTCCTCTTGCATGGCATCATGTCCTGACCTGGATTTTGGCCTAGCTCTGATGACAGCTTGCGCTTGATGTACGCTGCACGCTGAAACTTGTCGTAAATTTCCACGCTCAGGCGGCGGCGCGTCTCTTTGAACTCCGCTGACACATTAGCCGTCCATTCTGCGGCGTGAGCGCGGAACTCTCCCACCTGGAACAGAAGGAATGTTCAGTGGGACCAAATGCAGTCGAGTGTCACATATGTTTAGAAGCATTTAAGAGGTGCAAATCAGAACTTCAAAAACCTGTTTTCTGTGAAAATGTTTCAGCTCGAGGGAATGAGATGCATGTGGGCTGATTCAGCCTCAATGCTACTGGGAGTGTTACAGAAAGTAATTCAGGCCTACTGCTATACGACTGTACAGTTCATCCACAATGTGCAGAGATGCTATGGATTTTAAGGACCCCCTCATCCCAATCCGTAGCTATTATTGGGCTGATTATGTGCAACTTAAGTGTGTCAATTCCTTTTTAACTGTCTCTGGCTTTCCACAAAATGCATGTACAATAGTTAGGCATATTGTGTAAACTGTCATAATGTTTATGTTTATTCTTTCCAATTTGTGTGTATTTATTGTAGTATATAGTATGCTGTTTATATTGTTGTTTAGATGGATGTTGAATCAATCAAAATGATAGATAGATAGATAGATAGATAGATAGATAGATAGATAGATAGATAGATAGATAGATAGATAGATAGATATTGTAGTATATAGTATGCTGTTTATATTGTTGTTTAGATAGATTTTGAATCAATCAAAATACAATAAAACTGATTTCATAAAGTATTACATCAACTGTTTACTATTTTCTAGATATTTTAAACTTAATTTATTAGATGTGATAGTTGAGGTCCTAGCCATTAGTCCAGTCAAGACAATATACAAGAAAACCTGTTATATAATCCCTAAGAAGTCATTCTAATGTGCTCATTTAGTACTCAAGGCCCCTTTATTATTATCATCATACTTGAAAATGATTGTTCTGCCTAATAAAGTGTGGAAACAGCAGTACTGTGTCTTTTTCAGTCACTAAAGTATTTAGTACATTTGCATCAGCAGGTCGCTGTATGCTTTCAAGACACATTTTTGTTTTATAATTGGCCAAACACAAACACATTTTTGGAAGTGCTGCACTATGGAAATCGCTGAGATAAAAACCAGCTGAATATGTTCATAAACTAACTGCTTGAATGCATAAGCTGCAAGGTTTATTTTTTTGCTGAACCGAAAGTTTGAATAAATACAGCATTTTTAATCCTAACCCTAAACTACCCCTAAAAATAGAAATAGTCATTTATAAGTGCAACATTATATATGTCTTTTACAGCATTTTGGAACAATTTAAATCATCCTTGATGAATAAAAGTGTTAATTCTTTTCAAAAACATAAAAATGTCTAATGTTTTCAAACATTTAAATGGTAGTGAATATATATAATACACTCTTCGTACAATACAGTGTAATCGTATATCTGTGAAATCACCCCAATTTTAGGATCTGTAAAGTTTATACCTACCTACCAAACCTCTTAAACGTACAGAAATTATACATTGTAATACTATTTAATGTGCTTGAAATTTTCCTGATGCACTACTAGGAAGCCTCTTAAAATATATAATAACCACCACTATAATTTATTCATGAAGAAATTGCATGGCACAACTTCCATGGGTGGACTATGAAGCAATGTCTCTCAAAACAGTTGTTGTAATAGGAAAAAAAAAAAAAAAAAAACCTAATAAATGAGTAAAAGTAATGAGAAAATCTGATAAATGTAAACAAGGAACCTTAGCTTTCCTCTCTAATGAGGTCATTAGATGATAAGTTGGCTCCCTACAGGACTCTCGAGAAGTTTTAATTTGAGAAGTGTATTCCTGATGTAGAAGAAAATGAGTGTGTACTACACAGCACCTTTACAGCATTTAAGAGACTCTGAAAGGTGATGTATTATGGATGAGAATCAGGTAGCAGAACTGGGTCATTCAGACCTTTCATTCACATTAATCCTGCACTGCACTTCCTTCTCCTCTATTTCTGGTGAGATGTGATAATGGACTTCAGTGTGAGACATTTTCAGGTGCAGATTTACAGTATTCTGCTGCATCATACAGAGCTGCATAATACCGAGGCCTACACTCTCCTTTTTTTGTGAACAACTTTCCTTGCATGATCTTGTAAGGGACAAATCACAACTCCTAAACATAAAGTTATTTATGTCTTTTGTGATACTGGAATAGAATATCAGAAAATTGCACTTTTACAGTCTAATCAGAAAAGCACAAGAGGTCCGGAGAAAATGTCTCATTATGTGTTTCAGATAGAGCAAAGCTTCTGTTCCAGCTAATCCAAGCACATAATTCTTCAGACTGAAGCCCATTCACTTCATACACTGCAGTAAATGAAAGCTAAACACAGCGCTGAGCAGTGATTGGCTCCTGGCACACTGGAACTTTACGCTGTGAACTACATAGCAAACAAAGCCACAATAACACATAATGAACTCTCTGACAGGACCTGGAACATTTTATACAGGCTTCATAAATCATATACAACGATGCTGCTACACAAACTTTTTAGAAATCCAAAATAAGCAATAAAAGTCAAATGCTTATTTTATATTATTTAGCAATAGAGCTCAGTACACATTAAATTAATGGTTCTGTATTTTTGGGGTAACTTCTTGTCAAACATTCATATGCACAGAAAAAGGTTGTGCATCAGTATTTATGTTTGAATTGAGAATGCCCTAAATTTCCACATTTAATTCCTGAATTTAAATTTATGTTGCAGACAGAATACAGAATTGTAATTCAAATTTAAATCTGAGATTTCATTCCATATAGAATCAAAATGGAAATGAAATTCAAGAAATTAATCTAACTGCTGTAAGTATAGGTTTAAAATTATGTAATAAATTACTATAAATGACAACATTTTGGAGTTAATAAGATTTTATTATTAAGATTTTATTTTTATTTACTTATTTATTGATTGATTGATTGATTAAATGATTGATTGTCTCTTATACTCACCAAGACATTTATAAGGTATTTATACAATATTTCTTATTATTATCGATGTTGAAAACAGTTGTGCTGCTTAATATTTTTGTGGAAACTGATACCTTTTTTTTTTCAGGAATCTTTGATGAATAGAACTTTCAGAACTTCACTTTTGATTGATTTTTAATGCATCTATGACATATATAAAGTATTAAGTTAGTATTATTTCTAAAATTATAAATTTATTTATAAAATTATATTGTATAATTATATTATTAATCACTGTTTTTTGATTTTATTATATTCAAAATATTAATTTTCGTTTTATGAACTATCATGGAAAAAACACTTCATTTCATTTCTAACAAAGTGCTGTCTATATTGCTGAAATTGATACCATGCCTAAAATAAATGAGTGATTTCTGAGGATAAAATGGGTAAATATATCATCAGTTTTAACAATTAATAGGCCTAAATGTTAAATTATCAGATTTCTGCTTTTTTTTTTTATGTAGTTCCCAACATAACCATTTTGAATGTCTTTGAAGTACAATCCAGTAAATTCCTTTTTCAATTTATATTGTAATTCAATATCCTGTGGTTCATGGCCAATTCAATTCACACTCGTGAACTGAGAGCGAGCCATTTCTGAATTTCTGATTTTTGCTCAACTGTGGAACAGAAGTGCAATTCTCAACCTGTTATTGGCTTAAAGAATATCAGCAAGCACATACCTCCTCTTTGGTCTTCTTGGAGATGACCCGAAGCCAATCTCCAATCATACTGAGAACTGCAGCGAAGTAGGCAAGACCCACCAGGATCCAGAACCACACGATGGGCTTATAATAGTCCAGATACTCAATCTCAGAGCCTCCTGAATGAGATAAATGAACCCACATCAACCCACTGACCTCGTGACTGAGTTGTTTTTCTGGGCATTTATTTGCTTTAAAAAACAAACACAAGACCTTGAAATGGAGACTGAAGGAACAAAGTAGTGACTTGATTCACCTGCCACAAAGTCTCCAAATCCAATAGTGGTTAAAGTGATGACAACAAAGTAGATGGACTCCAGAGCGCTCCAGCCTTCAATGTGTTGGAAGATGAGGGCGGGAAGGGCCACAAACAGCAGGCATCCAAACAGGATGAACAGGACCGTGGATGTCACACGGATTTTAGTTTGGCTCACGTTCCATTTCTGAGAGGAAAAAAAGAGGAAAAGGGAGGTGAGAATGCTGGGTGGAAATACAGTTAAGCTCATTATAATCACGGTTGACAGACGTCCACAATACTCGACCAGACACCTTCTGAAAACATTCACTCTTAAGCAACATCTGTCACACATGAGACATTCAAAACAGAATGACATTACTGTTCAAGAGTATGTGCACAATGATTACAATTTAAAATAACCGTTTTTTGTTTTTTTTTTGGTTTTGTTTTGACACATTTTAAAATGTAATTTATTCCTGTGATATCAAAGATGATTGTATCAAATTGTATTAACATAATAATCAATTTCTTATGGCACTTCACACATCTGTCATTTGACCCAGTAAACATGCTTTACTTCAGTATCAGGTAATTTAATTTTTTTTAGCTTATTATTATTATTAGCTTATTATAATAAAATTATTATTATTATTACTAAAAAATATTTAATTATTTACACATGTTCAGACTTATATAAATCGGTCAAGCGGTCAAAGTTATTGCCTAATTGTCTGAAAATAGCCAAATATACTATAGGGTGAATAATCCGCCTGGTTTATGTATTAGCCTAGTTTAAATACCATATGAAATCAAAGTGAAAGTTTTATGGGCTTTAGTCATTGTGTGTTAGCTTTGAGAAACCCTATAATGTACTCGAAAATTAACATTTTTAGCAGATATAAACATTTAAAATGTGCAAAAATAGGAATAGGATCAAAATATAGATAATAAATAATGGACAAAGTAAACTGATGACTCATGCTGAACCACACAGAGTTTTGTCCAATCAAATGCTGCAAGTAAACTTTAGCATGAACGATCACCCACGATTTAACTAAAGGCCATAAAATGTGGAAATGTGTCAACAGAGGACAGAAAGATGCACTCAGTTTAGCAGAGTTTCAGAAATAAACACTTGCCCTGAAAAAGATGGATTTTTCCTTTCAGCCTTCAAGAAATTGTTTACTATGTGTTATACAAAAGAATGAGAGCACCAGCAATAAATAATTCACTACGCTGCATTGACTGCACTGAAAAATACTGAATTGTGCTCTTCATTGCACACGTCAACGTTCCAAATTTTTCCTGCGCAAAAACACAACAGCTCAGCAGAGAATAAAAGTGTGTATGTGCAACGAGTGTAAACAAGATGGCCGCCAGAGGCACTTAAGTGATTACATTGAATCATCAAAAGTGACAGCACCAAAGAACAAGGCTAACAGTAGTCAGCAAGGCTTTCTGCAAAACAATCATTATTTTTGAGCTGCAGTAGATTTACTGAGTAAAGACAATATAGTACATTTCTAATTAAAGGGATTTGAGGTGCACAGACTGTTTTCTAAATTAATAAAATTTTAATATTGTTTTTAGATGTAATCTTTTGACTTGCCATAGTGGTAAATTCACATTACATTTTTATAAATATTCCACAGAACTGGTCCAATCTATTGTTTTAATTTGAATAGCTTTTAACATGTTAAAAATAACTTTTTTAATTATTCCAAAATTACTGATATTTTATATAAACATATAAAAATATTGCAATATTGAATGAAACACTCACCACAAACATCTTTTCCACTTTGGCAATTCCTTTGCCAAATATGGTTCCCAACTGATCGCCCACTCCAGCCAATAGGAATCCAAAGAGTGGGATCCCAAGCAGGGCATAGATAATGCAAAAGATCCTGCCTCCTTCTGTGTGTGGAGAGACGTTTCCAAAGCCTGCAGAAACAGAAGTCATTCTGTCAGGAAGACTCTAATGATCCCAGTCATAATGTGTGGGTATAATCTGCCAAAACATACAGATAATACTCTGCTTCCTGAAACATTATTTTATTCAAAAGCTTGTAAGATATTTTGTTGTCAAAATAATTCAGCAGATTTTATGCCAAATAGCACAAAATGTTTAAATCATACTCATGCATTCAAAAATCTTTGTTTAATTTAGCGTGCAGACAGCTCTATGGGAATTTGTGTTGGGATGCCTTACTTATCTGTCAGAAAGCATTAGGGCTGTATTATCAGAGTCTCCCAGTGAAGACTATTCAACACCTAAATTTAGCTATAGCACAAGAGCAAAGCAGGTAAAATCATTACAGAAATGTAAATGCGATGAATGGAACATAATTAGGATGAATTTCAGCTGTGCAAATGCGTTCATCATAAAATGTATTCAGTCCTCATGAAAGCAGGAAGAATAAGTGCATTATGCAGACTGGGTAACAGTAAGGAGAGGTAAATTATACTTGCCATCAGGTTCACTCATGAAATGGGCTTTTTTTCTTGATTCAAACTCAATAATGATTTTTAGGAAGTTTTATAATAATGGCAAGGATTCAAACTTTGAAAAACACAAAGGAATTTTCTGAGTTCAGTACAAGTTAAGCTCAAACAACAGCACTTGTGGTAATTGTACAACTCCGTTGCCATGAAACCTAATGCCACAAACTCTAAAACACAATGAAAAAGATTAGCATATATTTACAACTCTAAAAATATACAAGTTTTAACAGAAGATTTAATGCAGGTGTTTTTATAAAATTATAACCTTCACATTTATGCTTTTCAATCCTTCAAAAATGCACTCTATTTACTTCCATTGTAACCGCCTCACCATAACCTTGATTTCGGCTTCTGAGAGAGAGAGTCAAAATTATTTTTTTTGTGTTAATCAACAATATGCCACAGTTTCTGTAGATTTACATTAATTTGTACTAAAATATTCCTTTAAAACTGTGAGACCAAGCTGCTGGTGCTGATTGAAATTTTTTTTTTTTTTTTTTTTTTAAAGACTATGATTGGGACTCTTTAGAAATGCTTATAGCTGAATTGAACTTGTTTCAAATTGATGAACTTCACACTATTAAGCTGAATTGAACAAACACTGAACTGACTTGAGCTAAATAATGAACCTATTCTTTTAGAGCTGTTTAATAGCAGAATTTGGTCTGTCTCCATAGTTGAGTTTGTAACAGTCACTAATATCAAACGTAACAAAGAAAATGAAGGGGGATCAATCACCATTGAATAACATATTATATTTCCCTTTTTAGAAGAGCATACAACTTCAACTGCAAACATCACAAAAGTCTAGACCATATTTCATTTAGCAGTGTTACCAGTCTTTTCATACTTGGAGGCAAAACCCTTTTAAATGTCCAACCAACATTAAAGTCCTGAGTTACCACAAATGTCCTTGGTTCATCACAGCATTGTAGATGTTAGGATGTTAGAAGGATAAAACCCAAGATCATCCACAGTGGTTTCCATAACTGCGCTGATCTGTATTGTATAAAGCGTTATAGAAATAAAGGTGACTTGACTTGACTCTTCATGGTTTTGCAAGAAAGTTTTACTTAGCATATTACAATGGGAGAGTCAGAGACAGTGAGAATACCAGTAGTTGTGGTTGTACCACAGCAGGAATTTAAGCAATTACAAGAGCAAAAAGCTAAGGCACTGGACAGAACCACCCTGAGTGAAGGCGAGCATTTCCGCAAGAGCCTCCATCCAATTATGTCTCCATTATCCTTGAAGTTCATTAACTGGGCTCAATCACTTCTCATGCAATCTGTCCTCTTTGAAATCTAATTAAATCAAAAAACCTTGAAAGAGCCATAAAAATTGGTTCTCTGTGAGACAACCTTAATTACACATGGCACAATGGAGATGAATAACTGTAATGTCTTTACAAATAGTCTCTTGGAAAAATTATCCACATGTTCATGGCTGGATAAAAATATCATACTTGTTCCGGCAGAATAACTATAAGGATGTAAGCTTCTCAGCAGTAAAAATTTATAATGTGTGGTAATGGCTTCAGTATTTCTATTTTCTCCTGAACAATACTGTGAGCAAACTCATCATTGTTCAGATAAAATCTAATTTGCTGACCTTAAATAGAAACAAACAACATGTAATAATTGATAATACATCAGAGACCCTAGATAAGGCAGCCGGTGGGCCAAATCTGGCCTGAAAATACTTTTTTGCACCCCTACAGTTGATTTAAATGAAATAGCTGCTCTGCCTGATAAAAGTTTTCCAAAAATAAACCAGCACTCATTGTGTCATATCTAATATTTTTATGCCTATGTGTCTTGCACAGTAAGAGAAATCAATGATTAAAACCTAACCTTCAAAGAAAAATGGACTATGCTCTTAATCTCCCTGCTTAACCGATGTGTCTAATTTATTGAGTCTGTTGTGCCTGTAAAAGCTAATCAGAGATGCTGCATACATGTAAACAGTGTGACTATGTGTGGTTCAACATATTGTGAGTCAGCATCCTCAATTCTTGACTCAAGTTTCTTCTGAATTCACACCAGTTGGTCTGTTGTCACTAGTCCTACATTTGTTGATTACATACACTGTTCAAAATCTGGGGTCATTAATATTCTTTTATGTTTTGGACAGAATTAAAATTGTAAAATATTATTGCAATATAAAAGAACTATTTTCTAACTTAATATATTTCACTTTTTTTCTGTGATCGCAAAGTTGAATTTATTTCATTTTCAGTATCACATGATTCTACAAATTCATTCTAATATGTTGATTTAGTGCTCAAGAAACATTTCTATATCTTCACATTAATTTTAAATGTGCTGCATATTTAAGTGTGGAAAGAGTGGAAGTGTATTTCTTTTTGCAAGATACTTTGATAAACAGAAAGTTCAGAATAACAGTGTCTATTTAAAATATAACAGTTCTGTAACATTTATTTTAAGTCATTTTTATTGCATTTAATGCATCCTTGTTGAAAAAAGCATTTAAAAAAAATCTTTTTTAAATGCTTTTAAATGATAGTGTACAGTGTTTTTATGTTTTGCAAACTCAAATATACTTATAATTTATTGAACCCAACATATATACATTATATGTTGCCATGAAAGGAATGGCAGAACTACAGAGAAAAAATAAATAAATAAATAATAAATGTATTTCTTATGTAAACGGATGGATATAGAGTAGATTTTTACTATGAGAGATTATATTGTAAAAGGTGCAGTCTTTAGCTGATCCTCCAGTTCTTCTTCAGTTACCCAAATTTGTAAACAAAAATACAATACTTAAAGACATAATAATGATAATGTTTATCAAAAATGTATTAGTTAATTGAGAGTGCGAAGTCATATTTGTATATATATATATATATATATATATATATATATATATATATTTTTTTTTTTTTTTGTCTCTGACTATTTTAATAATTTTCAGTTTTTTTTTTTTACCTGAATAACAAGTAAATAAAATAAAAATAAAGTACATTAAAGTACAAATATAAACTTCTCGAAAAGTGAAGTACTCTGAAAAAAAAAAAAAAAAAGTTAAGAATGCCTGACCTAAACCAACTGGCAACTCCAGTATAAAAAGCACCATGAACACATTCACGAATCAGAACACCTAAATTACTGAAATTATGTGCTAAAAAAGCAGGAAATATCTGTTCTTAGTAATAAACTGCTAGATATCTCAGTCCAATTTGGTGAGAAATGAACGTCATGTGCTGGCTTTGAGCACAAAACGAGTCAGTTTGACTCAAGGAGCAAAAAATGTCATGCCACTCTCATTAGTGAAGAAGCACTACTTACTGGATGACTGACGCAAACCTGATGTAACAACAGTGTCTGAATGAGCTTAATGAGCATACAAGTGTGTCTTGTGAGGGCTGCGACACTGGCAAATGCTCGGCACTCGTGCTGATGCCTGAGTATTACTGAATGCGATGCCCTCACCAACAGATGACCGCATAAGGACACTCCAAAGTGTGTGTGCTTGTGTGAGTGTGCGTCTTTGCTGATGGGGTGGACAGGGGGAGCTGACAGGTCTTCATTCAAATGACAGTAAATGCTATTTTGTCTATGTAGGTGACAAAAAGAAGGATTATTTGGTAGCCTCTTGACGAACAAATTAACAGTTAGAGCTTTGAAGGCCAAGCCTGTCAATGACTCTCCTGGGTGACACAAACACAAATAAAAGATGATGGATGATGATGATTTGTGCAAAATAAATAATACAAACAACATTAATAAAATAAAATAACTCTTTTTTAACAGCCACCATTACTCCAGTCTTGAGTGTCAAATGATTCTTTAGAAAACATTCTAATATGCTGATTTGATGCGCAAGAAATGTTTCTTATTATCATCAATGTTGAAAACAGTTGTGCTTCTTAATATTTTTGTGGAAACTGGAAAAGATTCTTTGATGAATAGAATTTATTTGCATCTATACTTGAAATAGAAATCTTCTGTATAAGGCTTTACCATCGCTTGTGATCAATTAGTTGCATCCTTGCTGAATAAAAGTATTAATTTCTTTAAACAAAAAACCTTAGTGTCCCCAGACTTTTGAACATTTATACAGAACTTGGAGATCTCAAGTGATGGGAGGCAGCTCCAAGACCTTGGCCTCTTTCATTAGTGTATAAAAGGTGAAGTTATCAGACCCGCTTGGTTCATTAATTGCACTTTATATTTCACAACCTAAGAGGGACACTGGGGGGATTGGTGAAGGGGGGCTTGGTCTTTAATCCACTACTTGGTTCCGTTCCAGCAGGTTTCAGAGGTGTTGTACACATGTATTCAAGAACTGTCAAAGCTGTCCATAGGATTAGATAAGGTTCATTAATCACGGTTATTAAATAACGTTAACACAATTTCCTACACATCCTTAATGATGAAGTCAAAATAAAAAATGCTGCTGCTGATTATTTACTGAGTAATGAATCCGTAATATGTCGAGTGTGTAAACCCTAAATAACCCTACATGTATGTTAAATAACCCTATATGACCCTAATTCTACTAATTTCCCTGTTGATTATTACCGTTGATATTTTAACTGCAATTACTACAATTGATAGAATTCACATTCAAATCTAAACAACTCATTTTAGTTGTTAAAGCAGTTCACCCAAAATTATTATTATTCTTTTGTGTTCTGCTGAAGTCATATGGGTTTTGAAAGACATAAGGGTGAATAAATGGTGACAGAATTAAAAATTTCAGATGAACTATCCCTTAGATATTTATTTTATGTAAGGCAACTGCATGTCATATTTTTTTTATGTACACTACCATTCAAAAGTTTGGGGTCAGTAAAGAAATTAATGTTTTTATTCCAGAATGCATTCAGAATGCATTAAATTGATTTTTTTTTTTTTTTTTTGTTTTAAAAATGACAGTACAGGCATTTAGAATGTTACAAAAGATTTCTATTTCAAAATAAATGCTGTTCTTTTGAACTTTTATTCATTAAATAACATTGATAATCATCAGAAATGTTTTTTGAGCACCAAATCAGTATATTAAATTGATTTCTGAAGGACTATGTGACACTGAAGACTGAAAATTCAGCTTTGCCATCACAGGAATACATTGCATCTTAAGATATATTAAAACAGAAAAAAAAAACCCAGTTCATTTCAGTTTTGAGAATATTTCACATTTACTGTTTTTATTGTAATTTTGACCAAATAAATGTCTTGGTGAGCATAAGAGGCTTCTTTATAAAACAAGGTGAATGACTTACAGGCACACACCGAAATGGAATGCTATAATTTACACATTTCATGATTAATTATTGCAGCAACTATAATTGAAAATATTTTTAATTATGCATGTGGTCTATTCATTTTACTTTCAAGGCCCCTTAAGTTCAACTTGTTTCACCAAGCAGCTTTCCCCAAGTTGCTTTTGTCACCTTTTGATAATGAAGTTGAAAATGTCACTAATCAATTAAAGAATCAATTAAAGAATTCATAATGAGTCCAGCGGTTACGTACCTATAGTTGTGATGACAGTCCCTGCAAAGAAGAAGGAGCTGCTGAGGTCCCACATGCTGCTTTCATTGGAGGGGTGACCTGAGGGATTGACCCCAGCCCGGATAGCAAACACCACTTGCTGTGGATGAGAAACAGGTCAGGAATAATCTCTAAAAATTATATGAACCACTACAATCTCAAATTAAAAATGAGAGAAATGAACACTTTTAGAAAAGAACTTTAAGGAATAGATCACCCAAAAATAAGAAGTCATCATTTACTCTCTTATCATGTCATACCGACTGTATTTTCTTTCTTTGTGAACCACAAAAGGAGACATTCTACCTAGTACCTCCCATCATATTTCACAAAAAAAAAAGGAAAGAAAATATTACAGGGTCAGAATGACATGAAGGTGAGCAAATAATGACAAATGCTCAGCAGGTAAAGTATTACATGAATATCCAAGACATGTTTATTTAGAAACTGACTGCTGTATTTTCCATTCACCCAGGCTGAATCATATTCAACAATGCTATTTCCAGTACAAGCCCAGCTGTGATTGTGTGTAATATGTTTAAATCTAAAGCAGACTGCATGTCTCTGAATGAAAAGCATGACTGGCTCCAATTCAGAGCCTCAAACAAAGACACGGATCTATTCTTTATCAGTCTTCCACAGCATCTCTGGATTTTACGTCACACATTACCGAGTCAACTGGGAGTTAAGACGGAATTTGATCTGTAATTTCATTCACTGTCAAATCCGTTATAGTAAATGGCTGCCTTATCGAATGTGTGTGCCTGTGTCTGTGCAGCAGGAATAATATTATACATCTTGTAGTTCTTGTGTTTCAGACTGTGCCTATTTTTTAAAAGAAAGGATCACGGTGTAATTGAAATCGATATTCCTCCTTCTCTGATCACTGTGTTCCCTGAAGACCTAAAGTGACTTAGTACTAGCTGGGATTGATTCCAAACTTAGGGAATGTATGGCTCATTAAAAAGTTTTGTTTTTTATTCATTTTACCACTTTCCACTATTCATTTTACTCAAAGAATAAGTGGAAGGTCAAAGCCTTGCTGTAGCTGTTCTGTTCTCATTTTATAAGTATGCATATTTTAAAAACTGAAGAACAAATAGTGGAGCTGTCCATGGTCCTTAACTTGTAGCTCACTTACTATTTCTCTCTCTCAACTATTACACATGACTTGGGGATCTACAACAAATGTGCATGAGACAAGAATGTATTATGGTCATATCGTCACTATTGCAAGATATAATGTCAAAATAACAAAAATGATACTGCAAAATTGAAAAAAAAATTGTATGTTGAATGCATGTCGAAATAATGGAAAATTGTAAAAATAAAAAAATAAAGTTGCAATTAATAAAATTAATAAAATTAATTTTCAATTGCATAAAAAACAGAAAAATACATCTGCAATTATGAAATGCTCTGCAAAGATGAACAAAAGTTGCAATTATGAAATGTAATGTCCAGATAACAAAAATGGCACTGCAAACATTAAAAATAAAAATGCAATTGATATCCTAACAACAAATTGCATTGCAAAAATAAAGTTATAAAGTTGGAAGTTATAAAGTTGCTATTGAATAATTAAAATTAAAATGTGTAATCCATTAAAAACAGTCAACAATGTACCACTAGTGTACAACATCAACATTGCAATTATTAAATAAGCACTAACAGTGCTGAAGCACTAACAGGCCAAAAAAGAAAATATTTCTAATTTCTTCATTTATGTCACATTAGGTTACTGCAACACATTCAAGCTCTTTAAGTATCTATATCTATTTTAATTCTGTAGTGGGTATATCAAGTGTTGGCCATGCTGATCTAGTCCATATTCCAGCTATATTCTCACAGCCTACAAAAAAAAAAAAAAACCACTGGGCACATTTTAACTAAGCAGTGAGTGAGAAATGTAAACACTGTTAAAAACATCTGCACATGAGTTAGCAGGTTCTTCTGGCCTACAAACTGTATATCATGGATGCTGTAAGAGCCCTTAGCGTATCCCATCTGCTCCCTAATGCCTCCTGCTCCCAGCTGGCTGCAGGACAACTCAGCCAAAAGTGAGAGGCAAAGAGAGGCCATTCATTCCATGGGGAGGTTTTCCTGTTTGTGAACACGTTCCAAGTGTCGACACAATCACCACTGGACTTGGGCTGCTGGCAGCAAAGCAACTTGGCAGAAATGAACATTTGTTCAGAGGTGTGTGAATGTGAGCATTGTAACACCAATAATCAAGCGATGGGAAGTAGCTGAACGCAGTGTGTTGGGATGTAATTTATTGTAAGGGCAAGGGGGAGGGGTTGGAAAATGTAGAATTATGGGCTGTCAGAGAACAGCAGGAATAGGTTGGATGTTACTTTAACATGTCACAAGACACTACAACTACACTAGAAGTATGCAAATAAAGAAATATTCTCTAAATATAATGTCAAATTAGCTGTTTCCATCCAAGTTGCGAATTAAATTTTAATTTATTATTAAAATTAATTTTTATTTACATGTCACAAAAACATATTCCGAATAAAGCAGCACTTCCATGATTTTATGCACATTTAAGAAATTTGATTCACATTCTGGTGTTTTTGTCCAGTTTTTGTCAAGATTCACATAAAAAAAATGTTGATGGAAACCAAGCTCACACAATCATCCAAGACCTTTCAATTGCTGCTAGAATAATTTAGTACATTTTGCAGCAGACAATAAACTCTGCACTTATAAAATGTCACTTTATATTCAATCTACTTCTTGCACAAAGGTAAATACCACAGACTTCAGAAGACAGAGCTAATTAGTGATGTAATGTTAAGAGCAGATTTAATTTCCCCACAGGTGAACTAGTGTTAAGTGAACTCACTAAAACTGATTTAAAAGAAAATTATAACAAACCCGACTGCCAGCAACCCCAATTTGGAGAGCAGATAAAGTGTATATAGTTATAAGCCTATGAATATTACATAAATACAGATCAGATTGGTCTGAAATATTTATGTTTTCAGCAAAAGAATATTTTTATTTTTTAAGAAATCAGACTGCATCTTCAGAAACAGAACAACATGCACAGAACAATTTATGTCCAATTAGTGTTTTCTGGCTTCAATTAATCAAATTACAGTCCGTTTCTGCCAACTTCCGAGCTGTCATTATTGATTTTGGCAAAGATTAGTCTATTCACCCAACATCCTGCAGACAAAACCACTATATGCTTTGAATCAATATCCAGAAGGCTATTTTTACCCATACAAACAGATACATTGAATTCTAATTTCAAGCACAGAGGTAAATAATTGCAGTCTGTACCTTGACCAGGTCCTCCAGTTCAGAGACGTTGACACAGGTATGCCTGGAAAGGAAGTTAATTTTCTCTTGCACGATGAGGTTCTTCTGTGAGCTCTCCTGGGGCTGTTCCAGGGCTTTGAACACCGTGGCTCCGATGATCAGGTACAAAACAACCAGCAGGAAGATCACCACTACTGTTTTCCACTTCATTACGGTGGTTATGGTATCACAATCATCCCCAGAGTTATATACAATGGGCTTGGAGGAGAACGACAGCCGTGGTTTGGTGTTGTGTATGGCTGATTTAGGATCTAAAAGATCAGGTGCAGCCACTGGGGCGAACAAAGGGGGAGAGAGAGGGCAAGACAGAGCGAGAAGAGAGAGAGAGAGAGAGAGAGAGAGAGAGAGAGAGAGGTTATAAAAGACAGCTGTAATTTTAAAGATATGACTGCTGATGAAGCTGTAGTCATTCTATAACTATTTGTATTTCAATTAAAAGTGTTCTGCTTTGTTTATAGATATTAATAATGTTATTTATCCATGTGTCTTTGTACATGAAGGAAAACACATTCATGTTTTTTACATGGAGCCATTAATAAATAATAGCAGCTATGAAAAGCACAGACAGCTGCAGGGTTTTAAAACAGTGATGAATGTGATTTAGATTATGGACGTAGATTGTTATTATTCTGAATCATAGAGTATTCTGAATTTGTACACTGGTTGGGAACATTGTGTTTATGATATATGTTCAAACATTTGACTGTTTATTTCTAATTACAAGCATTTACAATTTACTTCAGGCAACTTGGGAGGAATTCTATACAAGAACATCATAGAAGAAATGAAACTGGCCTTTCATCTGTGAGGATTTTAATTTGTTTCTTTCTCTGCTGACTTCTGCAGTGTTTCAGCCAAGTGTGAAAAGCGTCTCTAGCAAACCTGTGATAGTGGACGTAATGTTCTCCTCGCTAGTATCCAGTATGCAGTGTGTGGAAGTATGTTATGCAAGGCAACACAAGTTTTAGCGCTAATTTAGAGCTGGAGATTTTCCCTCTGTGCGTAATTCAGACCTCAATGCTTATTAATGATCTGTTAGTTGCTGAAACCCCAGGGGGCTCCAGCAACCATGTCCACTTTTTCATTCTTTTCCAGAGGATATCAGAAACTTTAACCCATGCAGATCCATTCAAATTACTTCTCTTTGGTGTTTTTTTAAAATATTTTTGTTCCCCATTTTATGCCACCCAAAAGGACTATCAAACTTATAGCTAATGTAATAACTCACTATTACTCTCTCTCTATATAATAACATTTAAACTGTTTTACATTAAATCTAAAAGGTGATATTAGTAAGACAAGCCTTTATATTGCATTAAAGAGTTTATTTATTGTTTTTTTTTTTTTTTTTTTGATGGGTCCCAGTGTAAGCAGAAGAGGCTGTACTGTACTGCAAAACTGATAGATGTGATTCCAGTAATATTCCTCCTACAAATCTGGAAACATGTCAAAGTGTTGTGGGTGGTGTGGCGCTGTAATGCATAATCTAAGCTGGTCACTGAAAGGTTACAGGTTCAGATCCTGCAGAATGCAATCCAATAGCCATCACCATTGCAGCAAGTGTATTGCAATGATCTTACAGTTATATTTTACCTTTATCTGCTTTCAGTGATACTGAATTCCAGCTATTACTTTATCAATATTTAGTATTTTATTATTTATTTTTATTAAACACCTTGATTTTAGAATCGAATCTGCAATGATTTTGCATTAACTCATAATTATCGAGATTTTACTACTGTTCAGACTGAGGGGTTATAATTAAACTATTAAAAATAACTAATTATTTTAACTGATTACCACATTTCGAGTAGAATTAAAGCATGTTCATATTTTGATGTCCCGCAAACATAATCCAGGCCTGAATGGGTTAAGTATCATGCCAAATTTAGTATGCAACACATGATAAACAATTCAATTATGCAAACAATCATTGCGCACTTACTACTTTGTCAGATCTCTGCTCCTCATCAGCTGTCTTTAGTGCTAGACCACTTGACTTCTAGTCTTTTCGTTCTTCTCAGGAGCACACAAGCAAAAACTGGATGTTAATCATGGCACCAAACGCACTCGCATCCCTTCTTCTTCTCTTCTGGACGATCATGCCTCTGTCCAGTTTTAAATCTCCACGCGAGGGGTATCTTGGAATCCAGCGCTGGATTTCGTGGTTGAGTAAGCACTGAAGTGAGAAGGGAGTGTCCAAAGGGGGCACACGGATAATCGGACGGGCTGTTCTCATCATGAGCGCGCTCACTGTCCGTCGCTCTCCGTGTGTTCACAAACTGTGGGCAGGTTTCACGAGTTCACGCGCGTCACATCTCATGTCAGTCAGAAATATGGGAATAAGGAATCGCGAGGAAATGAACTATTCTGGTTCCGATTCTTCTGAACGATTCCAGGACTTTTGAGGTTTGAAAAGGACCCTCAGCAGCTTGTTGCCAAGTTAAATTCAGATTTCAACAAAGCAGATAAAACAAACGACAAAATCAGTCTCACGAGTTTTCGGCTAACAGCAACAGTTGGTTCATTTTGAGGCAGAAATTACGAAACTAAACTTGTGGTTAAGTAAGCTAAGTGAGTCAGAAATTGGTCTGAATGAACGTGTTTTGAGAATCGGATTATACTGTTTATGATTTAAAAGAATCAGCAGACGTGAGAGTCATTTGTCCTGAAATCAGACTGCATTGGTCGCGCTGTATTTTTTGATTCATTAAAAAGAGCCGGCTCATAAGAGAGGCTCATTTGTTCGGACTGCACTGGACTCACAACATGGCCTCATCTTCTTGGAAATACGTCTACAAAGGGAAAGTGCTCTTGTTCAAAACGTTATGGACATTTAAGTGTATCATGAATAGAGCAGAAAGGACTAACAGTAGTCATAAATTCACATCTTTCTGGTAGTTGTCCTTGTTTAGTTTTTTTTTTTTTTTTAAACAAAGCTTCAATTTGAACTGAAGCTTGTAATTTATGTTCTAGAACAGTGGTTTTCAATCCTGGTCCTGGGGACCCACCGCTCTGCACATTTCTGCATGTCTCACTTATTTAACACACCTGATTCAGATCATCAGCTCATTAGGAGAGAGAACCATGACCTGCACTGTGTGTGTCAGATAAGAGAGACATACAAAATGTGCAGAGCGGAAGGATTGAAAACCACTGTTCTAGAACAACCTGAAAATTAACCATGGTTTTATTGTACTAAAAGTGTACTGTAGTAACCATGGTTTTTGGCGTATTGATTACCATTACAACAGTTTTACTATACCATGTTTAAACTATGGTTAGTGCCAAATGGTTATTTTGTGGTTACCTTGGTTTAACTATAGTAACCATGTTTTTTTGGTTTTATTTGTAGTAAAACCATAGTTAATTTTCATAAGGGAAAATGTGAAAATATCTCCAAATAATAACCACAGACATTATTTTACTCATAAACCATTACCCGGAATTCTAAAAACCGAATAGCTCTATTCTATGTTTTGAGATATGAACGATATTTCAGAGTACAGCTTGTCACCAGTTACATTTTTCTAACAAAGCAGTAGAAATTATGAAACACTGTTCAAGGCTGCTTTTGTCTGCATTTCAAATATTTATACAATTTGCATTGACTAATACATATTCTTTTTATGTGTCATTCTAATTCACACCATCCATCACTACAACAAAATTTCCATAATGGCTTTGGTGTGTGTAATGTTCCAGCTGTGAATGTATTAAAGTCCTGCATTCCTAATACATCTCCCATTGAGATGAAAATGAAAAGGCACAATGTTGCTTAAGGGAAGAAACATTCTACCTCATATATTTGTTTGAACATGAACAGAGGGGGTTGTCGATACCAAATGACAATAATTGCATACAGAGTGTTTGCAATATGCATGCATGTATTATAGACATGTCATGTATTGGCTTTAAAGAGTTTATTTAGCTTTGCATAGCCTAACTACTGCCCTTGTGTTAACTGCACAAACTTTAGAGATAATATACAGTTGTGTTGAAAACTTTAAAAAAAAAGGCACCATCATTTCCCATATACGCTAGCTTCTGCTTCCCTTTCCTTTTTCCCATTGTCATTTCACCTTGGCTATCGTACTTTCTCTCACTGAGGTGGCTAAATTTATAGGTCCTTTGGGCAATGACAGAAGTGCATCAAAGGCACACGTGCACTCACATTCCATGCTAACAGTGTTCATAAGCTTCCTTCATGGGCCGCTGTTATTCTCTGCAAGTTTGATTTTGGAATCAACATACCAAACACAAGCCATAATATTGGCATGGATCTTATTTCAAGCAATGGACAACTTTGCAGTGCTGTGAACATATCTTTCATATCCAACAAAATGAATCTGGCTGGGTCTTTTACGACTCAGCTACAAGTGTCACATTTATGGGATAAATTTCGGTAACATGCAGAATAACCATTACCATTACATTATCATTATTTTGTTTTATTATATCTTATAATTATTTAATTTTTTTTTTTTTGCAATAATGACCTGTACTGTACATTATCCTTTACATATATGCTCAAATTTACCTACTTGCCAAATACAATGGCAACTGTAAAAGATTATATTTAGCATTTACATCTGCTATCTCATGCATTAATATAGTGCTTGTCACCATCTTCAGAACCCATAATTTAGTCATAGTGTGTAAGACGTGCATAAACAATGACATTTGACTCCTGTCAGCTTAGTTTATTGAGCAGCACATATATAAGCTCTCATTAAACTAAAGGAAATGCTGTGACTCCTGCAGAGAAGCGTTGTGTTTACACTATACTGGGCTTCTAATTAGAGATACTTTTTTGACAAGAATTAGACGTATGACCTTCTACGTAAATCCATTTTTACAGCCAATGACTGGAAAAATGTTAACCATGCTATTGTATTGAGACTGTAGGCTAGCCACAGGACAACACTTAGCAATAATTAGCAAACACCATTTTGCTACCACATAATGTATTTTCAATATCTTCATAGAAATGATATAACAATTAGATGCAGTTATCTAGTTATTTACTATATCTTAGTTATAGTCACTGCCATGTTGATATTTAGAACAATAGTATGATTGTGAGGTTGATACTGAAAAGTGGGGGAAAAGGTACTGTGTTTACGGTATAGAAAAAAAAAAAAAATAAAATAAAATAATAATAATGGAAATGAACCGTGCCCTGCTTCAGAACTTTAACATTTCCACTAAGCTATATTTCAGGTCAGAAGGTGCAGGGACACAGGGACACATTTTCTATTTATAGCACATCCTTCCTTTTAATGCACTGCAAATGAGGTTCCTGTAATATTATTTCTCACATTATCTTTTTCTTTCTTTCTTTTTCTAACCTTTGAAGTAACATCAGAGAGTTTCCATATAAGAGATCTGGGCTATTCTGCAGAATTTTCATTCTTTGATGAATGTCTCTGGTGAAATGAATGTTACAACAACCCAAATAGGAGCAAATGAAAGTTCTTGGGCAAAAACAGACACATTCAATGTCAAAAAAAAAAAGAAAGAAAAAAAAAAAAGAAAAAAAAATTCTTAAATTTTTTTCAACAGCCAGGCGGTTGTGTTTATTGGCACAGTGATTAAAGTCTATTAGAGAGAATCAAAATAAAAGTTTCAGACCAAAAACTAACACAAATCAACAAACTTTTGTCTTGTATATTTGTTTTTATGATTAATATTTTTCATTTGTGATATTATTCACTTCAATCATTTTTTACAATTGTATCATGGCTTTTTAATCGCTTAGATCTGCTATGAATGATTAAACCTTCTTATATTGAACTCAGTGGGCCTCATTCATGAAAGATTGTGTCTAAATCAGACTTACATAAGAATCACATACTAAATGATTTAGACACATTTAATGTGGCTTAATGGAATAGTCCAATCAAAATGAAGATTCATTTACTCACACATATGACAAATTAAACCTGTTAGATCAGCCTGGGCTGTAGGTCTATCAGTATTGTTATGCCTTTGCTTCCTGCTGTTTCACCTTGCAGAATGAAAAAAATGTAATGTTTACGCACAGCACATTTGGGTTTAAGCTCATGACTAGCATCTGTCCATTTATTGGCTTTCACTCTTCACTTCATTTGACTACTTGAAAAAACACTTGGGTCAAATGTCAAACTGCTGACTCAGTGTGCATCTCTCTGACTGACAGGGAGAACATCCACCGGCACTGGAAAGTTAAACAGTGCTTATTCTTTTTTAGGGGCTCACAGTATATAAATAGAGGCCAGTTTTCTGATCTTAGCAAGATAACTTTCTAATCCATGTTACATAACATTTTGAGCAGCAACCCCTTGACCCAGTGTAAAAAAATATTTAGCTAGCGTTTGGCATGCACGTGAATGAGCTTATGCTATGCCATAGAAAAACACTGACATTGCATGAAGGGTCACCATACAGTGTGGTCAATGGGAACATTCTCATGAGCAAACGTTGACTTGGACCATTTTTTTCAGTCCATCTCCATGTCAAAACACATTATCTTGAAAAAGCAATGGTGACAAAGGTGAAATCCTTTAATAATTTAGTAGTTGTTTTGAAACACATTTTTTAAATTAATTTATAATGAATAGGTGACTGTTTGTTTTTCACTTTAGGCCCCCAAGGCTTTTAGAAAATAAGCTCTATTAAAGCACTTTTCACACTCTCAGTAGTTTATTTAGTTTGTCTATTAATAATGTGCAATAACATATAAACATCTCAGGAGAAGTCTGTCATGTCATTTTTTTGTTTTGTTTTTGAAAGTCATGAAAATTCCCACCACAGTCTTAAATGATATTCTGTTTAATAACATTCTTGATCTTGAAATTACATATTTTTTTTTGTAAAAAATGGCTGACTTGTTTGTCTTGCTAAGGCCACTGTCATAGCTAGAATTTTATGTATCCTAAATATTAATAAACTAAATACACACACTTACATAATATTTTCAAAACAAATAAAAGTACAGCTTGATCGGAAATGGTGCACTTCATTTTCCGCTCACAATATTTACCTTGATTATTTTTTGCTTTTTCACACATCGCATGAATCATATTTAATATCTACCATATTTTTATGGTTTCCATCGTTCTCCTAAAGAACATCAACTTTTGAAAAATCTCTGTTAGAGGCAAAATCTTTTAATAGGGTGAAATGACATCAGAATTGAAGTACAGCTATAATAAAAAAAGATGTAAGTCATTTTCACCCAATAAATATTGAAATGGTTTTTGCTTATTTCACTTCTTTATGATCATAATTTTAAACTTGTAATAACATTTTTATAGAAAGTGTTTACAAAGGTAAAGCAAAATCTCTACATAAAAGGCACTTGAACAGATGGTGTAGTTGATTAAGGCATAGTACAAAAAAGTTTTTAAGACTTTATATTTTATCATATAAAAAAGGGATGAAGTTGAAGAAACATCCATTATGTCTTGTTAAGCCTCAAAGTTCTCTCTAAGATCTGATATTATGTTTTATAAAGATTCCTTTCTGAGCGGATTGCAATTATAAGTACACAAACTGTATTTTTTTTCCCCAAAGAAAATATCTAATGAGCACATCCTTTGATTGACAACATCAAGCAAGATAACTTACAATGTTGAATTTCACATGGCCATAATCAGGTCTTTGGCTCCCTTTGCAGGCATTTGTAATAACATGTAATGTTAAAAAAAAAAAAAAAAACCCGACAGAAAAAAAAAATCACAAAATTTGTAATGGTTTCACTGGTTATAATGGGACTTGTATTGATTTTAATGGAAACTTTAATGGACCCTGTTGGTTTCTACTGGTAATTGGTCACCTTCTATTGGTGGCTTGTTAAAAGCAATAAATCCTAATGGAATATATCCCAAAACACACTACAGAAAACAATTTTTTAAATGGTTTTAATGGTTAAAAGTTGATGGTTTGTATTGTTTGTAATGGTATTTGTGATTCATTTGTGATGGTGGATTTTCTGTGATGGTTCTATTGTTTTTTTTTTGTTTTTTTTTCAGCAGGGTTGCCTCATTGTTTTTATATAATGCATTTTAAGTCATTTTAAAGGCTGTTGTTGGCTTAGGTTTGTTTTTATAACCACAAAAAAAAAATAAAAAAAATAAATAAATAAATAAAAAAAATAAAAAAATTATCTTAATACTTCTTTGTATATTATTATTTGAAGTAACAAAACCATGGTTAATTTGCGGTTACCATGGCTACAAGAACCATGATTTTTAAAAAAAGATATTATTAGTGTTAAAACCATGGCTAACTTAAGTGAACATGGAAACTCGGAGAGAATATTAGATGTGTTGGTGGTGGTGAAATTATTACCGACATTAAAACACGTTATTAACCTCAACACCCAAAAAAAGTTTCACAGGATTATGAATGTAGCCTAACGTTACCTGAAAGTGACGCACGGGCTTGTAAATGGGATGGTTCCCCCCTGGGAGTTGGTGCCCTACGCAAACTGCGTACTCTGCGTATAGGGAGTGGGGGTACTGGCCATAATGATCTTACTAGTTGCCTTGTACTGCTTTAGCAAAGCATTACGGCTGTGGAATTTAAGTGTGCTTATATACAGAACCATTTAGAAGGTTTCATAGAGGTTAATAGCCTCCTTCAATTTTCCAATACAAATTAAAATGGCTATAAAGCCCATTACAGCCCTCTAGGAAATTCAGGGTTGTTGAACCATACAAACCTCCAGTTGGAAAATACCTCTGATAGCCTTGAATGTGAAGTGAAAAATACGGTTACAAAAAAAGAGACTGGGTCCTAACTTATAAAAGGTTTTTCTTCTTGTTTGTTTGCAGGAATAGATTAAAAGAAATATCTCACACGAATGTTGATTTGCTGTCACCTTTACCTATTTCTGCCTGAGCTTGAGGAGATGAGACTTATCAGGAACTTCCAGCTGCATGTCACTTTCTGCTTATCTACAGCTCCACTGGGGAATTCAGAAGTCGAAGGTAAGGATGGGGATGGACATGATGTCACCTCCGGGACTGGATGAGATTGGATGGGATGAAGAGTCAGCACATGCTGTTTAACTGTAATTCCCAAGTACGGTCAAGGATAGGACTGCTACATCCAGAGAAAACCTCCAGAAACATTTATGCTGCGTTGTTTTTGGCCCACTTCAGATCTCACATAGACGGCTTCTCTCCATTTTGTTTTTTGAATTTCTCCCTGACATTCGAACTTTATCTTTTATTTATTTTTAACCGATGTTTATTTTTGTGTATGTGCGTGTTGCTTTAACCAGGCGGCTGGCTGGAATCCCAGGTGGGAGCTAGAGGTTGCAAGTGTTTAGATTAATTGAATATTTCACTGACCCATTACTAGGGTGAGGTGTGTTCTATTTATAGCTTGGATGGATGTATTGGCTCTGCATCAATTGGTTTTCTCCCCCAGATCTTGCTGACTGAGAGTGAGGTGAAGGGGAGCATTATAATGAGAGGCCGAAATAAAATATCAATGAGAACTCAAAACAGAGGCTGCAGCAAGGGAAAAGGGGAGGTTATTTTCTCTCTTTCTGTGAAGTGAATGCAAACGAGTAAATCTTCTATGGACCTCTCCTCACACTGTGAGCCTGCTCAAAGAAATGTCTAGAGTATTTCTGTAACAGCAATATGAAATGGAATCAAAATATGAAACATTTTCCTTTCCTCGTAAAAGATTGTTATACTTTAATAGTTTTAAAATGAAAATCTTATTTAAAATATTCTTATATAATTTTATAGCCATCACACAAGCAACAGTATGTTTGTGGCAACCAACATCAAGCTCATAAGTGCAACATTGCTTTTATACAAAAGGAAAGGGCAGTTTGGAGCAGGTGGTCTAATGGTTGGAGAGTCAGACTTGTAACCAGAAGGTTGCAGGTTCAATTCTTAAAAATGTCTGCCCCGCTTCACAATTCTGTATGTTAGATGATTAGTAAGGAAGAAATCTTACCGTTTATGGTTATGTGACCCAGGGTAGCAAGTCCTTGTGATTTATTGTAAATGCAAATACAGGGAGATGTAGAATTAACATATAAATAGAATAATTTGAGTTGTTTTGTTATGTATTACACATGCCTTTCAGTTTAAATACATATTGTAAGAAAGAAATATGTTTAATAGTAAAGTTTCATAAATTTGACAGGAAAAACATGTATATAAAGCAGTGGTTCTCAATTCCAGCCCTCTTATCAGTTCTATTCAACATAAGTGCCTTGTGAAGTGGACTTCACAGGATATTCCGCCATGATTCCAGTTCGAAGCGAGCATATATGTTCCATTTAAAGGGCATTAAAGTGTGCAAGATGTGAATTTAAATTGTATTTATTTACAGAGGTATATTATGTCACACTTCACACTTCTCTATTATGTTTTGTCTGTGTGTGAAGAAGCTGCAGACCATGGAGTAAAAAATCTGTGAAATGAATTTTCCGAAGTGAAGTAAACTTCAACGGATTTCTCATGCTCAGGGAGTAGGGAGCAATGAACACTGTGTAGGGAGCCTGTCAATGGGAACACAGTTCATGCATAGAGCTCTCTTCTAACAAGCTGATGATCTGAATCAGGAGTGTTAAATAAGAGACATGCAAAATATGTAGAACTGGAATTGAGAATAAAGCATGTATACAAAGCATATAAAACTCACTATACAAAATGTATGTTTATTTGCAACAATTACAATTAATAGAAATAATAAGAGTCCTAAGAAGAACAGATAATGGGTGATGGATGGCGTGCTGTGTTGTCATGGTAACAATCCAGGTGAAGATAACGACTCTGTCTTTTATTACTCCCTTCATCATGTGTGTTCCAAACGGCTACATTTTGAGACACAATTGCCCCACTCCCTTAAAGGCCTCACTTCAAGGGCTCTGCCCTTTGGAGAGTAGAGAGTAGGGCATAGAGATTCTCACTTCCAATTGGAATTCCCTCCTCGCCAGTTACTTTGTCTATTTTTGCCCTGGCAGCAAAAACTGTTCCAAAAAAGCCAAAGTAGAACCACGTCTCTGAGCAACACACAGTGAATCAGCTTTTTTGAACAAGTCAGTTGAGTGAATGATTCAGTGACTTACTCATATGGCACTTGTCACCACCTACTGTGTAATGATGTAACCTGCAGAAAGAGTCACTGGAAAATCCCCACCATTAATGCAGACTGACAGCCTTTCTGGAACAAACACACGCAAAGCAGAGAGATACAAACAGAGAAAAGTCAGAAAACACCTCTGCCATGAAAGAGTGCATGTGGTCTGCAGCAGTCTTTAGATTAGGTGGTACGTGTCAAAGTAACATCCACATGAATGCCAGAACCCAAGGTTTCCCGGCAGAATATTGCCCAGAGAATAACACTGCCTCTGCCATCCTGGCTTCTTCCCGATCCTGCTGCCATCTCTTCCCAAGGTGAACAACACACATGCACCAAGCCATCCACCCGATCTAAAAGAAAATGTGAATCAGCAGACCAGGCACCTTCTTCCACTGCCCCATGGTCCAGTTCTGACACTCAGATGGACAGGGGTCATCACGGCCCCATACACAGTCCCTCTCAATGCACTCTGTATTCTGAAAGCTTTCTACCATGGCCAGCATTAGGTTTTTCAGCAATTTGAGCTATAGTAGCACTTCTGTGTGATCGGACCAGACAGCCTTTGCTCCTCACATGCATCAGTGAGCTGGTTGTCCTTGCACCACTCTTGGTAGGTACTAACTGCTGCATACCAGGAACACCCTACAAAACATTTGGAGACGCTCTGACCCAGTCATTAAGCCATCACTATTTGGTCCTTGCTGCTTTCAACACATGAAATTTCACCTGTCAGTGGTTTTAATGTTGTGGTTGATCGTTGTATTGTATATCAGCACTCTTGGAACGATGCTCAGGCAATTAAATTTGAGGACAGGAACTAACTGGGAAACAAAACAGCAGATGTGTATAGACAAAAAAAAATTACGTAGTATAAAACTTTACTTATGAAGAACTGTCTTAAATTTGCTTCTGTAGTGTTTAATCTTGGTGGTACCAGAGTGAATAATGCCATTAATGCCGTCTTTTCACGACATTGTAGATAGATTTTTTAAACGAACACTACTGTTTTGTACAGGTAATGTGATTTTTCATTAGACTGGAAAAAAAACTATGTATTGATTTGTCACCTAGCCACATACTGCCTGCTCAGCAGTGATCTGATCAGTCTTCACATAGTTAACAGTTTTGGCACCTTATTGACATTAAAGTATAAGCTGCATTTTTCTTCCCCAGGTAGACAGCACATACATAGTTTGTCACGGATTGTAAGCTGATTCATTTAACATGTTGTCCTCCTCACAGTCCTTGACTTTGATCAGTATCATTCTCAGCAGAGTCAGCACAGTAATTCATGTAATGGAATTTTCCTCAGCAGTACTAAAGCATCATTTTCTTCAATTACCAATATTGCTGCAGAATGCTTTTTAAAATCTGGAGTAGCCTTCTATTTTAATATGATTATGATTTTGGAAATCTAAAAAACAAAAATCTTTTCATTTGCTTTTAATATGCAAAATAGTTCAACATCAGTGAGTAATATTTCAAAGGTAATTATTGCTTGCTGGGTAGAGAAAAGATACACCATCTGCTTCTCCCTAACCACACACCTATGTTCAGTAGTATAAGTAACAAAACAATTCAAAATTCAGAAACAGCATGGCTCATGTGTATAATTTTTTCCTGCATATAAATCTCTACATATTATATTAACCATTGATACCCCTTCACCTTTCAGTGGATTTAATGTTGTGACAGTGTACAGCAGATGAGAACAGATTTTTTTCCTGTTTTTGATTATATAAAGTTATATTTGCCTTACAATTTATTGTACTGTACACGGTCTAGTCATGACCAGAAGGAAGGGGATTTAATATGGCACCATCTTCCGATTCTAAAAATGTCTCTGCGGACAGTCAAATTTATTTTTTCTATTAAAGCTGTCTGTCCTGAAATATTGAACTATGATCTAATCCAAAGGGCAGCACCTCAAACTCAAAACAATAGTTATAAATGTCAGCTTGCAAGAGGTGCAATATAATAATGTGATGTTATGGAAGAGACGTGCAATTTTGGTAGCACAAGTTAAATTGTATAAGTATAAAAATGACGTATTCTCATTTTTAATTTACTACATATATTAATGTAGAACTCTGTACTGTGCAGTGATGACAGTATCTGACTGGTAAATCACCACAATTTTCCTCATGCAATCAACAACATAATTCACACACTATGTGATAAGGACATCTGTGGAGTATTATAGGCCATAAATGTGGTATCGTTTTGCTGAAATTATTAAAAGATGACATGATGTATTACTGTACAGTGATACACCAGCAGATACTTCAGTGCACTAGAGGACATCCTTGCTTTGCACTGCAAGAAAAAAATGTGCAGTATGCATTTATTTCCAACAACTAAGATACATCCGAAATACATCGTAACATAACGTGTGGCGTTAACTAAAACTATTAAAAATAGTACAGACTATTTTTTTTTTTTTTTAATTTAAATATTGCCTTGGTAACTAACTGAAATAAAAGAAATTGCAGTACAAATATGACTATACTAAAATTGAAATAAATATGAAAAAAATGGCATATTTAAAATCTATTATAATAATTATAAAAGCACATGAAATGTAAACTAAAATTAAAGCTTAAAATATATAATTAAAACCAATTCAAAATATTAATAAATACTATAATAGTATATACAGGTGCATCTCAATAAATTAGAATGTCGTGGAAAAGTTCATTTATTTCAGTAATTCAACTCAAATTGTGAAACTCGTGTATTAAATAAATTCAATGCACACAGACTGAAGTAGTTTAAGTCTTTGGTTCTTTTAATTGTGATGATTTTGGCTCACATTTAACAAATCAAAAAAACAATTTTAGTGAATTGTTGGCCTTCTGGAAAGTATGTTCATTTACTGTATATGTACTCAATACTTGGTAGGGGCTCCTTTTGCTTTAATTACTACCTCAATTCGGCGTGGCATGGAGGTGATCAGTTTGTGGCACTGCTGAGGTGGTATGGAAGCCCAGGTTTCTTTGACAGTGGCCTTCAGCTCATCTGCATTTTTTGGTCTCTTGTTTCTCATTTTCCTCTTGACAATACCCCATAGATTCTCTATGGGGTTCAGGTCTGGTGAGTTTGCTGGCCAGTCAAGCACACCAACACCATGGTCATTTAACCAACTTTTGGTGCTTTTGGCAGTGTGGGCAGGTGCCAATGAAATCAGCATCTTTAAAAAGCTGGTCAGCAGAAGGAAGCATGAAGTGCTCCAAAATTTCTTGGTAAACGGGTACAGTGACTTTGGTTTTCAAAAAACACAATGGACCAACACCAGCAGATGACATTGCACCCCAAATCATCACAGACTGTGGAAACTTAACACTGGACTTCAAGGAACTTGGGCTATGAGCTTCTCCACCCTTCCTCCAGACTCTAGGACTTTGGTTTCCAAATGAAATACAAAACTTGCTCTCATCTGAAAAGAGGACTTTGGACCACTGGGCAACAGTCCAGTTCTTCTCCTTAGCCCAGGTAAGACGCCCCTGACGTTGTCTGTGGTTCAGGAGTGGCTTAACAAGAGGAATACGACAACTGTAGCCAAATTCCTTGACACGTCTGTGTGTGGTGGCTCTTGATGCCTTGACCCCAGCCTCAGTCCATTCCTTGTGAAGTTCACCTAAATTCTTGAATCGATTTTGCTTGACAATCCTCATAAGGCTGTGGTTCTCTCGGTTGGTTGTGCATCTTTTTCTTCCACACTTTTTCCTTCCGCTCAACTTTCTGTTAACATGCTTGGATACAGCACTCTGTGAACAGCCAGCTTCTTTGGTAAAGAATGTTTGTGGCTTACCCTCCTTGTGAAGGGTGTCAATGATTATCTTCTGGACAACTGTCAGATCAGCAGTCTTCCCCA